>CM061042.1:97353232-97706233 GCA_030762985.1 Adelphocoris suturalis
CGAGCCTTGGATCAACAGAGTCCAAAGTCATTCTCGAATCATCAGTCTTGATGAATCACTTGGAATAGTAATCTGCGCTCTACGTACTCAGCAAAATAAAAATGAAGTTCTCGGATTATTTAAAATTATTTAGAATTAGTCAAAAAATCTCTGATCAACTGAGTCAAAATGGGAATGGTCTGGGCTCGAATCACCAGAATGGCAAATGCTTTACAGAAAGTAAGTTTTGAGTTATTTTAGCGCTTCCGAGTCTACCCATAGGTAGCCGAAGCATTGTTTTCACTTCCGAGAGATGAACAATTTTTGTCTTCAAAATCAAAATTTCCACTCGCATTTTCCATCTGTGAACAACTTTCGTTCCGTGTGTGTCTTCTATCCGCAAACCCTTGTACCAAGCTTAATTTCCATAGTTGATGAAATATTCAGGGAATATGTTTCATGAAGTTTCATCTATCCCAAATCATACACCCTCAGCGCATGCGCAAACGTAAATTCCATCGACCATCATTTTCTCACGCCCTAGTCGTCTGATCTTGCTCAAATTCGGAGGATAATTGGGAGATGACGATTTACTCATTCCTTACCAATTTCAACATGATTGTATCATTAGTAGCTGGTCGCATGTGGGAAAGTGAAGTCCTTGTTACAGGCTTATATATTCCATAGCTATCATCCGATTTCGATGAAATTTTATTTTTACATGCTTTTATCGACAAGCCGATAATACCTTAGTTGTATGGATATTTATCAAGCAATTGAGATGGTCTGTTCCTACCGCTCGTTGTCATAATTTTTTGATGGACTTCCTTAAATTAAGAGCGTTGATTTTTTTCAACAGTAGGTATCCGTCGTGTCGATTCAAAATGTTTTCTCGTGTTCCTAATTCCAGACCTATTGTAGCACTAAAATACAATGGGCTCTATAATTGCATTACATATGTTTATAGCTCCGTGCTAAATCGCTTATTCTTTTGACCTGAATATTGGTGCATAGTAAAAACGGTTCTCTCGCGAAATCACTCGCTCTCTCTTATTCTTCCAAACAGCCAACCGAGCTAAACCTTGTGCATACAAATTGTCCGGTTTACGCAGGCAACGTCTCACCACTCGATGTTAACTCAGAAGTTTTAAGGTTCCGGGACGCCTGTAGAATAATGTTTGCAACAGTAACATACCGTTACGGGATGAGATACGCTTGTTTGCTCTGCATATTGTATGAACGCTATCCCATTACTTTTGGATGATGTTTATGTGTTCTGTTCATGTTTTGGGCTCGACCTTATACTTTCTTCATTTTCACCATGGAAACCGTTTAATCCAACATTAGAAACAAGATATTATTTAAAAGATGTCTGGACAACAGGAATTCTTGTAGAAATTTGAGGTCCCATATTTATCAAAAACCTTCCTGAAACTCGGACTATTTTGGAATTGATTTTTATTGCTAAAGGTCATTAAAGAGCGTTTTGTTGCAGTGATTTTGAGCGTTGGTACCAAATTTATTGTGGAAATAATAATGTGCTCACATCTCAGAAAACAATGTGAACTCATTGAAAATCTACAATATGGAGGAAGGGGGAGGGATTAGTTCTATTTTTTACTCTGCTAATGGTAAATGATTTTTCCATTCGGGGACACATTTTTATTAGAATTGATTGATCTAGGAATGAATAGTACGTCATATTGATAATATTGTGCCTTTTCATAAAATGGTCAATGTAGGTAATTTATAATTCTACTCTTGTATACGAAAGTTGCTTTGCAATTCACAGGGTCGTGTTGATGATCTCTCACCTCTCTTACATTTAAGAGTGAAAGGTTGGTCATACAGTTCATTGAAGCGAATTCTATTTAAATCGAGTTGCTGACTTTCAAGTTCCTTAAACTGAAACCCCTCATCCATCATAACCTTTTGGTTTATTATTTTCAATTATTAACCTTCGTTTTTTCTAGGACTATTAAAGAGGTTTCTTGTGAAAAAACTCTGAAGCTTTTCTCCGAAACTATGGACCAAACTTTTCCTCATTCGGCACTAAATTCACATACTTGCTTGAAGTCTTGGTATCACTTTTAAACATCATCAATGAATGAAATTAAGGGTTGACATTTTAAAAACCTCCAAAACATTCGTAATGAAAGGGTTGTTTTCTTTCTTCTTCAGATTATATTGATCGAACGAGACCGGAGCCTTGTACAACTAACCGTTTGCGCTCCACGAGGGCTCAAGTGTAGCTAAATAAAAATATATAGGTATTGTCAATTCGTCTGTGAATCAGAAAACAATTTGGCATGCAGGAATAGTTTAGGAGTAGTAGGCTACACTGGTGCTCGTTCCTATTCGATTTTCTCGTTTAAACTGTCTATGCATGTGTGACGCCTGAGCATATGTAGGTACCTACATATTGCTGTAACGTTCAAGAATAAGAAAAAAAAGAAAGAATATATTCTAGCAAAAGGTCTGTACAAAGAAATAATAAACCTTTGCGTAATACTTTGCAGCGTTTTCATGATATTGCAGCGTGATTTTGATGATTTAGTAGTACCTATTGAAGATTATATTGAATCCAATAAATTGTAGGTGTCTGTAAACTGATACGAAAAGCTCAATTTATCCATTGGTTTAGCCGTCACTGCCACGCCTTCCATTATTGTTCTGCAGTGAATGCTACAGAAACCTCTAATAAATTATTGCATTTATTGGAGTTAGTTTCATCTGAATCTCTCTGTGGATGATTTATAAAGGAATTCCCGGTTTCCTATTCAAAGGGCGGAAACCACTCTTTCCCTTTCAGTTACCAATAGTGCGGGCTATCGGTATTCTCAGTACTGGTCTGTAGCTCTTGGTGGCTTTCAGAGAGAGGCAGTGAGAAGGAGCTGAATCTTGTTACTACCGAGCTTGAATTTCAAGCCATTGGCTTCTCTGTGCTTTTGTTCAGTTAAGTCAGACTAGATTCTCCTTGAAAGGGCCCTTCTCAGTTACCTTTTGCTCATTTCATTACTACAGTATATCTCCCTTTAGGTGTTGACTAATAGTTCTCCCTCTCTGTGTTCTCCTTTGAAATTCCACTGATTTGATGCAATATCCGATGAATTGAAGCTCCGTTTTACATGCCCTGATTGTTCCCGTTGATTAGTTGGTTATTGAAAGGGCTGCCTATAAACCTTCAACCAACGTAAGTACGTCTTGTGTACAGCTATCACGATTATTTCTGGTATAAATTCGTTGTGATATAAATAGTGTGTGTATCTATAAATAAGAAACTAGCAGCTATGGGTTTATCAGTATTATACCTCGTTCCAGATCAATGAGCCTGAATTCCATCCCAAGCAATCACCTCACTTGTTTGGTTCAGATCAGGTGTCAAAAATATATTCTACTTTTTTCAAACTTCGTAAGGAACCTGGTCAGCGAACCCACTTGTAGATCATCTATGCATTCCGAAACATCGCTTTTAGAGAACAAGGTTTAAGATTCTGAGCGGATACTGATGTAGTTATTGTTTCAGTATAGAGACAATTCCTGTGCCCTAGAAAGCGTCTTTGAGAATAGGTACAAACTAACTGACAGATTGAACCAATTCATTCTGAAGATTCAGGGGAGACCAAATGGCCGTGGAAATTTCGTGGGCTTAAAGAATGGGAATTTTCTTTGTTATGGTCTTTCACACACTGTCTCCATCTCTTCCCCTCTCACTACTTGTCTTTCTGACCCTTGCGTCTGCCAAGAGATGGATGGTTTTTGGGAATAATTTGTGAATATGAAATTTTACAAGGTAACCCAAAATACCGAACAGCAAACTGGAAATAGACACAGTACGTAAATGTGTTCTCATTACTAATTTTACTGAAAGGTTGAACACATTTTCGATGCTGTACCCTGCCATTCGCTGTTTAGCGAGAGCAGCTGAAACATCGGTGCGATTGTCCTTCGTCACCAGCGACTCAATCACATTCGTTCTAGTGACCCGTGAAACGACGATTCCCCCATTTCGACTTCTCACGAACGCCAAGATCGTGAGGTGATACAGTTCAAGCCAAAGACCCAATCATGTTTCGATGTCTTGAAAGTGCATCCCTGGTCACGACGTTATGTTTTTCATGATCATGAGTTCTACTTAATGCAGGACTGTTGAGACGTTATGGTACAGATCTATTCCGCCCCAAAGGGCGTGAACGTTTTAAACTTTTGGTTATTATTTTTAAAAATGAACCATTGTAATCGACAAAAAAAAAGAAAAAAGTAACCCCCTCCCCCTCAAAATTTGTTGGTTTACGTTTCAAGATGCGTAGAATCCAAAAATTGAAAGAAAAAATCTCTCCGTCCTCCGTACGCCGTCTGAAGGTTTTCTCAAATGGGTTTGGCTATGGGTTTATTCCCTTGCTTTCCCTAAGGGCAAAAACACGTTGAAACTGCTTGGTGGTCTCAGTTTTGAATCACCTGGTTATTTTATATTGCTGTAATATTCTGTTCTCGTGTTATTCTGATCAGCTTTGGAACTTCCGACGCTAATTTCTTTCCCAATCGACTCAAGTTGCTGAAATTTAATGGAGCTCGTTCGGGACACCTCAAAAACAATTAAAAGGTTCGGAGGATCACTATTACATTTTAGCTCGTTCTATTTTTAGAGTAAATATTCTTATATCGTGTGTCGGGAATTAGAGGCATTTTTCTGTTGCACTATTAGCACTGGTGTCTAGCATGGCATGACACTCCCAGGGTGTATGCAGTGGTATGGAGCTGATAACACATTACCCCTCACATCTCGAAGGGCTTTGGGATAGTTGATAATTTCATTGTAATCTGTTAAAATGGAGAGTCTTTCTTAGATTAGAAAGAGTTTCACCGATTGTCACTCTTTTATTGGTGTCATTTTCAAGGATTTTCAACGTGATTTCATAAAATGTTGTCATGACGATTAAAACGTCTCGGCTTGAGTGAGATGTGGGGATAAATTATATGAACCTATTTCCCAACTTATCCTTTTCGGGATGTAGAGTTTCCATGAATCCTATCTTCAAACGTGCTGTTCTTGTATTTACAGCTTGTTTTCTCAAAAACCGCACTAACAAATCGATGACGTTTCAATTTCTCTTTATTCGATCCCAAATGTCGCCTTCTTCTGGAGCCTTGGTGTCCCGGGGTCATCATTAACTAAACGCGATTGTTATGTCTTACTGTGATAAAAAAGGTATAAAATGCCATTCAACTTCTTATAGAAACCCCTGATGGGTCTAGGCCTAAGGAAACTACTTTTAGCTCTTATTTCAACGAATCCTTAACTATTCCTGTGAGGCAAGCCGTTTTGATTTTCCTCAGGAAATTGAACACTTAATACATCGCCTTTTCAGCTCATTTCTGTATTTAAAAGTTACGGGCTAGCGTGTAAGAATGTGAGTGAAAAATAATTTATTGCAATCGCTATTAATTTTTAAACGTAAACCACCAAATTTTCAGGGGAGTTAAAAAAAATTGTTTCTTGGTCGATTCCAAAGGTTTATTAGGTACATATTGAAAATCAACAAAATTGATAAATCTACCTAACCTGCGGGCGACATTAATGTTTATGTGCGCTGCCTAATTTACAATTTTTTTTCCCAGTCTCCGGGTCCTTACCATATAAATATGACAATAATACTCATGTTTGACACTATTCCTCAAAGATTTATTAGTTATTTCTAACCCGATATGTTTTGATGTTCAGCCCATTGTTTCTGTATTTTTTCATTTCTGGTTCTGTTGTTCTTCTTTCAACTTTCTGGCCTTTTCCACGTTTGCTTGTACGTCATCCAAAATACTCCGTATTTCAGCTTTTAATGATGGTTCTACGTTGCAGTGGTCCATCGCATGCTCCAGCTTTGGTCTTATTTCCGATAACTGGGTGTCAACTTTTTCTACCATCTTTTCAACGTTAATCTGCATTTGTCCTACCTTTTCGACACGCGGTTTTTTTTCCTCCGGCACTTTCCTCTCCATAGTCTGCTTTTATGTTACTATATTAGGAGAGTAAGAGTCACTAGATTTCATAAATTACTGTTGTTCTGAAACCTCAAAACCTAATACACAAACTAATATTTATTTCGCTAATACTGGTTTATAACATTCCTTCCTGCAATTTTATACAGTCACCCTATTCTGAAGGTAAAGGTTTCTCAATTGTGGTTGAATGAGACATTCTATTTCATGCAGGTAACTCGCTAATCCAACATAGCTGGTTGCTGTTGTTGATCTTACTTACTTGGTGTTATTACTGTATTTTGGTTACTACAAAATCCAACTGGGGTGGATTTTTCGGTTCATTGTTTTCAAAAATGAAGCTTCGTAATGAACCGAAGAAAAACCCTTATCTTTATCTCAAAAATTGTTGATTTACGTTTCAAGGTGGGATCCAAAAAACATCCGTCAGTCGGGGCTTTTCGTCCAAACTAGGTACTAAACCAAGGTTTATGAAACTTGGGTAAAAAATTAATTTCAAAATTACTTAACTTACAGTTAAGTCTGGACCCTCAGCATCGCTTTTGATCAATCCAAAAGGGTAAAATTGAAGGGTTACAATATTTGAAAATCAATGTTATTGATAGCTATGATTTCAATTACTCGAATCGCAGTGCCTTCATCCATTCTCTCCCTAGGGATAGACCTTTTGTATTAAAAAAGAATGTCAACATGAGTGTGAATAGTTTCATTTGACCATGGTGAAACTTGAGCAATTAGAATGGTATTCTAGTTTTAAGAAACTCACTTAGTTTCGGTATCTATAGGAACAGTGGTAAAACTAGCGGCAGCAGCCCCAGGAGGTATAGTCAAGGCAGAAGGTACATCTACTAAGCGTAACTGAAACACAAGGCAGGGTTAGGACAGCTGCCCCTGGTATTAGCAACCAGTTTTACCTTCTCCAGGCGAACATTTCGTAATTGGAGGGCCGGAAAACTAATTGGGAGGGTGGCAACGCTCGCGGTTTGATAGGTAATACGCACCGACGTTAGTGTCACTCAAACCACCGGTCAATTGTTTCACGTGAGCCTTGATTTTCCAATGGCCCTAGCCAATCACAGAGCTTACCTCGGCAAACTGCGGAGGTACTCCTGCAGTCACAGCACAAGGGGTACCCAGGGTTTGACAGATAACCTCCGTTCTAGTTACGCCTTATTGCCAACAACGCAGGGGTAACCCCTAGCACCCGTTCTAGATACCCGGCCTTAACTGTATTCCCCGCAGCTCAAGAGTACCCGGACTTTATTCTTTTGTTTCATTTTGACGGACCAGTAAAACGTACCTATATAGGCAGGTGTTGAATTTTCTTCGCCTAGGTCTATGTATGTAGATGTAGTTGTTTTTGTGAAGATGTACAAATGGACGGTCACAATGTTTGTAACCGATTTTATTTTCCCTCGTAAGTTTTATCAATATTTCTTGACTACCACATGAGTTCAAAAATACATTGTGCACTCATTTCTACCAGCAAAACCTTAAATACTTTTGTTCTTGTAAGATAAGTATTGATTAGTATTACACAAAGACATAAGACGAGAAGCTGGACTCTGCTAGAGTCCCATATACTTTGTTCAATGATGATAGACCAGTTATCAACTAAAAAGAGCTATCTAATACAGAAATAATGAACCTCCGTGTAATAATTTGCAGTTTTTTATTGATCAACTTTTTGACAACTTTATCAGCAGTCGATAAAACCAATACAGACTACTGTCGATCAGAATCTAGAGGAGGCGGGACAGCTTCAAATGTTTGATTCCGAACGATGATTATTGTGCAGTTTGGATACGTATTTTGTCCAACTGGTGGAGCCATCAAAATGGAATAATAAAAATGGGTATTGTGTATAGGTATCCATCAGAAGATTGTTTCACCACGAAAACAATGCAATTGAACAATAATCGCTAGATCGCATAAAATTGTGTATGTTAGCAATGAATAGCATACAGTTGGCTGTACTTTCCGTGCCAAGAGAATACGAAAATGTTATGCTTCAAAACATTAATTATGTGGAGAGTGAACAGCTCGGTGAAAAGATTTATCGAATTCGGGAACAACTTAGAGGGGACAAAATTAATCCCCCCCCCCCCCCCCTCTCGTAGTAGTTATGTCGTTCGCGGCTGTAGCGTGACGTTGGACCCATGTGTCCTAAATTGGGTGTCTCTCTGTTGAGGTCTTGTTGAGTTGTTGAGATTCTTGGACGTTTCAGAGCCGTCTTTTCCACGGTTGCATGGTTTCCATCGATTCGGCTGGCAAGGACCTCCTGCTTCTTCCACTTGGAAAGACCTTGAACGAGCGTTAAAACGACACGACGGGAACCAATCGGAAAGTTTCCTTGATCGCTACGGCTCCTCACCTTTTCCCCAGTTGCTGGGTTGCTACTGAATGTGTTCTTCGGTGGACGGAATTGTTGGTCAACTACAGATTCGCAATATAAACCTCCCCAAGACTAAATACGTATTTCCCCGATTTCAATACTAAGAGTAACTTCTTAAACGCAACTTCCTTAGGAACTTCTTCTGTGACAAAAATAGAATTTCTTGTGTATTCTCCTACCAAAAAATATTTAATCCAAAGATAAATTTTCTAAAGTTAAAGTATTTGTTGATCAAATTCGTGTCTGTTACCCAGATACCATAAACTAAGTGACTGAAATACCACTAGTTTTATTTTTGACTTAACTGATTACAGGAAAATGAAAGCCTGGGGTGCTTCAATTGAGGTATATTTAGAAATGGCAGATCTCATTTTAGACAACAACAGAAAAAAAAAGTCCAGTCATGCAGCATGACCCCATGAGCGAATTTTTGAAGAAATCTTCGACATTTCAGTCGCTATTGATCGTGCAGAGAAATTTTAGTTTATGATTTTGATAGACAAACATGGAATCAAATTATTAAAAATAATTAGGAGGTACTCATACTTTATTATTATTAAACTAATCTTGTAGATTTAAAGACAAATGTAGGTAAATATACATAGATTTTGATGTCCAATGTGGTCAGTATTGAAGGCAGTTGAAATCTTAACTGTATCTATCCTATCATAACATCATCAAATCTTGACAATCGATGATGAGGCTTTATATTACGAGTGATATAAAGTCAGTTGCATTCGAATCTAGTATCCTACAACAAGAAATTGACAGACAAACTGTAGTCTCTGTGCATCCATTGACAGCCTAAATTATGGGGAAGTGTCACTTGGCTTTTCCGTAGCAACAAGAAAGAAATTGAAACGTTTTAAACAGCATGGTTCTAGGATTGGTTATACCTACTGGGATACTTCCATAAGAGTAGTTCAATCTGAATTTGGACAATGTTTCATGCAAATATTACCGATTTTTACAACTAGCGAACGGCATTCTTTCGATTTTTGACTGATTTTTCAACTTTGAAATTTTTGAAAACTTGATACATATTCTTATAGGAAATTTTACGCTGATTCCGAATATACCACATGTTAGTATGCTGAAAAAATTATTTCACACAACAAATCGCAAAAAACAGGCTATTTTGATTTTTGACTACAGTTTTGAAAATTTCAACCCGAAGATGTAATCCGATCATGCTGGCCAACGAACTTGAACTTTCGTTTTGTGTCCTCAAGATTTTAAAATTTGTTTGAACTTTCTAGCACAATTCTACGGACAGTTATCGTCTGGAATGACACATGTACATACATACATAAAAAAATGCGTTAAACTCCAGAATATGATTCAGAATAGCCTGAAACGGATTTCTGCATAACATTTTTTCAAAAATTCACATAAATCATAAATTCATCATAAATGGTCGTAAGTGGGACCATTAAAAACAAAAATTAATTGTCAAGATTCTGAACGTGTAGAAATGTCACATCACTGATAATGATCTCTTTGTTATTGTATGTGCCCTCCATCTTTTTGGTGCTGTCGCGTCGGTGTGGTAATACCAGTGTGAAGTGACGATCAGAACAAGAAGACCAGTGAGCTCTTGTCCAACGCTCATGCGGGCCAACGTTCCCTTGACACGCTTTACCGCTGTGTCGCCATTCATGCGATTCATCTCTGTAGTCAATCATAATCTGCAATCAAACGCTATGGGTGGAATCGGTAGTTGGCCTATTTTGCTTTGTCGTTATCGCTATGAATGAAAGTTTTTCAGCGGTCGGTTTGTGCTAGTTTTCGAAATAAAGTCATGGCTATTTAGCTGTATGGATAAGTAACTGCTTATGGTATGATCATTTCACAAAAAAAATTCTGTTACCGTCCTATTTACTACGAAAATGAAGACAGTCGAAAATTGTATCCGAAATGTTTTAATAAACTGCGATGTATAAATAATGAGATAGGTACCTACTTCTATAATGCATGCCCAGTCAACCCATTCCGGTACCGATCCAGTATCCTATTCTCGATCATGTTTCAGTCATCGATGCATCTATCTTATTGAGTCAGGGTTCTCGTTCTCAATAAAATATTGTTATAAAAGTTTTAAGTTTTTTTATCAGGGTGTCGTGGAGGATACAGTGATACGTAAGTGCATATACAATACGGAATTTGGTATTTTCCCATTGTGCTTAATATAAAGATTTATGGCAGTAGGCATCCTTGATCGGCCCAGTCCATTGAAGAACTTAATTTCAATAAAACTCGGCGTTGTATGTATTTTATAAACATGTTACTCAGGGTTACTTGAAGAGTTGGTAAGAGACAGACGACATTGGTACGGAATACCTGAGCTAAGGCTATCCGATAATAAAGTAATTTATTTTGGTTCATTTTGGTTATTTTATTGTTTATTTTTACTGTAATCGAACCCCCCCCCCCCCCCCAATATTCTTTGTTCACATTTCAGCTTTTTTTCCGGAAATACTGGACCGTAATTTCCGAAATTTGGATCAGAAAACATAAATATGTACATCAGTCGGGGATGTGTAGATGAGCGGTGATGTAAGGACTCATTTCATTAAATTTCCACCAACTGCCACGGATGACCTTACGTTTCATTTCTCGTCGGTAAAATCTTTAGCAGAAGGAAGAAACACCGAAGTCAAAACTTTGTGTTACCTAGAAAGATGAAAATCGGCTCAATTCGAACAGATTTTTCGGTTGAACTTACGTGTCTCTCTCTCTGAACTTCCTGATCACGGCGCACCTTGTGTTTTCAAAATATTTTATACCTCAAAACTATGTTCATAGAGCTTTCAGTTATTTGAATTTTGATGTTCTCAAAATTTACGGTATCAGTGGACACGCTGTTGGTGGCGTACATTAGTTGGAAGGAATGTGAATCGTAGATTATCTCCCATTGGGCTAATGATACCATTAGGTCTCAGCTATTTCCCTTCTCTCCAGTTGCAGTAAGCTTGTTCATCACCATTCCGAGCTTCCATTTTCAATAAGTTTGAAATGAGAATTGACGTAACCTGCTTACAAATTACCTTCTTTTGGTTATCGACGCTATTCTGTGAGGTTCTCTCCCCAGTAGGATTCTGAACCGCCTTTATTTTATTCAATTTTGGTTTCTACTCTTTTTAATCTATATTCACATTGCTACAATCATTCAAATGAGTTGGTCTGTTATAAAAACCTTGAATTATTCGTTGTGGGCCATAGATCAATCATTAGTGATCTAATGAGTAAATAATAGTATATAATAATAATGAGTATATATCAGGTCACATCAATTATTTCCTAGTGCAGGTTAGAGGCTGTACACTACCGTATGTATTTCATCCTGCGAATCAGATGTAGCTTCTGCGCACGCACATTTCAAAATTCTTGTTACATTGATAACTTTCAACAACTGTAACTTCCACGGTTCGCATTCGATGTCTTATGTCTCAGGGATTGTGTGGGTTCCCCTCTAAATCAGAGTACTACCAGATTGATAATAGCCACTTCGCATGTGTAAATTACATATAATTTTTGTATCGAACATTATATCGGCAGTTTTCATCCGATTTCGAATAATTCTTAGGGGTTGTGATTCGCTATGAGTTCGATTCCATTCCATTATATTATCAGATCAAAGGTAACGTCAACGCATACGCAGACGTAAAAAAAAAACCCCTGCACCTACCTTCAAGACAATAACTTGCTATTCAATCATATGCCTACATATTATGATTTAATAGCATATGTTGTATATATATATATATATATATATATATATATATATATATATATATATATATATATATATATATATATATATATATACAACATATTGAATAGCATTTTTGTGATCGTGCTTCATGTATCATTTGATAAACTAATTTTTTCTAAATTTTCTGTAATAAGAAATTTCAATTATCTTAATACTTCAATGTGCTGGCTGGCTTCGTGGAAACGATGTACCACAACTTGTTTTCTACAGGGGGGGGGGGGGGGGTGTCTGGAAAATTGAAACAAATAATCTTCACGAATTGAGTTGCCCTTAAAGGTATAATAAGCCAAAAAAATAGATATTGTTTGGTTAGTTGATTTGTTGTGCCTACTAAAATCACGAAGTGGTAACCAAGGAAACTCTTTATTTGAAACTAGATCAGCTTTCCTTTTGGCGTTCCAATTATCCTAGTTAACTTATGGATTCACATAAAAAATGGTCTCTCATGATTGCACACTCGAATTCAATGAATTGCGAATCGAATTCAATGAATTTGAAATGAATTCGATGAATTCACATAAAAAATGGTCTCTCATGATTACACACTCGTTGATCGTTTTGTCAGACATTTTCTCGATCAAAATACTCGGAGTAGCAATGGTGATTATTCATGTTCAACCTTAACTTTTCTTTGGATAAGTTGATCCACAAATAAATTAACGAGGAAAGTGAGAATGGCCTTCCTTATGAACACAGGGACGTACGATACATCCACAAGAGTGATCAATGACAACATGCCAGTTCGGGTCCCAGGAGGAGACAAGAGTCACTCATCAGATCCTCCTCGGGGACTGCTGTAAATTATGGTTCCGTTGTCACAAGCCCGATTATTAAAGACGATTAATCAACGCTCAGCCGTCTGCTCCCGACATAGCAGTGTCGCATGATTCAGAGAACGATCGCCATCCAAGACGAATGGTATTGGATGGCCAGCGAGCAATTAAAGTTACCTTCATACTTCATATTGGGAGGAAAAACCTATTATTCATATCGCCCTCTTCGTCAATTACATTGGGTTGTCGCACGATACCCATACAACCGTTCTGCAGATACTCACGATGGATATGACAATAATCCCATTGCGTAGGACCTTATTAGTTTATTATTTTACGATTTGTACTAATTTTTATTACCTACATTAATTTTGAAGTTTGAATACTCCCTTGCGCTTAAACCCGTTATTAAGGTTAAAATTCATGGCTTGTAAACATTAACGATTGTATTGTATTGTATTTTATTCAACACTCGAAGTTTGTTCATACGTGTCTCGTGTGTCTTCGTAAAAAATATAAAAATATTCACGCATGTGCAGCACCTATTAATGATACGGAAATTGATATAGGTTGATCAAATCGTCTTTTCCCGTACAGTAAGACAATACTTGATGGATTTTACGTTTGTGTAAAAAATATTGGTTTTTGAGCAATGAAACTAATAGCGTCTAGGTACATCCTAACCTGAAATTTTGGTCAAAATCTGGTGGCTTGTTACGAGGGTTTGCAGACACACATACAGTCTCAAAACCAAAGTTGATCAGAAAGATATTTTTGAGTTTTGCGAAACTTTTTTTTCCTGGAACTGAGTCGAACACAATTTTTCCTCAACAATCACCGTCAACGAATCGCCCGTGATATTTCAACTTTCAACTAGCCCTACGGAAATTGGGGTTCAATCAATTTTATTGATTCCGGGAACGCGATGTATTGAAATTATGTATTTCGAAAATTGAGGAGCAAAGAAGTGCCGTTCAGCCATCTCTTCTCACAGAATCTCACCAATACCTCATTAAATTTAGCCTTAAATCGCTTGTGATGTCTTCTGGGGATGGCAGAATATATCAATCTAACTGCGACGTTGATTAGTTGAAGGATATACTTGATGTGAACACGACGTTTATCACATATTGATGTAAGTATTTATCCTTACAAACTCATTTTGTGTGATTTCTTCAACTCCTGGACAAATGGTATGCACCTAGATCAATGCTTGAGGATGACTTTCAAGATACATTTTCAGGTTCATTTTTAGAAAAGGAATCTTAAACTGTATGGGTAGTAAGAAGATTGTTTTTTGCTTCCAATCTGTGTATGCTCTGCCCTTCAGATTCTTGGGAATCTTATCCCTCAAACATATGACCGAGGCCAGCCGTCCTGCATTATCACCTTACAAATCTCGTTCTTTCTGAGATAACTCGAGCTGAATTACGGTGGATCGAGATAATGGCTTACTGCAGTTTGGTTAATCTTGAGTGTGCAGTGTTCTGTGGCCCTGAGTTGAAGAAGAATAAAAAGAATCTGGCGCTTCGTACTGATTGTTCTGTCTGTGTACTGAGAGTAGTGATCCCTATATATAGCTAAAGTTTTCTTCAATTAGTTTCTGTGAATTATATTAGCCGGTTTATTATGGGAGAAAAACCGGTTATTGTTGTTGAATTTAGTTTTGGGGAATCAAGAATCTCTATATACTTACCAGTGATTTTTAGCGAATTTCATCTTTCAGATGGTAATTCTCTTCATCAAACAAATGATAGATGTAATTTTCTTATATCGATAATTTACGTGATTAATTATTATTATTGCCAATCAATAAGAATTCCGATTTTGAGTCTACCTTTTGGAGGTAAAAAAGAGTCCTCCAAAATGAGAACATTTTATATTTCACGTTTTAGACCGTCCTGGCCAATTTAGGTTTCTTTTTTTTTGTATGTGTGCTAATTCTTGTAACGGGCAAACCTATTTGATGACTAATCATAAATTTAAATGGCCAGAAAGTTCAGTAGGTATTTCGTAGTTTTTAGCCTAATTTCGCAAAGTTTGGTGCTGCATTTAGGAGGAAAAGTGACTAACAGCTGATACACTGTTTGCTTTGTTTAATACCATAAATATATAATTTTATTGGGGGTGGGGGGGAGGTAATTTTTTTACAAATGTTGCAAACCTTCTGTTCGTCATTGAAAATACTTTTAACCTAAATCATGACATCTGCTATAGGGTCTAAGCACCTTTACCTTCTGTCTGCCAGTTGTGTTAATGTCGAAGTTGGTCTGTTGATTTTGCAGTGTTGTACCGCGGACCCAGCAATTATATTAGCTACCTGACAGCAGCTGGTACTTGTTGTTCGCAGATGTTTTCCCTCTTGATACGTCAGTTGGTGTCTGGAACTCAAACTGCAGAAACCTGACTATTTAAGAGAAACAAAAAATGTTCTATTCTGATCCGCAACGGAGAAACCCATGGAAACAGTGGAAGCTAACCATATTTCTGTCCGTGCTCGGAACTATTGATTGAAATGATGATTGAGATTGGGATGTTGTGTTTGCTCACAAAGCTCAATTCGCATATCATATTCCTCCATCATTCAAGGCTTTCAACACTAAAATAGTCATTCCGTTTTGATTACAGAACTATAATCCTACAACTTTACAAAACCATCCCCAGTTTATTCTACTACATTATATTAAAATTATTCCTATTACGTTCTTCCTAGCTGCTGACATTTATTTTCCAATATTGTGAGTAAGTCTAATGTTGAATTGATGGGGGATTGATTTCATTCCGAAGACAAAATGACACCACCCGGATTGCTATACGTTGATCCGTTTGCCAATACCTAGACCTCTGACAGGAAAATTGAACGTCAACATATGTGTGAAAGAAAATAATATTGTGAATGTAGTATTTTAAATCCACTAATAACGTATGACAGTCAACTAGCTAATAAGTGATCACTTAGCTTAAACTTGATTACTGTTGTTGATATTCAAGGAAAGGAGTTCGTCATTTTTGTTACCTCACATAGGTAGATGTTTTATTTTGTTTCATCGTTAAATTCATATTTTTAGTTGAATGAATGTCGAAAAAAGTTTATCAATAATAAACTAGAACGTTAAAAAATTTATGCTCAACATCTTGATGAAAATGTACTTGGATTTCGTTAATACGATTTCGTATTTGGTTTAAAAAAATTATAAAAACTGCGAAAAATCTAAAAATCCAAATTATTGTTTGAATTGCAAAATATTATGCAGAACCAATTTTTTTTTTCTCCTTAAAATGATACTTTCTTTGCACTCGAAGTGTTCAAATTTCAAAACAATTCTCCATACCAAATATAATACGATTACTTACTAATATTCGCTCATACGATAATGCTGCTGAACTTTTTGGCGAATTTTCGTCAAAAATGAACTATTGCGATGGCTCGCAAAATTTTAGAATCAAAATTCTTGAAAAATGTCTTCATTGAAATCCGTTGTGATGCATTCTGAAACGAATCCTAGAGTTTAACGCCTTTTCATATATATATATATATATATATATGTATATATATATATATATATATATATATATATATATATTTATTTATTTATTTATTTATGTGTCATTCCAGACGATTTGACCAATTTAATGTGCTTAAAAAGTGCTGGCCAACGAACTCGTTCTTTCGTTTGGAAAGCTTGGAAAGTTTTTGGCGCAAGGACGGAATTTTTATCTCAATCCTAAGGAGAGTTATCGTCTGGAAGGAGTTATCTATCTATATAACAATTGAGCGTAATAAATAAACCAGAAATTTGTGGGTTAAATTGTAAATTACAATGGAGTTGGAGAGATCTACAACCATTCGATCCTGCTGGAAAAAAAACGTAGAAAACGGCTCCAAACTCGCATTTTTATCGAGGGTCATTTTTCCAAGAAAACCCTCGATTTCCATTGAAACATACTTTTCTTCCCCAATGAGCAGAGTAAAAGTAAAATTAACTAGCTGACATCTCAGGAAGTTTGTCCCCAAGAGTGCCTCTCAAAATAAGTATGTAATGGGAGTGGAAAAAGGGATAGAAAAATGTCGAGTTCTAGAAAAAGTTTCAAAATTTGAACTTTGGCCTCTTTTTTAACGCATCAAGTCTTCTCAAAAAATTTTGGTTTGACATCAGTGAGATAAAAAAGTTAACGCTATTCCCAACGAGATCCTTATTTTTGAGTTAACAATGATTCTCAGGGAATTATGACCGTGTTAATGTCATAAGGTACACAACGCGAAAGTAATCTTAAAAATTGAATTAGTCGAAAAAAAGCGTTTAAATAAATTCTCCAATAGGAACTTTCGATCAGAAATGTGCTCTGAAATCGTCTCCTGAAGTGTGTAATACCTTACGTTTGTTCACCCTGTATAATAAAGCAATAATAAAACTTTGAATACAAATTTGCACCGTTTTGAACATAAATGTGCTTATATTTTCACTTAAAATCTTTAATTTACCATAACCAGGAATAATTAAAGAATATTCTTTGGTAGTGGGGGTACGAATGTTGTAAATTAGTTGAACGCTTAGAATACAAGTGTGCCAGTGATGTCTGAAGTTAGGGGGACGTTCGGTTTGAATAGTTTGAAAAAACTTTTCCATTTACAGTTTTATATCTTGGTTTAGTGTCGTTCATATTTGGAAATGAAAAAATCACTTCACCACTCGAAGTTTCTGGCACTAGTGGTATCTCTTATATGGTTTCCCGTTGGTAATTATTTTTACGAGCACCAAACTCTAGCGTATATCATCTTGTGATATTGAGCTTGGAAGTAGAAAAAGAGCTTGATGGGGAAATGGTTGGAAAACAAAAGAAAGATAAATGGCCGAACACCAATAGCTGTCACTCTTTTCCTGATGTACTGACCCTCCGTTGACCTAATATCTCTTTATTTGTTTGCGCTGTTCCCAATGGACCATTTTCGCCTTTAATAGTCTCCGTCTCAAATTAGTGGGGTGCCCATTTCGAGAGAAGCCTTAATTTGCTCTCGATGGATTCAATTTATGAATATATCATTTCCAGATTGTTAATTATTGGCATGTGTCTTTTTAGTTCATAAGAAATGAGTTTATAAGTTTCTTTATAAGAAATGAATAGTTTAATTAAAATCTGTATAAAGATTAAATAGTTGAAAACTACCTGGCAGGCACCAGTCGCATAATCGAATTATGCTGTTTTAACCATTCTCGCGAATTGGGATTTTTCTTTGTTATTTTTATTTGCTCAATAGAAAGATCTGAGCAAGACCTTTCCGAAAATCCTATATGATGGGTATCTTATCAGTAATACGGCTCTTGAAATTAATTTGCTAGATGACGTCACGGCCTCCCGCTCGCCTGGGGAGAACCCTCAGCACCTTTGCACTACTACGTGATGCGTGATCTTTCTACGTTACTTCCTAACTAAACGGTACTTTGAGCTGATAATTGGAACTTATGGAGGTTTTAAAGTGCGCTGTATCCAAGTCTGAGGTCATCACATCAAAGTTCCTCATTCTCGCCGGATCATCCGTTCCAATTTCTTACCGATATTTGACACTTATTTGTGTCATCAGTTTTGGACAGTTATCATGATTTGATACTTCATATAGTTCAACAGTCTCGAAAAATATTTGTGAAATTTCCAGTCATTCAGCATGATTGTATGAGCTAATTTTCGTAAATCATCGTATTGTGTAATGTTGAATTGTATTGAAATTTGAACTTTTTGAGTGCAAGGAAATTGTTAACTATTATTTTTAAGGCAAAAAACCTATTCTAAATAATAATTTCCTATTCAAATAGAGGTTTTGAATTTTTAGCTTTTTTTGCAGTTTTTATCGTATTTTTAGCAAACTTAAATGAATGTTGAGTACTTTTTTCAGCATAATTTTGTAGCTACTTGAAATTTTGAATGCTCCACTTTATAGTTAATAAACTTTATGTGAGCAATATTCAAACAAAAAATATATATTTAAAGCTTGCAATAGCTATTGCAATAGCTTAATTTTCTACGAAAATTCGCTAAAACGGAAATTAATGAAGAAAGTTGTCTGTTTCCCTTAAAATAAAGTGTTACGATGTATGCTCGATTTCGAAGGGTTAGCTCATCATCAGTAACAAACAACGCAGTTTAGAGCCACTCACGGAATTGAAACTTGTATTAGACAACCAGCAAATAAGATTGGTTACTTGGAGTGTGGAGCACCTCGTGATATGGGATATAACCACCGATGCGGAATCCCTGACTCTCCCGGCCTCCATGTCTAGCTGGATAAATTTATTAATGGGCCATTGCATCGAATGATATCTGATGTCAAAGCGTTGTCTACAGCCCCATAATGTTGTTGCCAGCTGGTGCGACACCTATAGTTCTTGCGCCACATATTTGACGCAATTCTTTCGAACTCAACTCACATAAAATTTCACGTTGTCTCAGAATGTGTACGTCCGATTCTCTGTAACTGTCGTACTTTATGCATACTTGCTACTATATATGTACATCTCGACTAAAGAGCAGCTACATGTCAAAGCCGTTATGCTCCTCTCAAACGCACTATATCATGCTTATCAAGAACATTACTAACTCTTCAATGCTTCCAGGATGCTCTTCAGGTTAAACTAGGTGCAACTAAATTGTTGGCTCTTCTTCTTGCCGATTTGCAATTGAGATCGTCCTTTATCTTTTCGAAGATTTCGAGATCTTTCTTCTTCACACCTTAGGAGTACTCCGTATTCAAACTTTAGGTGCCACCCAGATACGGTCGAAACTTTGATTTGCCTGCTCTTCTTTTGAGACATGCTGTATATATCTCCGCTCCAATTAGTGCACATTCCCCACCTGAGTGTAAAGTAGTTACAGGTAGTTATTTTCTGAGCATTCCTCCGTCTCCTTACGATTCCGCAGGTAAAATAATTATTTAAGCATATTTTAAAATAATTATTTTAAAGTGAAAGTATACTTTATTCTGAGAATTTAGCCTTAGACAACTCTCTACTACGATAAAACGGAAGTTAGTGAAAAACGTTGTCTATTTCCACGAAAAATAAAGAGTTACAATGTTAAATCGATTTCGACGGTTAGGCCATCATCAGTAACAAACAATAACTCTCTACTACGGCCAGTGTTATGTTTCTAAAATGTTCTTAAATTTTAAATATTTTTGTATAGTCACAATTTGTAGGAGGGTCCACCTAGAAGGAGTTCAATGCGATACGAGTTATTGGAAACTTCAAAAAAATCATGGACATAATACTACTTATTGTTGGTGGATGCTATCAGTGAAGGAGTTCTCAATATAATATTTACTTACCAAGAAAATGAAATTAATGTGTGTGCATAGTTCTTGAGCCATTTTGTTATATCATTCATTCGCAATTGTCCATATCTCGAAAACGTGACCGCCCCCACGTGGTATATTTTAGGAGAGAATCTTGAGCTTGCGAGGGGTAAATCTATTTGGGGTGAGCATTGATCATCTCCAGCTGAGGGTCCTCCTGGGACTTAACCCTCCGAGTTAGATGAGCGGAAGGTGAGAGCGGCTTCTAACAGAATTGATTAGGCTTTCAGGATTCCGCGTCCTGAAGTTGAGTGGGACAAGCTGATCCAATAGAGAGCCATTTCATTGCCCTCGTCTGTGTGGCGAAGGTGTGACCGTGGTGATATGGGAGGAAATGCTGCTGATTAATAAGGTTAACTTCGGGCCTTTCGTTCATTATTGAGTTGGAGAAGCCTATCCATGTGGATGGGGTTCTATTCTGTGTTGATGCAATCAGTTTCCTGTGTTCCTGGAACAGAAATGGCCGAAATATGATCCTTGGTTCGCGTAGTCTACGAATAAATTGATGATCACCAAATTCCTTGGAAAACCGCTCTGAGGGTCCTCTTGCTAAGTCCTCTTGTTAGAAATTGTTTTGCTTTTCAGAAGTCTTGCTCTTCTTTTTTCTTTTGCGTTTCAGAGCTTGCTGATCAATTTCAGTTCCGTGTCCGTTTGATTCCTGTCTGTCTGTGCCGATTCCTTGACCCGCCCATAAGTTGTTCTAAAGTTTTCGTTTGATTTTTTTTGACATTTTCAGTGATTATGCTGGTAAAATTCTAGATGGTCCCTTATGAATTTTACTTTCGTTGGATTAGTACTAGCGTGAGCGGATGCGCAAACGTGAATTTCATATAACGTCGATTTCTTACGATCTATCTGTCTGATGTTGTTCAAACTAGGAGGGTGGGTGTCGGCTTCAGGGAGGTTTTATAGTGATTGGTTCAGAAATAACTATAATACAAGTTTCTTGACACATATTTATGTAGAACTCCGTGACTAATGGACCGAGTTTGATAAAATGTTCAAAGGATTGTGCAGATTAGCTCCTGGATGGTCCCCTATAAATTTAATTGTGTTCTGGTCGATTTATCCAGATCTATCTTTCCGATTTCGATCAAAATTGGAGGGTAGTTGGTATGAGTTTCAAGAAGGGTCACTTTAAATTTAATCGCAATTGGCAGATTATTATTAACTAATGCGCAAAAAACTAATGTTGGTTGACGCACGTAAAACTTCTTACCTAACTAATGAACCGATTTTGATGAAATTTTCAGTCTTGGTTAGCTCTCGGATGGTAACATATGCATTTCAAGTCGTATAATCAATAGTGGCGTGTTAGCATGCGTAACCTGAATTTCTGGTAACGTCAATTTGGTCGTAATTGGTTTTTTCAAGTTATTCTATACGTCCATTTTACAATCAATGAGGAAGCAATACCGCTCACTCACTCGACAGGCATTTTAAAAACGTTAAAAGTGGTTTTATTATAGGGTCATTATAGGAAATCACTATAACTCCCTGTCGTGTAAATATCGATTTGAGCGTAAGGAATTAGTGTGAGTATCTGTCCATATGTTTACGGAATGATATAGGATTTTTTACATTACACCTTCTGTTTCTGTTATTCCATGTTGATTCTACAGAAACTATAATCAACAATAGACATTTGATTCGTTTGTAATTTATGCCGAATTATTCTCCTTCCAGAATAAATTAACGTCGTAAGTTCATTTGAGAATACCAATGCGAAATTACCGATTTGCAAGTATTACCCTCTGCATCAAATTTTCGTAGGAAGCCCTTATAGAGGTACTTATTTCCAACGCGATTTCGATCACCAAGATTTCTCACTTGATGGAACGGCTAATATTTCAGAACCATCGTCGGCCGGGTAAGTTGTCATTCCCGATCTGAATTTCGTGAACCTCGGTCTGCAGTGGTTGAGGAGAAAAGCAACGGTACCGGCGGACTTGTTTTTTGCCATTAGATCTTTGGTGGCTACGTAGAGTTACTTATTTCGAAACGGAAATGAACCTATTTGACATTATTGGTAGGTTGTATGTGAGATAATAATAGTTAACTAGTTACACTTGACGGGAAATCTGATGATACCATGAACTATATTTATAATTGATTTATTCAACTTTAATTCACCACTAGAGTAATTTATTATAGTAGTATATTAATGGTTAGTTGTTATATAGTTTGGTTCAGAAGGACGTAGATAGAATCGAAAGTGAGATCAGGTTGTTAGTCGGGCCATCGGCATCGGAATGTAATTAGAGATCTGACTTGGTAAGACTTTAATAGGGCTTGCTAATGTGATTGATGACAAACAGGCCCCAAAGCTCCAATTTCGTGCCTGTTGAATCGGAAGCACCTTTGTCGATACAGCTAATCTACCAGATTTGCTTTGGGACTCAGCTAAACCATCCTATAGAGCTCAGTTTTGAAATGAGGTTACTTGAGCTCACATCTCGACTCAGCTGTTGTGACAGTTTCTTGTTGGAGTTTCTAGTCTTGCTCAGCTGTTTGGAGAGTTCATTTTCAACTTAGCCAACCTGAGATTTTTATCAGTGCTGATCAAACAGCTTCATTGTAGGTTGAGATGATAAGTAGTTGAGGTTGATGAATAGTTCCAGTTGTGATTGAGCTCATCTAAAAGCTCTACTCTGTAATTGAATTGTATCGATGAAGTTGTGAAAAAATATTTTATTAACGAAATGGATTATGTAGAAATATTGTATTTAATTTTTAGTTATCAGCGACTCGCTCAGATATTCAAACTTTACCCAGCATCTTAAGGAATGGTCTTAGGCCTGCCTGGTAGGTGTCATCTTAATTAGAGGTCCCTCAATTACCGTACATTTCATCAGAACATTTAATTTCACCACATGAGTTTCAGTGGTTCGTTTCGTGTCCATTATGAATATAATATAATATCAACTTAGCATTTTAACAATGTATCATTAGAGTGGTTCCTAACTATATAAAGCTCGGCGTTGTTGGTAGTATTCAATAATTTCGTATGTAGTAGTGCAAAGTTCTAATCTCAAAGCTGTTAGGCCGCCACCGAATCGGACTGGAAGCTACAGATTAACGTAATACTGTTATTACTGAAATGTCGCATTATATAAATGCATGCCCTATTAGGTACTTTAGATTCTGGCATGATTTAACTTTAGATGCAATTAGTGCTACACGTAGCTAAACGTAGAAGGAATTCACTAGACCCGATAAGTCTGGACTTTGAAGAATCTCATTTAAATCCTAAGCACATTAAGCTATTCGGATGAAGTTTACGAAACCCGCAACTGTTCCACTATTATTTACTCAACATCAAGATGAGTGACTAAAGATGTGGCTAATATAATAATACGTCAGCATTTGTTTCCCAGACCTACTCTCACTATATGAATACTAGGGCCACCAATTAAATCATGGAACGGATGAAACTGAAATACTTTAAATAAACTTTTCGAGTGCTCCTTTTCTTGGAAAGCGTTGAGGCGTTACATTTTTAATTACTTTGCTTCATAATATAACGTCTGATTGTTATTCCAGTATGAAAGAGAGTTTTAATGAAGTTGAACTTTTAAACTTCTGTAACACAAAGTTGTGAATGAGAGTTTAGACGGTGGATGGTTTTCTAAGGGAAAACTCAGATATTAGGAAAACTCGTTAGCACTCATTGGAATTTACAGTATGGACCAGTGTAGGTAGTGTTGTAAAGTACAGTGTTATGAGTTTAGTTTTTATTGGTTGGCGAAAGTAGGTCGGACCTTCTTCCTTACAGAAGGGGGTCGTATCGGTTAATGATATGTTGCATAAAGAACAATAGCTTTGGGTTATTTATAAGTCAGTCCATGGTCTGTAGAAGTTTTTAGTGTTGGCCCGAGCTACTTGATTCATTCGTAACCTTATGGAGGTCGCGGAAGTCATGGGCATTGTTCCCTAGGATATCAACGTATAGTGTTATCGACTTCGGCTGGTTCTTCTATCCAAACGGGCAAACAAACCTATCAAATTTATTAAATAGGTACATGGCCAGTTGTGAAATACCGGCTGAGGTGGCCGGGTATTTACCTAAATTGGCAATTAATTTTTATAGTTTCTATGTCCGAATAAAACAATTTAAAAAACATCTGCAAATGTGTTTATCGCCTAGAATTGTTTTGATGATGATGATGAGACGAAGTATGTATTCAGTAGCGGGGATCGGAATGCTCTGGCAAGGTATGGCAGTGTGGCTAATCGGTTCAGGGGGCATCTCATTGGGGAGTTCAATTGGAAAGAGGGACAGCAAAACAATAGCAATACGAATAATAATGTATGCCACCATTTTAGCAATAATAATACACTTGTATATTTATCAGAAGACATGATGCAATCTCCTCAGCAGGTAGACTGTCGGGCGACAGCCGAATAATGAAGTCGTCGACAGCGTCTATTTTGAAGTGTGTTGTATGTCTTGAATTTATTTATAATAAGCATGTTTTCTCATTCATTCACTTCATCTACAGATTACGACCCCCCCCCCCCCCCCCCAACATACCTCTAAAAGCCATCTCAATGGTTTTATAATTCACTATACCTCTCAAAATAAAGGCATCCCAAGAAGCCTTCCCTTAATAGACAATTCCACTTTGCACTTCAACAGAGAGCTACCCCCCCACTCCACCAACTTCATTCACCTGTACTTCATTTCAGTACTTAATTTTGAGGAGAAGTGATTTATTGCAAAATCGTTATTCAGACTGGGGAACCCGCACTAGAGTTAGGTGACAAGAGTAATGTTGAGGATTTCGTAATACAACTCTGATCAGATGATAGAACCCAGAGTTCACTCAGATATTCTAAGTAATTTTGAAGGTTGTTATATTTCGCTTCCTCTAGAGACACTCCATCCTGACTCATATTGACTCAGTGGATTAGGGTGGTTTTATTCGTTGTAATTATACTCTATTTTTTTATAATTAAATTCTCTAAAGGTACGTTTATATAGGTATGAACATGATCCAATAATTGAAGATGAATAAAATGCATACAAACGCATAATTACGCTGATGTACTTTGAAAGGCGTTAATTATTTACTCGGAACAGGTTACCATAACGCGGAGTGTTTCCAAGACTCGATGTGATATTTCGCATAAAAACAAAACCTGTATTGATGAAAAAATAGGGTTGTTAAGAAGAGGACGAAGGTACGAAGGCGATCTGTTATGTTGAGCACCAGCCACCGCTCGGTTGAGCGAACACAATTCCAGCAACCCGGCAGACGTGATGAAAATTATAACCAATTATCTACCCGGCCAGCCCGAGTCACAAAGAAACCTTCTCTCACGTAAATGGAATAATATTTAGGTGTCTCTCGGAAATTAGCGTTTACTTGCACCGACCAACAAATTGTCAGATTTCTATCATCATTACTCTTTTTTTGTCTTGTAGTTTTACTCTCTCCATCTTTTAACTGTTAAACAGAAATTACCTATAAGTTTTATGTGGTACTGACTCACTGAGTTGTTCGGTGACAGTATAAATTCGTTGAGCTGGTAATGGCACTTTATACTATTCCTGTTAATTGTAAATGGCATTTACAATATTGATGCCATTTACGAGTATACGTAAGTAGCTGAGTTAAGGCTTCTAAAAGCTAATATTTGTGAAATCATCCATTAATTCTCACGTCACACAATTAATTAAAACTGGTTAAATGTTAAAATATTGTATCCTTGTATTTTATTTTCCGAGTAATTACATTGTTTGATGTTTGGTCAAGTACGAACTCTTGAAACCTACGTTACCTCTGGATCGGTTAAACACAGAAATTCCCTTATTAGATTTCCCTTCTGCATACATCAGTTGGCTACGCAGTTCAGCTGTTACTCTGTTCCCAATATTTCTTATCGTCAACAAAATCTGGTGAACTATGGGGCAAATGATAGGTACAGCACATTTATGTATAGCTTGATGATGTCATTCTTATCGCTCAAGCAATGACCACGAACTCTACCTGTATTCTACCAAAATTGTTCCTCACTATTTGTTATGGAATGCACATTTTTTAGGAAAACTAAGCTGAGTTCCGAGTTTTTCTAGTGGTAGAGTGGAATACTAGTATTTCTAGTTACAGTTGAACTGTCTGTAAATACAAATAATTATTACATAAGTTATCCATTACTTTTCTTTTTTTATGTCCGGATAAACTTATCCGGTCCTATAGTTCGTAAAGTGGTATTTAATTTTATGTCCTTTGCTTGAACTCTGGTTCATCATGACCTTCGATAACAACGGAGTGACAAGAGTGAAATTCATTCCCAACGTTTTTTAGAGGATCGCAGACAACTGCAGTTCGGAAAATAGGCTGTAGCTATTGAAAAGATATCGACACTTGGAGCTCTACACAAAGCTTGTCTGCTGACATCATTCATCACGTGTGGATGACACATATTCAATATGGAGATACCTTCGAAGAAAAGTCCAATCAATGAGCGGGATAAAGAAGCGGCTGCCAGCGGAGGGCGCGATTCCGCGAACGGCCCTTGAAGGGCTCTACTTCATTGAAAGCAAAGAGCCGTTGAACTCGCCAGAATATTATCGTTACCATCAATTTCTTCTCGTGCCTGAATATATTATATACTAGGTGTGTCTTTCGTCCATGCAACATATTTTTTTAAAAGTTAATAGGTACCTATTTCGAAACTTGACAAAAATTTAGTTTTGGTTAGTTGATAAATCTTTCATTTGAGAAAAAATTGAACATAGAACTATCAGATCTGATCTGTCAGATCTGAGGGTGTGGCACGTAGCTTCATCGTATTCACGACATGATTCTATAGTGGCACTGTACAAGGTGTCCAAGTGGACACTGCAAGGGCGGTTCTACGCTGCAGCTTGGACTAAATTGTGCTCCAGTCTATACTACGAGCATAAGAGCCGGTAATCTGACGGTGCTTCACTCTTGATTGTAGGAACTCAGCCACGAAGCAGGAATGTTTTGTATGTCGTTGAAGGGTTAGCGATACTCTTCACCAGTTTCACGGAAAGGATATGTCACACAGACACGCATACATTCACATATTTTCCATACGGATGTGTTTGTTGTAGATGTGTTGTCAATAAAGGCTGTCCTTTGAAGTTCCGGCAAACGTTTTTCAGGACAATTAATAACTTTCATTTAGCCCTTCGGAGTGTTGGAGAAGTAAAAAGTAAATGGTAGAAGTATTTGACTACGAAGTAAGTCTATTGACGCGACCTTTATGTGTACGCGTTGGTTTCCGTTCCACGCTGCTGGTCGCAATTTTGGAGGTATCGATTTGAAATTTGATAAAGACGCTCGACATATGCTGTGTAGTTTTGGTGTCTATCCAACACGATATGTCAGCGATATCGCCGTCGACATCGAATGAAACATCTCAATATTACGTGTCTGGTATGGGTACCTGTAGTTTTTGACATGTTGAATCGATTGAGAGCGTTGAAGCGATTGTTGAGCTTCCAGAGCGAGCTTTTCCATGCTACGACGTTATTATTGTCGAAGATTTTTCGTGCGAAAAATATCAAAAATACGTGTTTATTGTAATTTTCTGTTTTCTGGGATGGTTAGTTGAATGGGTCTACATCTAGCGGCTCCTACAAGATAAGATGTAGACAATATAAAAAGAGACACTACTTTTTGTAAACTGTGTGAGAAACCTAGTGAGCTAAAATTACCCAAGTGCGATAACGAGAAAGCATTGCTATCATCATTGCAGATTATTATTTAGACTTGATTCACATTCCATCACTGTCAGAAAAATTGTGATTAAAAAGGGGAAGATCCTTGAAATATTACGAATACCGTATACTCGTTTTGCTATATTTTTCTTATTTATAGATTTGTTTTGAGTTCGACTCTTAAATCCCTGTGTTCTAATATTAGAAAGATTGCCTACTCAATCAATGTTATGAAAATTTGTGTTGATGCGAAGCCATCAAAAGTTTCATTGGGGGGGGGGGGGGGGGGGGGGGGGCAATTAAAGCCCGACGTTAGTATTCTTTGTTTCTTTCACATTTGTAGCGGCTTTTGTACTAACTACAATTTTCCTCAAGCATCTGATTGTTCTAAATATATTATTTATTTTTTTAAATGCTTTAAGCCGCAAATCAACCGGAAGGGTCATTAGTGGAAATTCTAAATGTATTGATCATACTTAGGTATATGAATTATGTATGTATTGTGTTGCCATGTGCATGGGATTGTGCTTTGACCTTGGCTCGTACACTTACAGATTAACATCAGTTTATTGCACTGTATCGGTCGGGCTGCTAATGTATGAAATAGGTACACAACAATGCATGATGGGATCATCAACGATCGGCTTGGGGTTGGTTGTTGGGCTGGTCGGGCGAGCGGCGCTTGCGACTGAGAGTATCATCCCCTCTACCGCTCGGCAGGCTCCGTCCAACAGTCAGTGTTCGCCTCTCATTGCGGTCGCATCTTGCTCGCGGCTTCGCGCGCGTCTATCACCGTGTCCTGGCATTTCTGTTGACAGTGTTCGGTTACCTCAAGAAACGAGTTCCTCTCTGCTAGAATATTGTCGCGTGTGATCCGTGGGATATTGCGCCGCACAGTGTCGTGGTTCGACTACCCAGATCGTCCTTTTCCTTCGCTCGAGTGCATTTTTGTTGCTATTTCGCTTCCATCAGTTTTGAAAACGGGTTCAAAATCTTTGAGTGGCTGGAAGATTCGGGTGTGTGGAGTGACATTGTCTCTCCCACCGAGGAAAAGCGACACATCCCGAGGGCAAGCACGGAGCAGAATTTAGGGCAGCCCTTCGTGGGCTTGGATTCCGTTGGATTATCTACGGACCATGACATGTCGACGCTTCTCGCCGAAAATGCAGGGTAAGGGGTGTCTGGTTGTTTATCTTTGAAAGGCTTCAGAACAGGACACAGAAATGTTGTCTGTGTTCTGTGGTCTGACGTGACATTGTAGTGGGCAGTAGATCTTTGCTAGCGTCCTTTCAATTTATTAATGATTAAAGAAACTTCTTGTTACTAGTATTGTTGGTATTTTTTCGATCAATTTCTCTTTTTTTTAACCCACTTATAATCGGGAAGTCGGCGATTGATTTTCGAGAAAATTTTAACTATTCATTGACAAATGAAAATAGAAAGTTTGAGCATTTATTATTATTAATTTTGATTAATTATTTTCAATAGTAATCCTTTGTAATCGACCTGGAAACAATTTTTTTTTTTTTTTTTTTTTTTTTTCACACTCCTTCTCCCTTAAAATTGGTTGGTCCACGTTTCAAGAGCCTTTTTTTTATAAACTGCTGAATCGAAAAAATTTATGAAACGAGTTAAAAATCACAAATGGTTCTGACTCCACCGCGTCACTTTCGAACCATGAATAGTGTAGTGTTTTCTTATCGATAGATTTAATTTCAAAGAATCGGATGAAAAAACCCGGATCGCTGGACGTTCATCCGTCCGGAACAAAGTGCGTCTTCATGAGTGTGAATTATAACAGGTGTCATTTGGCCTGAATATAGTAAACTTTCTGAACTGTCTGAAGTTAATTAAACTGTAAAGTTAACTGACTTGAAGTTGTTGTTGTTTTCCTTAGGTTCTTATTGATCATAGGGTTGTTCATATTTGAAAAATGCCCGTGGTACGAGAGTAGCAGGTATTTAAACATAGTTACGAGAATGGGATGTTATTCGGTCGCTTACTTGGGTTGCGGAAGCTGAGTGTTTCTTGGGAGTTCGGAGAAAGTTAAATCCTGACCATCTCAACGTTTGATCTCTTTCAGAGTCGCTGGTTCATTCTGCTTTCCCTTGAAATCGTTGATGAACTGTCGTCAACGTTTTGCAACATTTAGTTTATTAGTAAGATTATAAGTATATTTGAAGTTGAAATCTAAAGTAAATCCTTCTCTTCCGCACTATGGTGACGTTTTTCATACAATCAATGTTGTCTTATGTTTGTATGAATATTAATCTGGGCAGTCCTGTACCTCATATTTATCATACGTCTAATGTAAAACTCCTTTTTAAGTACATTGAAGAAAGAATTTAGGAAAGGTAGTTTTTGGCTTATTTCTCAGATTAATGCATCATTCGTTTTAAAAACTCACTTGGAAATTAGAAATGATAGATTCTTGATTCAGCAGGTGTCTTTGCATTGTTATTTATTGTAACTCAAGTTGGGATGGAAGATACTTAAATATCCTATACCTCAGCCATATCTAATTATGTCTCTCTCCACTATTATTGCAATTCATCTCATTTTTATTTCTTCCATCCTGGAACCACCTCTTGCGTTAGATAATTGATTTATGTTGGAGTAACTGACTCTCAGACTTTGTTTAAAAGTTTAGCGTGGTAGGTTGATTGAGAACGATATTACCCATAAAAGAGCTTAATCAGTTGATCAAACCCAATTTTAACTTAGCCTACGGCAAAATTTTCACGTACGCGCTAAATTTCAACTAGTAGGCAATCAAGGCATCAGGTGAAATTTCCAATTTTACGAAATAAATTGAAGTGTTTTTCGTAAATTATTGTTTGTAATAAGTCTTATCAATTTGAAGGAAGTCTATTTTTCTCTGGACTAGTTTTAGTTGTGTAGATGTAATCTCTTCATAGTTGTATTTTCTTAAATAAATAATATTCATAATATATATCGGGTGTCCCAAAAGTATGTACATCGGGTGTCTTCTTACTTTTTTTCAAAATGTTTAAGATATCGAAATGAAACTTGGAAAGCGATTCTGGGGTGCCTGATACTAAGTTTTTGAGCAAATAAAAATCAGGAAAAAAATAAAAAAGTTTTTGGATTACCTAAAGTTACTTCGAAAACCAATTTCCCTGAAACTAAGTTTTGAGCAAATAAAAATCAGAAGAAAATCCAAAAATTTTTGTGGTAGTAGTAGTAGTTTTGTTCTGTGGTGAAGACGATTGTGAAACCTGAAATGTTATGTCATATTCTGTTCTCGAACTGTAACTTATGAGCCACAAAGAAGCGCGATTTTTTCTTATGATAGGTAGGTACGTATTTTTAGGAAAAATCGCGCTTCTTCGTGGTTCATAAGCTCCGATCCGGGATCCGAGAACGAAATAATATATCGAAATTCTGGTTTCACCATCGTGTTGAGCACTAAAAAATATTTAAAATGAAGTGTCACTTAGCAAAAAATGGAAATTTTTCTTCTCCAAGTATCCAATACTCTCCCCCCCTTTGGGTAGTCCAAAAACTTTTGGATTTTTTCCCTGATTTTTATTTGCTCAAAACTTAGTATCAGACACCCCAAAAACGCTTCCCACGTTTCACTTCGATATCTAAAAAAATTGTGGAAAAAATAGGGGGGGTAACTTTTTGGACACCCTGTATATTAACAGATGAAAATAAATATCAGCGAATTATGAAATTTCCTCCTCAAAGAATGGAAAATAACAAGTCTTCTGCATCAGATTGGGAGATTTGAAAGAGGGACTACTCAAAGTGCTCAAATTTCAAAACAAAGTGCTCAAATTCGCTCGTACGATCTTGCTGCTTGAATGGATCTTTTATTTTGCATCCGGAGGGGAGGAAATTCGATCTTCTTTGTAACGGTACCATCAATTTGATTTTATAGAGTCCCCAAAGTAGTTATGACCATTTTAGTGAGTCAAGATCGGTAGAATGAAAAAAAGTCTTCAATCGTAAAAAAACCCAGACAAATGAGCGATTAATGAAAAAACTCATGGAGGCACTTTTTGCAGAAACTAATTATAGGATCTATTCCTGAAACACTCTACATATGACGTGAGTAGTTTTTAAATTGATCAATCTCACAAGAATCATAAATGCAATCAGAAAGGAAAAAGTATCTATCCACGTTCCTACTAGGAATTTTGAGCTGAGTTGACGGTTCCCAAGGTTTAAACCTCAGGTTGACGTTTAATCCATCCTACACGGCCATTTAACTATAAGATGCGCTTAGCTCTCATCACTGAGAATGAGCTTCGTTTAAGAATTTGTACACGAAGCCCTTATTCAACTGTATCTTAAGCGTTGAGTGAGGTCTTCTGGCCCTAATTCGCCTGAGGCCGATGAGGCGTCACACCTGATTTATTTTTTGACTCCCGACGTTTTACTGTATGTAAATCTCAAAATTCAATCATCACCTGAATGGAATATAATAAAATGTACACGTTTTTCACAACCAGCAGGTCCTTGCTTCAAGTTTCAACCTCTACTGATGCGCAAACACATAAGTCCCTTGAAAGGTTTTAGCGAATTGTCGTAAAAATAGTTGCAATGGCTCGGACAATTTTTAAATGAAAATTTATGGAAAATTTCTTCATAGAAATCCGGTTTTCGGCATTCTGAAACAAATCCTGGAGTTTACCGCTTTTTCAAATATATATATATATATATATATATATATATATATATATATATATATATATATATATATATATATAGATTGGTAGGTTGTTTTCGACTGTATTATATAAAATAATTTGAAGTTGGGGGATCTCGACAGCAGTTGTCAAATGCACCTTTCCCCTTCTGAGATCTAAGCACCCATACCATAGAGATATAGAGAAAATGTGCAATCGTTTCAAGTGCAATCTATTATCAGCAGAAATCAAAGTATGTCTATGGGAGCTAAAAGAACTATAAAAAAGACTACATGTAGCTAAGTTTAAATTTAATGAAATGGTTTCCCAAGCAATGTATTACGTAACGAATTTATTAGCCAACAAAATAAAGTGTACCAAACCTTGTTTAATGCTGCAAAAAAAGGTTAAATGAAAAAAGTTGACAAATCCGTACAAAAAAAGTTAGCAAAAAAGTCGTTGACAACACATGGCCCAAAAATCTCACAAACACCGATGTTACACAAGAAGTAGCAGAACTATTGAGTCTAGGACCAAAATTTAGTATGATAGTAGTGATTTTCCTATCATACAAATATCAGACATCCTAATAGACAGCCTAATAGAAGAATTGGCAAATCCAGATATATGATTCGAGGACAAGCAACAAACATCATGACAAATTTTACTCACAAAGTAAAACAACTCACAAAACCAGACTACTACAACAAACTTCTGAAAAAAACCAAACTTTTTCTCAAAACCCATCCTAATATGATAATCCTTAAATCTGATAAAACCAATTGTACAGTCATAGTGAACAAACTTGAATACCAAGAAAAAATGGAAGCATTGCTAGCAGATAAAACTACTTATGAACTGATAATACAAGAGACGAAATTCCACTTCAGCCCTACAAACTAAACATAACAAACTCATTATAAAACTGTTGAAAGAAAATAAAATAGGCCTGGCAACAAAACTAAAACTAGTCAAATACAATAGCGCACCACCCAGAGTATATGGAGTAGTGAAAACTCATAAAGAAAACAACCCTCTTCGTCCAGTAGTCAGCTTTGTTAACAGTCCCACATATGAAAGCGCCAAATTTGTACATTCTGTACAAAGTTTGTTTGCCTGCCGAGAATGCCATAATTGCCTACACAATAAAATTGTAAAGAAATTCTTATATTTATACGGTCTTAAGGACGAGCTGGGGGATGGTGATTTTGTTTAGTATTGATTCTCCATTCTATTCATGTAATCCACTCCTGTGCACGTGGATTCTATAACTTGTTTGCAATAAGAAAGTTGGTTGGCTTTTTGCAATTTGTTCAGAACCTCTTTTACATAATATATTAGTCTAATTCACTGCCCGTTCCCGCTTACTTAACTAGATTGTTTTCTACCCCAGTTTCCTTCTCTCTTTTTCTCTCTCATTTGTCGCTACGCACGAATCTTCATCCCGCTATCCGGATTCGTTCTGTGGATTACTCTCATACTGTGGATGGCAGAGCATTTGGGTAACGTTCGTCTCGTGTCCCTCATCCCTTTGGTGGATTTCAAGGCAATATCCGAGCTTGGGACTTCGAAATCTTCCCCCCCGCCGGGGTCTCTTTCAGTTTTGATTAAAATTCCCCTCACCAGTACCCTGCTGGAAGTTCCAAGATAACCGTGTTTCAACGCCAAAGCCGTATTTCCTTGGCATCAACAAGACTTTCATTTGATTACTTCGGTCAGGCTGATTTTGATCAGTTAATCAATAAAGGGGATGATGTTGTTGTGGGTGCCCCTCCATCCTGCGTGACAAAGAAAATGAAAAGCTTTCGTGAGGAAACAATAAAGTATTATATTTTCTACATTTATGTAGTAGAACTATTGATTCCGACTCTGCACCTATAGGAAGTATTGTGATCACATTAATATGGAACGGTAACAAAAAATGTTGTCTTCCAAATCAGATTTCTGGATCCTGTTGGACCATGTTGTTTGTTATCTGTTTGTCTGTCCACTAATTCCTGTGATGAACAAACCCATGCCACATTCCAGAAGAAAATTTAAAATGGTTAACTAAAGTTTAAGATTTCACTCGTCAGTTCCCTGGTACACTTCAGTTTTTCCTTGCATAATTTTGACGATTAGAAAAGGCTCATTCATCCATTTTATAGGCGAAAGTAGATGATAGTATTGCTTACACGTTTATTTTATGCGTTAAGGAACACTTGAGCCTCCCGGTATATTTGATTCACCTTTCATCTAATAATTTCCCTACATTCAATTAATATTCCGTCAAATTAATATGCTAACGGTGTTTCCGAGATTTCAAAGCCGATCATCTTCATACTTCCCCGAGGTGTCACCTCGTATCTCGTCTGCTGCGCCTTCTAGGGGAATTTAATTTGCTCTCGTCGGTCGAGCTTGCGGGAAAACAGTTGTGTGGCTAGAATTTCAAGTGTGTAGATTTTGCAAGCAATGTTAGAAAGGCGACCACACTATCTTCTATATTAATAAAATCGTAAGTATGCTTTGTACATTGATAAGAATAATGAAATTTTGCCTTTCTTTTCCACTATTTGTTGACGATAAGTACCATTTTCTCAATTTTTCTCCGTCTGTCTGTCCTTATGTTTGTCCGACCACATTGGACAATTGATATGAGTGAGAGGAAATCTGTATCAGTCAAACTTAAGTTATAGGCTATTTGAAGATTTGACAGAGGGGGTGTTTTACTGGGGTATCTTGGACACCATTGAACAAACTGAGGATCTGAGGATCTACTTGAAATTTTTCAAATACCTCCATAGGGGGTGCCATCTTTGTCATCCTGAACAAACTGGGGATTTGATTGTCAAATACGCCAACCTCAAGTTGGTCCTAATAGGTAATTCATAAGTAAGGACTTTTTAAAAAATCAGATCCATAGGGGTGTCCCAAAATGTGATGGGGGACAGGAGGCTTGCGTATATTCAAGTCAACCTGTGCAACGCACGGGTGAACCAGCGATGTGTTGTCGGGTGTGGTTCGCAGTGTATTTGTTACATACAGCGAGACATAGAAAAGATTATACGGTCGAAGAATTCGGCTATTTGTCTCAATATAATGCACTCATATCTTGCAATATTTGATACATGAACTTCATTTATAGTCGTTACGTGCTACTGTTCTATAAACCATGTGAATAAGTAATTCTAGGTGCTGTCTTCTACGTGATAATAAAGAAGAAAGTCTTTTGTATTCCAAGAAAAGTTCTGCAGAATTTATTAAAAAATACAAATTTAAATTCGCTATTGGAACACGACTATAACCTTTAAATTTAGAGTTGATGGAATTTAAATTGTAGAATAAGTGACTACTTTTCCAAAGGTTAAGTTAATTCCACCTAGTGGTGTCGGCAGTAAAAAGCCAACACATGGGCTGAGTGGATACGATAGTGAAGTTTTTGCCCTGAGGCGACCCTTCTAGTACGAACTGGATCGTGAATAAACCATAACAACTATTTTGGCGTTCTTTTGCCCGTTGGCTATACCATCTCATGTCGTTAGCTAATATCAAATTTCCATTTTGCCAACACCGCTATCTTTATCTTCATCGGATCTACGTATTGATACAGCCCCTGCATCTTTCCTTGTTAGCTCTGATCTTAGACCTGTGATAAACAGGCTGTTATATCTTCTAGCATTAATAATCTGCAGCACTGTGTCTTAGAATTCTAAGGTTGGAATTTAACAGTTTGTGTCTTCAATACTGAACTCAGCACCTTTTAAATCCTTTTAATAATATTTTCCATCAGATTACACATTTTGGGGAGAGATCCAAGGTCTCTTATTTATAACTATACACACCAAAAAAAAAAAAAAAAAAAAAAAAAAAAAAAAAAAAAAAAAAAAAAAAAAAAAAAAACGCCATTTCACAATAGTTCCTACCATTTTACAATAATTCGTACTCTTTGCGTTAACTTATTTTTAATTTCTCCAAAATAGTTACTATTTATTGGTTGACGATGAAAATCGGCTATTCAAAATGAATGGAAACTCCTCCAATGGCGGGAAGCCGTGGACGGTACCAGCAATAGCTGTTATGTCAACTACGATGAATCCTGCTGTTGAGTTGAGTAATTAGATGTATGACGTAGCGACTTGCGGCTGGTTTCATTCGATTCAGGAGGTCGAAAACTATAGGAAACGATGCCTCACACTCTTCAGGTACCACAACCAGAAAGATTGGACAAATGTTGACAATATCTCAAAATCCTGATGGAAAAAACGGGCTTCGGATTCGTGTTCAGCGCACTCAAAAAACCCTAGATTTGATAATGAGATCTTCGTCATGGAACATGACTTTTCTTTTGTAAACCTGTGTTGTCTGATTGAATATCTTGTTTATTACATCCACAATTTGATCCTGGCTACCTTTTGGCTTTTAACACGACTGACTATCATGACATACTAGCAGAGCAGGGTTTCTCCTGTTGTCGACAGACTTCTTTTAATCTTACGGGCCATTTCCGCTATTAGTAATAGTCAAATTATCATTTACAAACGTTTTGGAGGATACCGCCTTTACTTGCAAGTCGAATGCCGGGGGCGAGCGCATTCGATGTAAAGGTATCATCATCAGGCCGTTGAGATAGTCTGTTTCGACGGCCTGATGATGATGTCTACATTGCACTCGGCTTGCTCGTGACGACAGATTCCTCCGAAAGGTAGTCTTTTTATCCTTACTCACTCTTACCTTTTTTTCAGCGAGACCTCTTTACCTTTTTACCTCTTTACCTTTTTTCGAGCGGTCATGTCTTTATCATTGTTGGTGTTAAGTACATCAGTATCTAATACTAGGAAGCTACGTAGTGCGGTCGCTTTACAATTCTCTTTATTGCCTAATTTCATTCAAAACCGCGTAAAACCTGCGAATCCGTATCATGATTGGGAAACCCACGGCAGGTTGGGTGGAAGGGATCCCTCATGCCTCATTGCTATTCGGTGGCTGACCCATGGCAAGGGGTGCGGAGCCGCTAATGTAGTGGAAGAACCCCCGCCGGAACGGTGATATACAGCCCGTGCGCTCGGTTGCCTCTGAAATTCGGTAGGCTTCAAGCTACCGGTGTTGTGTGATCGGTTCCGTGTCAGCCGTGTGACCTATTCAATACCCCAAATCGTCACTATGAATGTCATTCATTCCGCTCGATCATAATGTGCAAGGGATGAGAGCATATTAAACGTGTGGTAGTGTGAGAGAGCTGTAAAAGAGCTCGGAATAACCTATTTTCGTATTTCGAGTTTCACATTTGTGTAATAGCATTGATAGAGTTAAGCCGCTGCTTACTCGGATACTCCTTAGTCAGCTGTTCAATGTTGTAATTACTATTCATGTGCTAATTATTATATGTCACACCTTGCTGCTTTGCTCATCTTATCGCAATTGATCATACACAAGCTCAAGTGTTGCTCAAGTCTTCAATATATTTTATAATTATATTACAGCATGGAACATTATTTATTAGCCTTCACCTAGCTGCCAAAAAACGTTTTAAAATCATGCCACCAAACTAGCGCGACAGTTTTCCAAGCACAACAATCATGAGTACAACAGTCCTTCGCTAAGCTAGTGCAACTTCTGTTGGTCTCCCACGAATAATTGTTCTCCACTTGTGAGAGGGCTTCCGATTTACTCCACAATCTTCCTCGGCTAAAATTTCATTCCCATAGTCCATGATTAAAAGCATGATTTCAACCGTTAGTCTTTTAGAACATAGCATTCAGTGCGGCAGTAGAGTCTTTCTTTTCCTTTAGTACTTACATATTTTCTTTTACTGCAAATTTATACTTGTGTGCTAGGACTAACACGGATAATGTAATAATATGACTAACTATTAAAAGGATGCCATTGTTCAACTTGTTTTTGCTTTTCGATACTGTCACCAATAATGAATGAATCAGATCATAATTTAGTGTATCTGACTCGGGATGCTGATTCTCTTGTTCGCGCTCCTCCCAGGGTAGGGCCTCTGCTGACGTTTGTTTCTTCCCACTAAAATTAGGTTGCATCGTTGCAGCGGAAAATTTTATGTTTCGCATAGGAAATGAATGTTAGTTTGTACCTTATTTCATCACATATTTGTTTTACCGAAGATGAATTCATGTTTAGATTAGCAGAACTAACATGTGTGCAATAACAGTGTAAACGCTTATCACTAATGATAATCACTTATGATCATCATTGCTCACCAAACATAAATAAACCCCATCATTTCTTTATTGAGTGTATCTAGCAAAATCTTCGTTTCACCCTTGTGACAGCCCAATTATGCCGGTTCCCTCGTTCTTGTATCTACCAGCGACAGTCCTCTAAAGACGTTTGTATTTTCTACCATTAATTCAAATTAGGTTGTTCGTTGTGATGTGATACGTTTCGGAATAAATGTTACTTTTCTCCCTTTTCATCATAATTTCTTTTACCTACTGTATATTTATAGCAGTGAAGCTACCCAGGACTAGCGTGGATGTTGTAATAACAGGGTCAGCACTCCCTCGTTTGATGATTATTCATCAACAATGAACCAGGCCATTAATTAAGTGTATCTATCAAAATCTACGTTTTACCCATGCGACATCTCCATCATGAGTCTCAAAGCTGGTGGCCCCGTTCTCGTTCCTCCCAACACGTCCTCTGCAGGCGTTCACATACTGTTAAATTAGGTTGAATGTGATGTGATCAACGAGAATACAAATCATTTCATACTCTCTAGATAACGTCGCAAATAGGAAATGAATGTTATTTTTTCTTTCTTTTCGTCACGTATATTCCTTTACGTACTGTAAATGTATAGAAGTATAGTTGGATGTTTTACTTGATAATAGGACCGACGCTCCCTTTCTCTTTTGGTGATAATTTATCTACAATCAATGAACCAGACCACTAATGTGCATCTATAAAAATCTAATGAGTATCTATGTAACGTGTATCCATCAAAATCTACGTTTCAGTCATGCGACATTCCCATCGTGAGTCTCAATGCCGGTTCCCTCGTTCGTGCTCCTCCCAGCGCCTTGGGTCCTCTGACCACAGCCGGTAATATTGGAAGAGGCGATACGTACCTACGCTCCCTTGCTCAAGCAAACCCCTCCACCTGCGGCTGGGTCGGGATTCCCCCTAGACCTGGCAACGCCGCAATACCCCTCTACCTCTTCTTCAGTTTCACTGCTCCCTATCACAGTTCCATCCTCCTGCTGTCTCCGTCCCCCCTCACCTTGTAACTCATTTCTCTCTAGGTACACAAGTCTCATCCCCTGTCTGTCTTTGCAGACTCTTATGTAAGAGCCTACTCCACCGCCCTACTCTCTCCAACCTTTTCCTATTCTCCTCTCAACCTTTTTGGCTCGTTTTCTAGGAAGTTTCCTGTTCCCGATTGAGCTTCGATAATTTTGGAACTGGTTGATTTACCTCCAAAAGCCCTTTTTTGAGTGCATCCATTACTAACTCTGCATAGTTTCTATGCACTGTTAATTTTCCAGTAACTTCATTATTTTGTTAATTTTCGGACCTTTTCCGTTATTGTCCCGCCAGGCCCCCGGCCGCCAGCAGTTATCGTTCCACCACTATGATATTATCTATACATATGTGCAACTAAAGTATTGATTACTTGATGTTATATATATCCAGGCCACTGATCTAAGGAAAATACTGATCTGTGTAAAATCTCTCCATGAGTGGTTGTAGACGAGCTTACAATAGCTTTGACTATTTAAAACTAGATATGACGAATTTCGAGGATTTACGATAGTAACATACTACTATTTTCTGCACTCTATGGGTGGTGGAACGATAACGGCGGGCGGCCGAGGGGCCTAGCGAAACAACTATGGAAAAGGTCTTCAATTTCTATTACGAATTTTGCAATGATCACCCATTTTCTGGTATTAAAATGAGTAACTTCTGCTCTCTACGTTACGCGTAATAAACCAAGAATGTTTCAGTTGATATATTTAATTATTTTAATACATATTGAAATTCCTCACTTGTCCAGATGTTTGGCTGTTCACAACATTGAAAATAGGCCATTCAATCTTTCAAAATTCGTTCACTAGCCGTGGAATGATGACCAACAGATTTTTGAGATTATTTCTTTGTTCGATCCCAATTTTCGTCTAGTTGTGCAACAAACCCCGGAAATTGTTATTTTCTTGATGGTAGAGAGGGGATGAAGGAGGTAAAGCCGGGAAAAACGTGGTTTTTTTTTTCAACTAATTTTGTCAACGCCACCCAGGCTACAGTTCTCAACCGATTTTCATGATTCTTATTTGGTTTGATTTGATAACAATTTTAGTCTAGTTGTGCAAAAAACCTTGGGAATTTCGGATTAGCTGTCGAGGTGGTGGTGGGGGGATAATTAACTATTCTTACTAGCGCTGCTCAAGCTACGAATCTCTTCAAATTTTTTTTTCTTTGTTTCATTATTACCAATTTGATATAGTTTTGGAACGTATGCCAGGGGTTTCAAATTTCATCATGGGAGGGGGTAATACTGATAAATCGCGATGTTTCAAGTACATTCGTCCGATTGTCGTGATTCTTTTTTTGTTCTACTATAAATTCGGTCTTGTTTCGGAAGGTATATCAGAAGTTTCAAATTTCATTATGGAAGGGAGTGAATGGAAGGTTAATAGTTATAAATCATGATGTTTTATCTATTTTCGTCAGATTTTCGTGATATTTTTTTGTTCAATCCTGAATTTGGTCTATTTTCGGAAGGTATATCAGGAGTTTCAAATTTCATACTGGAAATTTTATGATGAAAATTTACTGTCGGTGGAAAGGAGGGCTAATGGCGGGAGGTTAATCCCGAGAAATCATGATATATTTGTTTTAATCTTATTTTAGTTCCCACTAAAATTATATACCATCTATCCAAAGGGATGTCCATGTATTGTAATGCATGAATAGCCAATATGTTATTAAATGTCCCTGTCTTTATTGTATCAGCTGTTTTAGAGCTTGGAATTTTAATGTCACTTTCACTCCTATTACATATTTACTTAAGCCCAACTTGTTTTATTCACGTTCATGTTGCCTGTAAACATCAATGTTTATCAACGACAGTAAGATACGAGTTTGGTTCGTCTTTCGTCTTTTGTGGCTCTATAGTTGCTTTGGGCCTCCCAGGTCCATGATAGTTGACAGACGCGTTGCCTCGAGGGTAGCTAACTTTTTTCTCATCATTTCCTCATTTATATTCTACTACCTTCGAAAGGACGGTGCTTTCCGCGCTTAGTTTTCGTTAATACTTGTCTTGTCGGCCATCCTCGCTGGACTTGGCTCGGGCTTTGTCAACAGTTTCCCTTATATCACCTTTTCATATTGCCAGTTTGAATATTTCAGCTTCAACCCATTTCGGGCTGAAAAGCAATTTTTATTCTGTCTTATTTTGAATAACAAACCTGTGTATTTTGTTCATGTGATTAATAATGAAAATGCAACATTTAGGTGACTTTTTCACAAATAACCCTCGAACCTTTAACAGTTAAAAGTAAACTGCAAAATTCACTGCTTTCTCGTCAGTCTCCTGGAAATGCCCTAGTTTTAGCAATTCTTACTAAAACCGTTGCAGATGAAAACCGTCGGGCAATGGAGAATATGCATGTGTGATAAAGCGGTAGTCACTTATAACGTAAGGAGTCATTGTGAATCTACGTTCCTACTTAGTTCACGATAGTAAAGAGAAAATGACTACTAGATCTGATCTTTCTTTACCTTCCGACACAATCGATGTTCTTGGTAATTTCCATCATATATCAGTACAAAAACAACATCATGTGCTTGCTCAAAAGCAAATCCCGTGTTCTGGAGTATCATTGGGAAATGGGCCCGAACTTACAACTTTATCCGTTAGGCTTGCTGTGGTATTTCACACCGACCACTGAGCTGAAGCATCACTCTTGTTTCCTGTCCGTCGCTGTCATTATTTCATTGTTTTTCAATGTTGGATGGATAATTTATAATTACCCTTCAAGTTTTTATGCAGTTTTTCCAAGAGATAAGTTAAGTTGAGGGAATAGCTTCAGGTACGTCAGCTTGCTTCCATACTAGGCTGCCATATTCCGCCCCCTATCGTCATTCATATTTTATTGATGCGTTTTTAATAAAACATGTGTTAATAATAGATTTATTGGTTTATTATTTTCAATAATGAACCTCTGTAATCGACCAAGAAAAAAAAAAAAAAAAAAAAAAAAAAAAAAAAGTTTAAAACCTTCTGTAAATTTTTTGCTTTACGCTTCAAGATTTGTAGAATCCACAAATAAAAAAATCCGTCCGTCCACCGTAATACTATAATAAACTAATAAAAACTTGTGTTAAAAATCACATTTGGGGTCTAGATGGCCCTAGAAGCTCGGCATCAATTTTTATCTACCCCGAAGGGTTGTATTAAAGGGTCAAACATTCAAAAAATCGAGATCTCAAAAATTGTCTAGGCAACAGTAATAATTTTTTGCTAGTCAATGGTACATTTAATCCCAAAGAATGGATTAAAACCACCCGCAACGCTGAACGTTGCACGGTTCGCTTTCCCTAAGGGTTCAGCAGTTTTCATCCGATTTTGTTGAAATTTACTGGGAATGTGTGGGTTAGACTCTAAATGCGCATGTGCTAACGTGAATTCCTTCAATCATCATTTTTTTACGCCCTATCCGTACAATCCCGCCCATATATGGTGCATAGTTGGGGACCGATGGTTTAATTATTCCATGTTAATTTCAACATGATTTCCTCATTATTAGCTCTTGGGCATGCGTGAAAGTGTACTCCCAAGAACAAGGTTAATATCTAGTTTTCATCAGATTTTGATTACATTTTCTGGGACTTTGTGGGTTAGGCAGTTGATTGTTCCCTACCTATTTCATTTGCCTCAAATCATTACTCCGTTCCGCGCGTGCGCTAACGTAAATTACTTCAAGCATTTTCCCGTTTCCTAAAAAACCGAATTCGATGTTGCACATTTCCTACATCTTGATTGACTATATTCCGCTATGTAGTCTTTAATGATTATTAAAACCATTTCAATGATCTATACTCTTATGTTATTTTCAATTGGTAGGTACCTACTGACTTAAATTTCGTTACACTTAGATCAGGGGACTGGTAAAATGTAAGTTTTTTAATCACCTAATTGCATTAATATCTAGAATTGCCTATATCTATGCAGGCATATTGATGTCAACCTTCGGCTGCAATTTCATGAGGACCTCCTTTGTAATATCAAGAACTCAATAGCAGTGCACACTAATCAGCATTGGGGCCTCCGAGCCTCATTTAGTTTTTAATTGACTTATTGGCTGAAACCTGAAATGCACTCCTTTTTGAAGATCTGGAATACATTACAAAGTATGGAGGGACTCAGATCAGCTTCCGCACCTCCGAAGCTAACTTTCCTATTCGAGTCACGGTGTTGTTATTTAGATGGAGTTCCTCTGGGATTCTTCGGAAACAATTACGAGGAACGGAGACACACTGATCAGCTGAGGGGCCTCTGAACCTATATTCTTTACTTACCTATCGACCTTTGTTCAAACATTTCTTTTGTGAATCGTAAAATTGCGGGGTCTTGGAACTGTAAAAGTGTGAACCCTTCTCGGAGGCACGATGCGCCATGTTCTGATCATACGAACTAAATAACTCGGGACGAAGTGTGGAAACCCATTTCAAAACGGAAGTTAGTAAATAACGTTGTCTATTTCCCCGAAAAATCGTTTTCGTGGAAATAGACAACATTTTCACAAACTTCCGTTTTTTCTGATCATATTTACATACGGGGTTTAAAAATTATAGACCAATGATCTGCATATAAGGGTTATCTAACACAGAAATTATAAACCATTGTGTAATAATTTGCAACCTTTTTTTCGTGGCAAAGAAGTAGATACTTCTATTTTACTAGAGTTTTCGCCTATGCCTACTTCGTGTTTGAAATGTATTTCACTTTATTTGATTTCAACAAAAAGAATCGAGTGACAAAAAGGAACGAATGACAGATAAATATTTTGCACACCAGCATACCTCTATAACTAAATTTAACAGCTTGAGAAACGTTTTTCTACAGTTTTTCTCTGTATCGGTATGGCCTTAGTTAATCCTATCATATTATTCTGCTGTTGGTAGGGGATTGTGACGAGAATTTCAATGTCTCATTATTGATTTATTAATGCATGAGTAATAACGTTACCAAAGATTATTATACGAAAGCATTGATCTAACTGTAGACTTGTACTATGGAATTATACGATTCTTATTGGAACTCTGATGATCGGGCGAGGGAAACGCCCTTCTAGGGTTATAAAAATGAGAGTAATGCCTATATTCGGTTTTGAGGGAGCGCTAAGAGCGTGGAAAGAAAGGTAGAATTGATATTGCAAAAAAATAAGCTGCCATGATGTTACAAGGCAATAACACTAATGGGAAGCATATGGGTCTTCCAGGCAGCCAGGAGGCCTCCTGCAGGTCTTTTCATTGCTCGCCGAGGGCAGAATTGTCGTTGACCACAAAGAATGACCGAGCAGTTCATCATATTACTGAGAAGATAAAATATAGCTGATGATATTTCCTCTTGATGGAATCATCTCGTGCAATTACTTCAACATAGATAGATATGTTTGTGAACCGGCAGAATTTTGCGTGATGACACCATATATTATATGCAAGCAACAAAATATAATTAATTAATTAGGTAAATGATATAGGAAGGAAGTTTAAAATAATTAAGAACTGTAACTAAATGGCTACCCAGTAAATATAAGATTTACCATATCATCTACTATATGTATGTCAAATACGACTCACTCATAAATACCGCACAGCCTGAACTAGGTAAACGCAATTTTGCATTTAAGCATCCTTTAAAAAATGTTTTTTCAAAATTCGAAATTTTAGAGGGTTTTCTGTTTTACGTTTTGTGGAGAATAACTAGAATAGACAGAACGACCGGGGATAAACTTCAACAACATCGCTGAACAGACTTCTTCTCTCTGCTCTGCATACGTATATGAAAATTAGTTTTTGATAGCTAGGTACCATAAAAACATTTTCCCAAATTTAATTTCGATATCTTCAAAAGTGTGATATTATAGGAGTGGAACCTTCTACTCCAACACTCTTCATGTGTGGTATATATGTATTTTATAACCCGAATCTGAAGTTATTTAGAAGATACGAGTTTCCCGTCCGATGTTCGTTAATGATGAAAGGACGCTATAAAAGCAGAACTACGAGCTAAAAGCAGAAGCGATTTGCTCCTAACTATAAAAATAGCCCTCATGTAGGAGACTTGCGGTTCGTGTTAGTATTTACTCTGCCGTTAATTAATTTCGTTGCTCGTCATATCGCGGAAAACCGATGTATAATTGCTACTGCTACATGCAAGGGGCACATTAAGTACAGCTAAAATACATTTTTGTTCTTTTGTGTCTATCATAGTGAACGCGGTCACTCTTGTGATGTAATACCCTTTTTTCTGCTTTAATCAAAATGGAAATTTGTTTTCTCTCCTTTTACATTTTTTATTTAACTTTGGCGACTAAATTTTGTCCTGCGTCTTGTCGGCTTGTCTGAAGATCCATGCCTCACACTTAATTTCTGCGATTTTAATTTTGATGTTGATGAAATCGACAACGATTACTTGGGTAATAATCTTGTGGGTCTCTCATGAAAAACATTCCTCAAGGATCGGTATGAGCCTCCACACATGCTCAAACATTGAATTCTAAAAATTCTTAAATCTTGGTTTCTCGCTAACTAATGGTTCGATTTGGAAGTTAGTTGAGGATTAAATTTCGTAGGGATCGATATCATATATGTGTGTGTTTGGTGTTCTGTTGGCTATCAATTTCAAATCAATAGTAGACACAGCGCATGGACAAACATGAATTACTTAAGGCAACTTCAATAACTGGCAACTTCTGATTTTGGTGATATTGCCCGGTATCAGGTTAAGCCTAGATAGTTGCCCATCAAATTATTTAATTACTTAATCCTTAATGTATTTACCTAATGTTTTCATATATTCTTCATGTTATGCTCCTACATAACAGTTAGAGCAACTGCATCGGAATCGGCAGATTTTCAATTTAGGTGAGATTCAAAGATACGAGAAAGAAACGCGCCTTGAATAATTATCATTTAACTAAGAGATCACAAAATATTATGAGCTTACCATCCCCAGAAAGGTTTTTCTAGAAGATTATAAAGACCTCTGGTGATTTTAGAATGTACCAGTACATTCTACACTCACATTACAGTACACTCAAATTACGAATGTGGATCTGTCACAGCCGAAGTAGCACATGTTTTTGGTAGGTACTCAACTCGCTATACAGTTAGGTTAGAAAATTAAACCGGGAGCTGAGGAGGTTTCATTATAAACGTAGGTGCTTTGGATATTAATTTATCTTTCACCGAGATTGGGAACGGGTTGAGAAACATTTCTGTGGTTGGAAAGCTCATAATATTTTGTGATCTACGCTCCAATCACAATTCAACGTTCGTTTCTTTCTCGCATCTTCGAATCTCACCTAAATTGAAAATCTGCCGATTCCGTGTGTCCCGTTCTTCGTTTCGCAAATCAAGTTTTATCCTCATAGCCGCCATCGCCACTAACCAGTCGGATCGGCGTCCTACTACGGAACCGTGTTCGGTGCGGTTGTTGCTGAAAGGTCGTTGACCTGTTCTCCTGGAACGTACCACGTGTGTCTTCAGCTGGGCTCGCATTCTACTTTCCGTTTGTAGTAGGTACCTATTGCAATATCTCACACTCATGGGCACCTTACGCAATACGATTTGTTGATCACAATATTAATTCTCGATTCACATTAATTTTTAACTGAGGGTCATGGAATCATCACTTTATGTGTTCACCTATTCAGCTGATCAGCCACTCAAGTCTTACAGTTTGTGTGGTTTTGCGCATGAAAATGGTGATGACATCTTTGTAACAAATAGTTGGGGGAATCGTGCAGGATTTAAATCCTTGATTTGCAAAATCAAATCCTTACCACTCTTATCGTACTGCGTGACAATAGTAGCTGGAAGATTGGTAATGTACTTACCGCCTGCCCCTTCCATTCCATGTTTCGAGATGAATTTGCGCTTCACACTGGAAATGAAGTGAGAGAAGAGTTTGGTTTCGGTGATGAATTTCCTCTCGTTATTGATAGCATTCCCAACATCCTGGTACCATAGCTGAATTGATTACAAAATAGGACTGAAAGCAGTAAGCGCGGCTTCCCCTATCCCAAACCCATTGCCAAATGGGGACCTCCCCCCCCCCCCCCCCAATATTGTAATGAATTCAACCATAGACTTACTCTTGAAATTCATTCTGCAAAACAATACACCCTTAATTTTCTCTCTCTAACCTTTCCCCACAATTCGTGAGTTATCGAAGTGAAACTCGGAGGGCGTTTTTCGGGTGCCTGATACTAAGTTTTTAGCCAATAAAAATCAGGAAAAAATTTCATACGTTTTTGGACAACCCATAGTGAAGGGGGGGGGGGGGTTCTTTAAAAAATTCCTTTTTTTACCTAGTGAAACCTTACTTCAAAGGTTTTTTTAGTGCTGAACACGGTGGTGAAACAAGATTCGCGATATCTTATTCCGTTAACAGATTAAAGCTGATGAAATGAAGAATCGCGATTTTCTTAAGATTGATACTTTTCACATACCCCCAAGAGGCTGTGTACCAGGTTTCAGGTCTCTGATAGTCTGTCGAACTTAGATCTAAAAGGAAATAAAAATTTGTGACGGATTTGCGTAACGCTCAATTTGTGACGGATTCACGTAACGCAATTTTTCTTGTCACTCTTACTTTGGAGACATCGCTTATTGGAGTCTGTCGACTACTAAATGGAGTGGAATACTCTGTTCTAGGTTACACCGGGAGTTTCAAAACATGCATATTCCAAACAATTGCACTCTGCAAAGATTCTGCATCACCCTCCCTTTGTCGATTAGTTCTGCGAGTTATTGTACTCTAATCACATTCGTCTCTCTACTTTTGGCACATTTCATTTGAGGCGTTGTTGGGATTTAGAGTTGTGTTTTGTTTTTCCCTTCATTGCTCTGTTGGCTTTAGGAGAGTAACGCCATTATCCCGGCTAAGAGAACACTCGTGATACGCCCTGGGGTTTATTAAAAGTTGCTAATTAACATGGCTGACGCGTTTGGCAGGTGGTGGGGCCCCACCTGTGGGTACTGGCTTCCTCTCTCTTCCCGTTTATTCAAACTCAATGTCAGTCGCCAAATCGTTTTGGCAGTTTCGTGTCGATCATGTCAGTAGTTTAATTTAAAACTCTACGAATTATTACTCAAAGTTTTATTATTTTCTGCGTAGACAAACCTTCCGGGTAGATAAATGTTTTTCTCCGTTATTACTTTCTTAACATAACAATACTCTTTGATAGTAAGTAATGAAATTGAGATGATGCCATTCACAATCATGTTTTTTCTGGTTTATTATTTTCAATAATAGAGCTTTGGCCTAGAACCTGCACCAAAAAATAATTTTTTAGCTGACGTCAAAATCTGGTGTTACATTTCAAGATTCTGATTACATTTTCATACTTTACCTTCGAAGATCCCGAAAATTGAGAAAAGAAGAAGGGGAAAAAATGGCCGTCTCCTAGTACGAGTACATTGCTTTCATTTTCTCACCCCCAATCGCAGAAAGTAAAGACAGGAAGACAAGTGTGGTATCAACGTTACACGATGATACATTGTGACATGAAATGTGTCTCAAGTAATCGTAAATGTCACACTTTCTACGGTGAACAGGAGATAATTTAGCTAATTCAGCTGATCAGGATGTATTCCTTCTTTTCATTCATCTTTTGATATCTCACGGAGGCTCCCTATTTTTTAATTTTCTTGGGTGAACACTCAGCTGATTAGGCTGAGGTCTGTCATTTTATTCGTATCTCGGTGTTCCAGAGAGAGAGAGACTTCCTGTTAATTTTCAAATTCTGGGGTGAAAACGAGAGAATTTGGCTCATTCAGCAGATCAAGACGTTGTCCGTCATTTGTGACCGAGTTCCCGTCATGGAGGTCCCGTAGGGGTCTCAAAGAATGCGCTGTCGTTGCCCCGCTGATGAGCAACGGGCGTCGCACGTTGATACCCGTGTTTTCGAGAAGCTGAGTTTGGCGTTGGATGAGCGATCCAGATCCCTGGAAAACCAATCTACTCCCGGATCATTGCACATTACGTTCTGGAAGTGGTACCTCTTACGGTACTGTCACACTCTCCTCGGTAGAGTGGGCGTGGTTTGGATTATGCACGGCTGACGCCTAGTAGTCCAATCCACTATTTTTGGGGCGCTAATGAAGTCCCCAATGTTGGGCATAATAATTTATATATATTTTATTTTCCTTAAGGTATAAGTCTCCATAGTTGAGCCACCGTTTTGTCCCAATCTTTGATTGGGGGTTAATTACCTAATGAATACTTCTTATGAAGATTCATTGACAATCCATCCTGTTTTAATTTCTCTTTTCTCATCCTCAATCGCCAATGCAGCTATTTATTAATGAGCATCAGTTCTCAGCTTGTAACTATTCCACCTAGTTAACATACTTGATCTTCAATCAAGTATGTCCTTAAGTGGGGGAGTGTGACAGAGTTCCCGTCATAGAGGTCCCGTCGGGGTCTCAAAGAATGCGCTGTCGTCGCCCCGTTGATGAACAACGGGCATCGCTCGTTGATACCCGTGTTCTTGAGAAGCTGAGTTTGGCGTTGGATGGGCGATCCAGATCCCTGGAAAACCAATCTACTCCGAACATGGCTCATTTAAAGCTATTAGTAGGAGTGGTATCTCTCTGACGGGATACTGTCAACCTCCTCTACCTTTTTATCGAGGATTTAGGCCCCCATTGCACCTCTGGGGGGGTACCTAGATCTCTGATACATTTCATTTCTAGATATCTCTGAGTGGGAGGCTCCATATTAAATTTCAACATTTTTGGGTGAATAGGACAAAGCCTAGCTCATCAGGCTGGTCTATCATTTCATTTCTCTTTCTGGGGTGATAGCTAAAGAATTTGGATCATTCAGCTGGTTAAGGCGTAGTCCGCCATTTCATTCCTCCATCGTTTCATTTTTAGATACTCCGGAGGGGCTCCATATTAAATTTCAACCTTCTAGGATGAACAGAAGAGAATTTAGCTCATTCACCCGATCCTGAATCCCGCCCGTCATTCAAATCGACGATTGTTGTCCCAGAGAAACTCCCCGTAAAATTCAAATTTCCGAGAGCGAACTAGGGAGAATTTGGTTCACTCAGCTGATCGGGATGGATCGCTCGCGGTAGCCATGTCACAAATAATTTAGTAGGTAACTTGATTACTTCATTTCCCCGTCGAATACCTAGGTAGTAGGCAATACCTAGTCCGAGGAAAGAAAGAACTCTCTTGATCCCGTTGACGTCTTCCCGCCCTAATTTAAAACATAATAGTAATTGCAAAATTGATTACCTTTTTTGTGGAATAGGAGTAGGAGGACAGGGAATTCGACAGCGTGATGTTTTGAGATAAATCGAGAGCTTTCCAAAAGTGGTGAACGATTTTCTCGGGATGAAAACTAACGGAGTTACACTTCCCTAGCAACGGATCGGATGTATGTGAAGTTTACTAACGTGTGTTTGGCTTCACATGAATAGCATGACTGAAAATTTGGCTGACCCCCTGCGGTAAGACTTGTCCATGTAAAAACTCCATAAATGTGTAACACTTGAGTGCGCTTTTATTTCGATTTTTGCAAGTCACGGATCTTGAAACATGAAGCTACAAATTTTGAGTTATTTTTACTGGTTGCTTAAAGGTGCATTATTGATTCAAAAAGGCGCCTATACCAAAATATTTCTATAATGCTACCGTCTATCGCATTTCGTCCTAACTACTGGATTGACATCTATGAAATTGCCATAAAATTAAAAGTTGATTTACACCAAGTTTTGCAACCATTGTATGTTAACCTAAAAAAAGTTCCAGTCATGCAGCATGATCGTATGGGCGAATTTTCGTAAATTATCAAATTGTATAATGTGACATTGTTTTGATATTTGAGCTTTTTGGGTGCAAAGGAATTGTTAACTACGAATTTTATGACAAAAAGTATTTTAAATAATAATCTACCATTCACAAAGAGATTTTGGATATTTTTGCAGTTTTAAATAGATCTTTTAGCAAATTTTATTGAAATTTAAATACATTTTTCAGCATAATTTAGTAAAGCATTTTTGTTAATATTCTATTTTATAGTTAATAAACTTTATTCGAGCAATCATCTGCTACATCACTTTAGCAATTTTTAGCCGTTTTTAGCCATTTTTAGTGATTTTTTTCAGCACATTTTTTGAAATTTGACCAATTTAATGAGATCAAAAAGTGCCAACAAACTCATCCTCTCATTTGGAAAGCTTGATTTTTTGGCACAATAACGGAATTTTTACCTCAATCGTAAGAAGAGTTATGCGCATATGAAAGTGTTGAACTCTATGATTCGTTTCAGGATGCCTCAAAACGGATTTCAATGAAGAAGTTTTTCAAAAATTCTGATTTTAAAATTTGCCGAGCCATTGCAATAGCTTTACTTCCAACGAAAATTCTCTATAAGAAAAATTTTATAAATGTCATTAATTTTATAGAATTCTAATTTCAATTCATTTATGGTCTGAGGCTTTCTTCAAACATCCCTTTCGCGTCCACAGCTCGACGTTGAATTATCAAACAATTATTGTCAACACATTGTGAGTCTCAAATAGAGTTTGTTAGTGAATCACCTACTGATACGTTTGATTTTCTTTTGTTGTATTTGTTGCAATTTGAAAATATGGGTTCAATGAATCGAATGAGACCATCACGGTCCATTTAATGACCAACTCTTTCCCAGAGTTTAAGAGTTCATTTAGAGTAGGTATAAGATTTTTGGAAAGTGTCGTCGCGTTGTTTGTCCTCATAAACATGAGAACCTGGAGATGCTCAACGTGTTGAGCAACGATATCACATACTAGACCAATGGATTTAATTTTGTCATGTAAGATATATTGGTTGATGATCCTTCTGCATGTAAAACGAGCTAAATTTTGCAGGAAACTCAATTTGAGTTTGAAATGAAATATCGCTTTATGAAATGTGATTGTTTTAGTTAATCATTAAATAAAATATGTATTGTCTACATGTTGACCTCCGCTGTACTTGAAGGGCTCCTATTCGATTCGCAAAGGAAAATCGTTTAATTCTAATCACGGAGGTACTTAATTTATTTGTTTTTCTGTATTGTGGTTTTTCATTTTACATTCTAGTCGAGAATCATTCTTGAAAAGCGTGGTAATAATAAACAAAAAATAATTATACATTTGTCACTTATCTGGAAATACTGATTTTCAGACATGTATGATAATGTGATTTTTGTGTGTTTCCAAGGCATTCAAAATTCTCCAGGCATGTACATCCAAGTCTTGATTACCTCTCTCAACATTATATGTGAATCAATTGATCAACATACATTTCTTTTGTTCCAGGTAACTATCTGAGTTGTTACTTCTCTACTTGGATCAAAAATGCAGAAATGACCAATGTAAGTTCGTCTAACGATTCCCTTCAGCTATGTAGAGACAGTACGAAAGAAACTTGTCAAACATATTAAGATTTGTCACCACGAGTTATTGTTAACTGTAGATTACAGAAAACAACTACTGTAGACGACCGCTACCTTTCTGTATTACTTTTTTTTCGATATTGGGCATTTTACCTATTAAACCATCGTATCGTTTCCTGCTGAATGATTGAAGTTCACAATAATTATTGTACACCTAGTTACTCCGATGATGTGTGGTTTAGAATTCAGTAGGTATTACAATTCGCTCATTGCTTGAAATGAATAATTTCTAAGCATTTCTAATTGTTAAAAAAAAGAAGATTTTGGTGTGGGGTATACCAGAATGATACCCCGAAGATGGCATTTTAGAAATGCATGTATGTTAGTATTCATAAAAATTGCTGGAAATAGTGTTGGGCAAAACATTGCCATTGCCGTATAGCAGAATATAATTCAGGAAATGTTGATCTACTATCCATTTGTGCGATAAATACATTTATACACGTGCACAGCTTGTGTACAAGAAATGCACAATTATAATTGAAAAAAAAAAAAAAAAAAAAAAAACAAGATTGCCAAATTTGGCTTGCCAAAAGGTCTTCCTGTGTGAGGATAATAAGGAAAAATGTTGGATGCAGCGATTGTAGGAGGGGCTGTTTGGTGCACAGGGCTGTGATAGATGGATGCACCTATATTATACATTCCATGAAGGACGTTGGTGACTTCTTTAACCGGCTAGGTGTTAAGCTGTGGAGGAGAAACTCACGGTAAACAGCAGCTAGGCGGGGAATCTGTAGATTTGTGAATGGGATGTTGAGTAAGCTAAGCAAGAGCAGATATTGCTTTAGATACCAGATATCCGTAACATGATAGCATAGTTCATTAATTTGTATAAAGAGGGAATGTACAAAATATTAATTTAATAATAAATGGTTCTGCAGAAGCCTGACGTGAAGTAGCTGAGACCATATTGTAGAATTGCAAATATGCTGAATGTCGAAGCAAAGAACACGGTGGTTAGTGGATTTTATGTGTAACATTGGAATTCATTCAAAAGGACTATTCTGAACTCGACCCGCACGATCCCTGATAAATCAATCGTAATCGGAAGTATATGTTAGCGGATTTTGAAGAGGGTTTGCAGAGACAATTTGTGCGAAAGTGAAATTCGTTGGTGGCCGTCTAGACTACTAACACTACATGTATGACTCTGTAATTCCATCAAAATTGGACAGTGAATTAGTTTAAGTGTACCTATTGCAAGGCTTGCGGACACATCGACGCAAAAGCAATGAAATTTACTAATTATTTCATACTGTACGACGGAGACTGTTTCTGTGCAGTTAATTGTTTACCAAATTTTCTCCCAAACGTTCACAAAAATATATCTGAAATATAAAGGGGTTTCGCAGGTGAAGTCAACAGCAACTTGGAGTTGAACCCGAGCTGGGAAAATAGTGTGATGCCTCAAACCAAACGTTAAACATGTTCTGTAATTTGCTGATCAATGGGACAGTAATAATAATTTTCCGTAACGTGTCGTCAACCTTTGCCTCAGGATCATGTTCCGCCTTCATCATGACGTCATTCGCTGCACTTTTCCGCAGATTAACCCCCCCCCCCCCCCATCATCTTCTGTTTTACTTTCTCGTATTCGCTGATGGCGGACAACCTGCGATCCTGCCGCACGACCGCCCTCGTGATCCATCGTCGTGACTGCTCTGCTAATTGTTTACATAATTGAGCCCCCGCACATGCCTCTCGACGTCCATTCTCCTTTCAGCCCATGGAAGCATGTTTTTCACTCCCCCTTATTGCAAAATAATAATTGCTATTACTGAAGTTTCACGATGAAGCTCTCTGTCTTGCTGTTCGTCTCAATTCTGCTTGATGTTTGCCCTATCAGACCATAATTAACGAATTTACGCGACGGGTCAAACTTTTTAATGAATCAAATTTGGAAAAAAAAGTTTCCATTGAAATATGTTTTCAATAATTTGTGTATTACAATACTACTAGCGGTACTCCTGTGGTTTGCCATGAACGATTTATGGTAATTATACAGTTCTTTATTGTTTCATTATCAAAATACCCAAGAAACACTGTATGGAGCTGACGGTTCTCGGTGGGGTATAATATGGGAGGAAGGGAATGCCATCCTATGTTTAGTGTACAGTGCACAGTATTCTTCTCTGGCCTATGTGTAGCGAGCAAGGTTTTGTACTGGCAGTGAGATCCTGATCACTAGGACCAGACTCTGTACATTAGCAGTCAGCTTAGAGTGATAATAATAGAAGCAATGAGTAAGTGTAAACAGAATAATATGCTGGTATTGGTATGAGGTGAAGGTGTAGAGGGGATATGTGAGGTATGGTGTGGGAAGATCAGCGTGGAGAAAGGAGAGGTCTCAGTTCAGGTGTTCTTTGAACTTCACAACTTTGTTCTTGTACATTCACTCTCCACACGACTTGAAACGGCTCTACTACTGAGCTCATAATTTCTATCCCGCCTTTCTTGGGTAGTTATTGATGAAGTGGTGAAGCGTATATGCAAAGTCAAGCAGGAATACATCTGAGTACCACTAAAATAAAAAAATGGACAATCCTCTAAGATTTCAAAAATATACAATATCTTCTTTAGTAAGTGAATTAACCGTGACAGAGAGCACTTCCTAAATTTTTGGTTTTTGGAGAGTGGATAAAGGTTTACCTATTTGGGGTGGGGCATGGCAAGATCTCGACTTTCAACCTGAATTGTCCACCTTTTTGCTAAAAAGCTCGAAAACTATGAGGTGGTACATATAAAAAATAATATAGGATAAAAAAATGAAGAAATTTTAATTCTACACTAACGTTTTTCTATTAGGTTGAAGATTTAATCACTTGTCAGCAATCTTGCTAGCAACCAATTAAGTTTTCGCTTAAAAAAATAATTTTTATTCCATTTGCCAAACTGATTTTTGTCTATATGTTATCTGACACCCTAAACCGTTCTCAAAGTTTCTCATCTTTGTTTTCATAACTGTAAACAAACCATATTATACATTATTATATTTATATTACATTTATTATAATGCACTCGGTCAATTATAACAGACGTATAATAATGAATGTATCTTATGTATTAGAATAGGAAATGTTAGCACATGGTCTCAATTGCAAAGCCATTAATTCTAGCTCGTTTACTCAAAACGTCGTTGATAAGTTTCATTATGTGGTTCACTGGTTGATTTTGAGAATCGGGCTATTTTATTTTTGAAGGAGAAGAGCTTATCACCTCTAGAATCCTCATGTGCATCGGGTATTCCGTTTTTAATGTATTCTTTTTCCTGCTATTAAGGCAGAAAACTGGTTTAGAACCCGATGATTTTCTGCCGCACAAACCGGATGGGCATGCGAGCGAGGTGTAATTCTTTTTTTTTTTTTAATTATCCCTCAGGTAATTAATGCCTACTCCTCCTATCTCCGAATCTAAATGTGTCAAGGGATTTCTGTTGTCCAATCGCCTATTGTTAATTGTACTTTTGAACAGTTCTCTTTTCTATTGTCGTGCGATTCTTTTTTTTTTCTTTTCATTTACAGTACCGCCCTTACAGCTTTGCATATTGCGCATTGTTGGCTATATATAAGGTCCCGGAGGTGCGCCCGTTGCGTCCATAATCTCCATAAGTACCACCGAATTTTCATTTTCCACATCCTTGTCCAATAATTAGTTGTTGCAGAGTTGTAGTGTTGTAGTGTAGTTGTTGTGGATTATACGAGACCTTCTCGAACGATCAAGTTTGTCCCCCACCCCGGCAACTACTTGGAACCGTTCCCTACAAGAAGGAACTATGAGTTCTTGAATGAATTCTCACAAGTGGAATGCACATGAATTCGCACAAATAGACCAGAATGCTGTGTATAGGTTTGTGGTCTGGATGCTCGCAAGCTCGCATCTCAAAATTACATAACATCATGTAGTTAATCCCTTAGTAAAAATACAGATCAGTTGGACATGTAGGTCAGAATGATGTGTGATAATCTAAGTCGAAACAGGTTGAACGGAATTGAAGAACTCACAGTTCTTCTTGTATCCCGTTGCAATGGCATCAACATCCAACACTGCTTTGATTATACGGGAAACTATCTAAAACAACTTTCGTACGCACCAAACCCCTCCCTGCAACCACGGGAGATGTTTTCATGTATTACCGAATTCGTCTTCGTAGTAAGCCAGCCTAGTCACGTTATTATACCACGAGGATTGTTTATAGTTGTAACTCAGTCTATAGTTGGCGTGTAGCTCAGCTGCTTTCGATTCCGGAGCGGTTCAGGCAGCGTAAGATTTTAGCATAAATTAAGGTCTTTCCAACCACAGGCGAACGATTTTTGTACGATGAAATCTGGTAAAGATACAGATCCGTGGCAACGATTCGGTTGTGAGTAGGAATCATCTGGAGATTTTGTCACTCCAAATAGTGTCGCTCCTTAAAAATCGTTTTTCGCGGTTGTGTGCCAACGTAAAGGCATAAAAATGTCAATATGCAATTTTCCAAAATTTTCATAATCGAATTACGCCCAGGATCTTGATATGTTTCGAATGCCTAAGTCTATATGCATTTGTATCATTCCAGACGACATACTTGTTCTTAGAATTGAAATTCTAAAAACACCGGTTCTTTTCTCCAAAAGTTAAACATTTCAAAAGAACAGATTCAGATGAGTTTGTTGAACAGCGATTCGGAGCACAATGAATTGCTCAAATTTCAAGAAGTATTCTTGAAAATAAATTTTAAAAGGCGATAAACTGCTTGAAATCGTCTGATGTATGTCTAAGTGTAAACATAATATGTATTTATAGTTTATCTTTTCCTTATTCTTTCTATTGGAATTTCCCAACTGTAAACTAAAGTACATAAATATATACACAGATATATATATATATATATAGTTTATACCTATTTTTCCTATTATTTCAGTTGAATGTTTTCCAACTATAAACTAAAGAACGTACTCAGAGAGGTTTCCAAAAAATTGTGTTGACATATATGCGCTTAAATTTCATTAAAATGCGCTTCAAAGAGAAAGGAAATACAAATAAAAAGAGTGATAGAGTTAGCAAAAATTGTTTTAAATCATAAATTATTTTGTATTATAACAGACTTTTTCTTAAAAATAAATTGGTATCTAAAATCTTTTGTGCACATTGAGTCCTCAAATAAAATAAAAATGACATCACGATATAGCAAAACTAATCAAGATATCCTAACTACCCTCCGAATTTGAGCAAGGTAGAACGTACCTTGAGAAAATGGAGAATGAAGAATTTTATTGGGTATCAAAATCTGATAAAAATTGTTGACATTAAGGTTTTTGCAAGGATTTTGTGTTGGGGGCAACACAAAAAATTGTTCATATGGACGTGCTGCTTGAATGTAACTTATTTTTGTTTCACACTAACTTCCTCAAATCTTATGGCCTCTCCTCCTTCCTGTCTCTCTCTCTCTCTCTCTCTCTCTCTCTCTCTCTCTCTCTAGAATCCCCTTCTGTAATGCTATTGAGCCTCTACAATTAGCGAAAATGCATAACGAATTGTATAATCCAAATTAATGATGTTTGCAGTTTAACTTACTTCGTAGTCCGAACAAGCTTCGTGTTTGCAATGTGAAATATTCTACCTATACCATACACAATTATAGAAAATTGACGTATTACGTCACCGTTAGTTCGAGTTTTATGAGGGGGAAAAAAATCATCGGCCAGAGAACAGTAACGTTCTCAATAAAACAAATATGTCTATCGACCAGAAAATTGGAAAACCCTTTATAAATCAACAATTTTCCGTTGATTAAATATTACGTAAAGAGTATTGAGCGTGGTGTGCGCATGTTTATATTTTACGCACGGCTCCTGGTCTAAGGACTCAACAACATTTAAATACAGTAATTACGCGTTTTTAATGTCTTTATATAATGTTTCGTCATTTCTTGACGAAAACCTCGTTCGATATGTTCCTCGTCTCTCTATCAATGGTTTGAAGCTATTCCGTCCAGTGTCCTCGATGCGTGAATCACGCATTTATTTCCAATCCCCCCCAAACTGCGCATCTGACCGCCTTCGAATCCGACTCCGTCCGCCCACATTCTTTGTGCTGTGTCCTATCTCCTATTATGACGCTGCTCGTTCCGAGTTTATGTTTGGGACACCCATTTCAGCACGTTTTCCTGCCCGCTGTTAATATTTTCGAGACACCCGTCTCAAACGTTCGCTGCTTCTATTTGTGTTGGTTATTCGTTGAGATTTAATGCTACTTTTCCACCAATACAACTGTAGTATTTTACCGAATTTTGAACTTCTTGGAGGAATTAGGATTTATGATTTTGGTTTATCAACTTCAGTAGCGAACCTTTTTTAAGAAGCAAGGAAATTTTTTTTAAAAAGTATCCAAAACTTCATTTGGAAATACAGAAATGCCTAATAAAGTTTGATGTTGAAACGTGCTTTTATTCTGTATGTATACCGTATCACGTCAAGTCTATGTCTGTTTACAATCAAGTTTGAATTTAGTTTAATAATTTTCTAAAATACAAGTTTATTGCGACACACATTTTTTTGGAAATTTTGAAGTGCGATTCCTTCACGTGCATAAAAATAACCCAACAGGTACCACTCCAACCACACTTTCTTTTAAAATTAAATTTTTAATGTGGACATGTGGTGAGAGGGGGGGGGGGGTGGATTATGATTGCAAGTATTAGTTCGAGACATTTTTATTCCTGACGTTGCATTGTGTTATTAAAAGGTTTCGCTTGAACATTCCGGTGATATCAGTGCAAAAACGTTCTGGTTGCTGACGAAAATGACAGATTTTCACCACAGAGCATAGAAAATGAGCTTTATATGAATAAATGTGGGTATATATTTTTATGAAAAATTATTAAACTCTTCTTGGGGAAGTCCACACCATGTATTGGAACCTAAACAAACCAATCAAAGTGGACATTACTTGACTGAAAGTTGTTTTCTTTTATTTTTTTCAGTTCTGCAAAATTTGAAAAATATCGCTTGGAACCTTCTTACATTCCACCCTTCAAATATTGGGAAGAATAGGGGAAAATCCCCTGGGTTACTTACTATAAACATTCTTCTGTGTGTATGTAGGCTGTGATGTGTGTCCTCTGAGGGGTCGACGAAACGTGAAATGACGACATTGTTTGAAGTATTCCTCTCGTTTATTTTAGAAACTTTTGGAGTATTTATATTTATAATCCTCAAAAAATAGTTTTGTTCTTAATTGGGAAAAGTGTTAGAAGTTTGTGATGGGTGTTCTCAATCCACTGCAAAAGTGATGATGATTTGTATTATATTGTCTTCAGTTTTCCGCACGCTGTCTGATTTTCAGCACTTTTTTGTGATCAGACACTGAGGAAATTTATAAATTCAAATGGACAATTGAACAAATTATGATGATTCACAATAAGAAACTTATGAGGAAGATAATCAATGCTGCTCGCTTCAGCGTTTTCTAGATTGGGGATGTGATGTTTGTCGAAGACCAGAACCTCCCTCTATTGCCAGGTGGTAGTGGTGGCGGTCGTGTTTCGTAGGGCCACAGGCAGGTACCAACAAACAAAAAAGAAAGGAAACCCGAATCGATGGGGAGTTGGTGGATTTAAGAACAATGCAGATTCTGTAAAAACCATAAAGAAGTTACGCCTATTTCGACGGCTATAAACGCTAATGTTGTATGTAGAAGGTCTCTCAGTGATTGCACATCAGCTCATATACGGAAAAGCTGGCTCTTATAGATGTCTGAACCATTAGTCCGCAAATGTGTTGACACAAGAAATTCGCTTCCCGGTTGAAAAGAGGAAAATGGTTGTACCGCCCAATTAAGTAAAGGACCAACCATTGCAACCGTAATGGTTACAACCAATCCACTGTCAAAGAAAACAAGTTTTATATGGTACATTACAGTTGTGCGAAGATGATTTATGATGTAATAATTGATATATTTTTATTCAGGGTCTAACATTGAGAAACGGCGATAAAATGATCTGTCAGCATTTATTTTGAAAATAGAAGTATAAGTAATTTGTAGGGAATAGAATACGTTCGAACGTTTGAACATTTGGAAACAATAAACTTCTTTCAGGGAATCTCGACCCCAAACCGCCCAACCAGAATGAAAAACGCTGTAAATTATTACCAGAGGTTCATCATTTATGTATTGGTAACGACATTGACGTAGGCACCTACCAACTGAAAATTCATGAGATGAAATAATAAATCTTCTATCTCTACGCTTCATAAGTCCTTCTATAGGTGACAAAGGTTATAATTATAATAAACCCAATTTCGTGAAGTTTGATTGAATTCCATTGGAATCATATCAGCTGATGAGATTGTCCTAGGTTATATGGCGATTTTGTACTAGGTACCTACCACCAGTTCCGATTCACTCTCATGTTGACGTTCTTTTTTCCCGTCAAAGGCCCTTAGCGGTAGCAAACGGATGAATGTACAGCGATCCAGGTGGTTTTATTTGATTCTTCAGGATGATATCAATAACCCCCCCCCCCCAATGAATCTTATTTTGAGTTTTCTAGATATTGATATTTAACGCTTTAGGTCCAAGTCCGAATATGTTCGGGCCTACCCGAGTCCGAAAATATTCGTACCTCTGTTTCTAATTCGTTATTGACATTTTCCTGAGATCTTTTAGTGGGCTTTTCTTTGGGCTTTGGAGAACAGACGATCTCACCCCACCTAACCACCTCCGACCTTGATATTGTGATTTACCGTTCGACGTTTTTTTTTTTTTGCTTCCGTGCGTTTGTGAGTGGCGTCCGCCTTTCTTTTTTCCGAAAGACAAGCGTGATGGATAGAAACAAAGTGTGTGCAGACAATAAACTACGGTTGGTAGTCACCAATTCGCTGAGTGACTGGATGATGAAGACTGATTTATTCTTATTAAGTAAACTTTTTTTTTTTTTTTTTTTTTTTTACTTTGTTAGGAAAATACACACATGTTTCAATATTATGTTTGGAGATTAATTCTTTTGACTTATTCATTCATATTATACTATTGATTAGGTACATCGTTTAGTAAAGAAAAGAAAAATAGTCTTGTTTACTAGCAGTACAATTTTATCTTATTTTCAAGTTGCATTTTTTCTAAATGGTACTAGATAATATTCCTACACAACTCTTTTGTTTTACAGAACATTCTATATATACTAAGGACCTTTCAAGCTTAGGTGTACCAGGTTTTGCGATTTCTCTCAAGAAAAAAGGGTGGAATAATGAATATTTTCTATATATCTTTATGAACAATTTCAAAAATGAAAATTATTAGGCAAATAAGTAAAAGTAGACAGTCCATTGCTAGAGGATATAATGAACACCCTGCCAAATTTTCATTGAAATCGGTGGAGTTGTGAAGCCAAAGCAATGAAAGAAAGAGTGAGTGCAACACCCTGAAAACATCGAATATAATTCGGGCAGGGCGCGTCGCGCTGCCTCCCTCTCCAGACATTCGGACCGGAAAAGGTATATTTCAACCTTTAAATTCTATTAGGGTTGATCAAAATTGATGCCGAGGTACTTGGACCAACTGTATACCATAATGATTTGTGACCCGAGTTTTATAAACTTTAACCCAATGTTTTCGGTGGAAATCCGAGTAAGAAGGGGAAAAAAAAAAAAAAAAAAAATCTTGATTAATACAAACGTTATTTATGGAAGAAAAAAATCAAAATGTTAACGTTTGCATGTTTCAAGAATTTTACGTTCACATACGCTGTTGATACTTTTAATCCGAGATCAAAAAACTAAGATCTATATAGACCAAAACCTACACAACGTCTGAGATATAATCAAAATCAGCTAAAATTTGTGACAGTTGTTGAATGTTATAAGGGTTGTAGGTTTGAACTTGAGTAGATCTTGGCTTTGATGAAATGTTTTGGAAGCTACATAGTGCCTCTCTACAATCCTCTGAATGTCTCATTGAAATTTTTTGGTAGGCCCCATACCAAAATGTGGAAACGTGATTTTTACCTCGTTTTCTCTTACTTTTGAGATAAAAACTTCGTTCTTTCGCCAAAAAATCGAGCATTTCAAAAGAAAGGATGAGTTCGTTGGACAACACTTTTTGAGCACATTAAATTGGTCAAATTTCAAAAAATGTACTTAAAAAATCACTAAAAAAGGCAAAAAACCGCTAAAAATTAACAAATTTCTATTTTTTAGCAGAATGCTACTCGAAAAAAATTAACCGATCATGAACTAGGATATTTAAAAATTTAAGCACAAAATTGTACTGAAAAATGTACTTAAATTTCATTAAAATAAGCTATAAATCGATAGGAACACTTGAAAAAATTGTAAAAATCCACAAAATTGTTTGTTCATTGGAATATTACTGACAAAAAGTTAGTTTGCTATAAAAAGTATAATAAAATATTTATTTGTCCCCAAAGTGCTCAAATTTCAACAGAATTTAACATAAATGTAATACGACCATTTATGAAAATTCGCTCATACGACCATGCTGCATGACTGAAACTTTTATAACTTACACTCAATCTGGTTTTGCCTATGTTTTCACAGCACGCTAGCGTTTCGTGAAAACAATAATGAGTTATCACACTCTGTTCTCACCTCTGAGTTTGTACAATTGTTGGAGGCGATGAGAGATGAATGGCAGAGAGGTTATTGTCCAAAACCGGATCCCACTTCTTTGAACATCCTCTCAAAACCTTTCTGTGTACGCCTCAGATGTGGGCAATTGTGTTTGTCAGTATCCTCCGCTCCTGAACAAACAACAGAACTTTTTCATTAACGGTTTCCTTGTCGTGTTATTTTACTTTGTGACGATTTTGCCAATTTTCCGAAGAATATGAGACTTTTCCGATGGCTCCAAAATTTAAAAAATGTAATTGTCCAAAATTGTATTCATTGAAATATTTTTTGAGGCTTTCTGAAACGATCTCTAGAGCTTAATACTTTTTAATTATACACGTATAAGTCATTCCAGAACAATAGCTCTCCTTTGAATTAAGATACAAAATCCGTTCCTTAAAAAATCCAAAAGAAAGAAAGAAAGAATTTTTTGAGGTCTTTATATTTCCCGAATGTAAAAAAAGTTGCTTAAAAAATCACTGCGGAAAATTGTTGCTATTTTTATGTATAGTAATTGAAAATGAATAAATAAATAAATATATATATATATATAATTAATTTTGAAATTTGAACTAGAACACTCAGAATGTTTTCCGCAAAATTCTGCTGAAAAAGTACTTAAATTTTATTATAGGTACTCAAGTGCTTAAAGTCAATTAAACTGAAAAAGAGGGGGAAATCAAAATATTAGCTTTTTTTTAAGCAGAATATTACTTGAAAAAAGTTTTTTTTTTCCCCATACATTTGATGATTTCTGTGCACACAAAGTGCTCAAAATTACGAAACAATTCAACTGAAATATTTCGATAAATTATTAAAATTAGCCCATTCAGATTTACTGCATGACTAGAACGTTTTTGTTTTCAAGATGTTAATTATTTATTAATCATCAGCGGTTCATCGGATAATCTAACAACTGGGATGAGATTTTTATTTACTTGGGCCTGGTGAATTGCTAGGAAATAGTGAAGTTTTCCAGGTCGGTTTATTTTCAGTTATTTATATCTAATAGGTATCTAGGCTAATGTGCTCCGTCAGTTTCCATTTCTCAAAAATAATTAATCGCCCGTTGGGAAGTTCCCAATTCTAATCAATGACCGAGTTTGTGATAATAGCAAGGCCTTTATTATCGGAAGTTTCAATATAAACCTTTATGCCAACTACCACAACTAAGCTATTGGAATGTCTTTAAAAAAGAAGATACATGAATGAAAACAAATGTATATGTAATCTTGAAAGATTCCAGAGTGGGTTCTAATGTAATGTCGTAATATTTAATTATTATATATATACTGTTTTATATATTTATTGTGTAAACCCACTGAAAACATGTGGGTGTACTTGTTGGTTACGAGTGGTTGATCCGGAAAAGTTGTTGTTGTGTTTTGGGACTGGACATTGTTAAAATGGGGGAACTTTCATGTGTTGGAATTTCAGACTTTTGACCTCAGATTCAGCGCACTTGACCCCCCCCCCCCCCAGTTCCAATTTTCAGCTCAAAAGACCGTTTAATTTGGCTAATAAACGGGTTGGAAGTAGTGCAATGGAGCTGAGGGTTCCCCCCTGGGTGGAGGGGGCCATGACGTTATCGTGCAAATGAATTTCAAAAGCTGTATTACTGTTCAGATATCAATCATATAGCACCTTTTTGGAAAGCTCTATCAAATTCTTTCTATTGAGCAAATAAAAAATAACCATGAAAATTCCCCATTGTGCTCTGTTATTCTCGTTTTTTACAATTTGGGGGAATCGCCCTACGAACATGCCGCGCACTCGTGACTCGACGTGCCGTTGAGGAGTTTTTTGTTCTTACCCCTAATGTATTGATGAATGTAGTAAATAATGTTAAATACCGATGTAAAAATTAAATTTGTTAAAAGGAATATCATATCTGTTTTTCATTGCGTGTACCAGCTGATTACCTCGTAGTCTACAAACTGAATACCTGATTTATTATATTGTCTATAGATACCTGATATAGGGTCAATCTAAGCGCCCTGGGTAGCATCTGTGACTATATTTCATTGACTCTACGTAATTACATTTATGGCGTATTAAGTGAAAGTGAGCCAATATAAATGTTACAAATAGAAGGAAAAACAAGATCCCGTCTGTAGATTTAATTTCTGGTGTTGAACCATAGTATGTTTTATGTACATCTTCTATTGTGACATTATGACAATGAAGCCGCAAGAAACCACCTAGGTTAATAATTGAACTTCATTTTCTAGCAACCTAAAAATCAATCCTCCAAGCATCATATTCGTTATTACCTTTGCTCTTCCCTCTTCATTATACTCATTACACCAGTCAATTTCATCCACTCAATTTTCATATTATATTCGATGATGCGGTGAAGAGCGCCGTGTGCTCGTCTCCTAATGAGCGGTTTTGTCCTGTGTTTTGTTGCTCGTCATCACATTACGAATTGAATAAGGTGAAGAAGTTGAGTTGGAACGGGGCAGAATGGGGTTAGAAATGGACCGAATTACGAGGAGAGCTCAGCGCTGCCTCGGTTTTCAGACGATGGTGGTCATTACGGGTTCTTTTATTCGCTAGCCAACTTCCCAAAATGAGGGTACTTTGCCATCGTATTCATGGAATCTATGGCCTCTTCTGAAATGATTTACGTAATTGACAACGGAATCAAGATTTAAATTACTTTTCCATCTTGTAACATCATAAACTAAAATACAATTTATGGAACTGTACCTATTCGTCTAACCTCCAATATATTTCGGTCGTTTTTAGCCATTTTTAGTAATTTTGAGTAAATTGCCAATTTGCCGTTGTTGCCAATTAATCAAGGGTCCTAATAATACTTTTATCTGTCTGGTTGTCAGACCGCTTACGTTACTGGCAGTCATTATTGCTTACATTACAGCATTCCATAACAAGGAAGTATGTATTAGGTATATATAAAATCTTATCTTGGGGACTTTTACCCGCGAACAAAATAATTTTGTTTATTAGTTCTATTTAGACAAGACAGTAACTTGGGAACCTCATATGAATTACTTGGTAAAGAAAATAAGGGAAAGAGTTTGTCTACTATACCCTCTTCTAGGATACCGCTCTCCACTAAATTTGCAGAAAAAACTACTCCTCTACCTTTCCCTGATACATCCCATCTGGGAGCATTCTTTTGAATTATTGGGATGTGCTGCCGCGAGTAACAGAATTAAGGTGACCCAAAATTGGATGACCCGTATCGTCTCTGTGGCGCCCTGGTAAGTACGCAACTCCACTCTCCATAACGATCTCGGTTGGTGTAACAATCGTTCAAGAATTAATTCGATGCTCATATAGAAGACTAGAAGATAGAATTTTACTTCATGACAATCCTTTGATTGTTTATATGTTATTATTGAAACTTTTCTTACATTTCTGGTATAGGGAAGCCATGGGCTGGACCTAGGACTTGTATCATGCAGTTATTATATTACCTTATACACATCAATAGAATGTCAACAAAGACAATAAAGTTTATATATAACGAGGAAAACAAGGCTAATTATTTCCAATTCCTACTTTGTAATCAGGCAAGAAAAACACTTTTTAATCTCCTTCCTCAAAATTATTGATGTTTTACGTTTATTCCAAATTTGCGTCAATTCCTAAAATCAATCCAAGTCCAGCCCTACAACTCCTTCCGATGCTTTTCTCTCCGACTACTGGGCCGAAATTTGCGAAATTTCATTTAAAAAACATATAGACCGAGGATGTGTCTGAAATCTCGGCATGGATTCCTCAATCCTTGAGGAATTATTTTAAAGGATTGATGATTCAAAAAATCGATTTGTCTTGAATTTTTCGTTTGATTAGGAAATATTGAATTTCAATTAATCTAATGAGACGAACCTGTGCACTCCACGTCCTAGATCTGAGGCTCCTCTCGAGTGTTCGTGTTGCACAAGAGTCGATCCTATTGGGTTGTCTCGTTTAAAGTGAACACGATGGTGTAAGCACCCCAATGGCGTATTTAAGTGATTTTTCATTGTTAATGAACAAAAGTTGTTGAAAATTAGTTGTAGGATCGACTCCTGCAGTTTGGCAGACCTGTTTTGTTTACAATCTGTATATAATCACTAACGTGAAATAAAACGAAGACTAGATGTACCTACATAATGGATTACAGTTCTTAGTTGAGCGGCTCTCGGGTACAATAGGGACTGGACCTCTCTGGTCCAGATAAAACGTCAACCCACCAAGTGGACTTGGAGGTCCATACGGGCTGGGGAGCCCTCCAGGAAGTACATATTCTTGTATCAGGTTTTTATTTATTTTTATCGATTGATTAAAAATCCATACTCTAATGACGAATTATCTGCTCGTGTCTGAGGTTCAAGAGACCCAGTCGAGGAAAACGCGTTTTGTCTGTTGCCAGGTAACACGCTGCTCCATATCCGCGACCTTGGCTTCTCTTCCTTTCACTTCCATGGTAACCGCGTCCCGCCCCCGCCCCGACACCGCAATTCCCACTCTGCCTCTTCCGTGCTCCTGCTTCTCGATACATCGTCTCATTCCTCTTACTGCTGGAGCCTCGAGCCCCACTTCCTCAGTGACGTTCTCATCACATCTTATTCCGTCTTCCATCAACCTGTCCGACTACTGGTCTTCGACATTCTACTTTTCTGCTTCCTCTTTCTCAATTTTTGATGTACCTACTGTTAAAAACGTTTGCCATTTTACAAAATCAAAACATTATTATCGCGGTATTATCATATACTACTTTGTCACCAACCTTTGCGACTGCTGAACATCGACATTCTACTTTTCTGCATCCTCTTTCTCAATTTTTGACGAACTGTTAACATTTTTGACATTTTACAAAATTGAATATTGCATTTGTTAACGATATTTCAGCAAAAACATTATTATCGCGCTACTATCACACCTACCTTGTCACCAAGTTGTCAGACTGCTGGTCCTCGACTTTCTACTTTTCTGTTCCCTCTTTCTCAATTTTTGACAAACAACTAAAAAAAGCTGCCATTTTACAAAATAACGTTATTGCTTTTGGTAACGATATTTGAGCAAAGCATTATTGTCGCACTAGTATCGCATCTGGGTGTACTTTAGTCCTGCTTCCCATTTTCAAAACGAGATTTCTCCACTTCATACCATCGTTTTCTAATTTTAAAAATATGATTTGGATTCCTTGGAGCCTCCTCTTTCTCATCGTTGACATTTGAACATCGTAAGATAGATTTACATTATTCAATTGTGGTTTGAAAAAGTTGGGGGCAGCAGTCCCCCCCCCCCCCCCCCCCCCCCCACGGAATTTTCTAGGAATATGAACAAATAACTCAACCTTGATTGTCAAAAACGAATTTTACTTGATTCAAATATATATATTTTGTTTTCCGTTGTATCTATTCACTTGAATTTGGGTTATATACACTTTTCTAACATTGGTTAGAAAAACATGAATGAGTTGGAGTTAGTCATTTTGACGTGCCTCCTCCACAGACACTCACAGAGATGTGTGTGAAGATCTTGGATCCATTTTTCCAATTTATCTATATTCTACCAAAAGGATTGTTAGGATTTTTGATTTAATTTTTGAGATACGAGTATCCAGACTACTGAACTATACACATCATTCTGATCTATTTTTCCTATTAATCTATATTTTATCAAAAGGATTGATTTGAGATGTTTTTTATTGTTTTTAAGATACCAGCATCTAGACCACCAACATCATTCTGATAGATTTTTTAAAAATATTCTGATATTCAAATAGATATAGAGAAAGATATAGATTAAAATATTCGAGCATCCAGACTTCCAAATTAAAAAAATAGAAAATCTCCCAGACACCCCTGAGATTGAACAGGCAGGTTCGAGCAACAAATTGCTTGACTAAATGGGGACGAGTCCAATAACCACCACAGTGATTACTAATTACTATATTATTGCATATAAACCTCACTGCTTTCGATCGAAGTGAGTATCTGTGTCACCAGCCAAACGAGTGTTATAGTTTCTGGTTTTTACCGCCAATTAGATGGTGGGGGGTAGGACTAAAGTTTTTGAGTAGGCAAAACCTTTAGTGCTGTCCCCCAACTTTTTAAAATCACAATTAAATAATGTAAATCTATTTTAGGATGTTTCAAATGTCAACGATGAGAAAGAGGGAACTCTAACGTTTCCAAATCATATTTTTAAAGTTACAAAAAGATGATTTGAAGTGGAGAAATCTCTTGTCACCAATCTCTCCAACCGACTGCTGATGAAACTATAGTTTTCTGCTTCCTCTCTCTAAATTGTTGACGAACTGCTAAAGAGATTTTACAAAATAACGATATTGCTTTTTATAACGCGATTTAAGCAAAACATTATTCCTAGTTTAACGCTTTTTCATAATAAATTATGTATATTTTTCATACCAGAATATAACACTCCTTAGGATTTGGATAAAAGGTCCGTTCTTGCTCCAAAATACGAGCTTTCTAAATTAAAGGACGAGTTTGTTGGCCAGCAATTTTCAAGCACACTAAATTGGTTAAATTTAAAGAAAAAGCTCAAAAATTACTAAAAATAGCCAAAAACCTTGAGAATTGTTAAATTCATATTTTTTTGTCAGCATTTTACTCAAAAGAATTTGATCAACAATGAACTAGAACATTACAACATTTAGGCACAATATCACGCTGAAAAATTTACTTATTTTCCATGAATATTTGTTAAAAAATAGATTTAAAAAATTTGAAAATCCAAAATCTTTTTTGGGTCGCAAAATATTATTTGGAACAAGTTTGTTCTAAACCCTAAAATTGGTGGTTAACGTTTTCTTTGCACTCAAAGTGCTCAAATTTCAGAACAATGTAACATAATATAAAACGATAATTTACGATGTTTATTTTATATATATTATATTTGTGAACTGAAACTTTTTTGAGTAGAATTGTGAAATGTGTACGTTCAACTCCGTTCTTGATTTTTTTTTTTTTTTTTTTTTTTTTTTTTTTTTTTTTTTTTTTTTTTTTTTTTATTTTTTTTTTTTTTAGCCACTGAGGCCGCGATGGCCTATTGTAGCTGGAGGAGGAGGCCGTACCTCCTCCCCATCCCAGACACTAGATCGGCCCAATACCGACAGCCCTGCCAAACCAAGCACTATCTGCCTGGTTCCGGCACTCCTGCCAGCCAACAGGCACTACCTGGGACCCGAGTGCTCCACACTCGGTTAGTTACTGGGTCGCAGCCCCAGTCTGGCTTGGCGCCATATCACCAATGCCAGCCACAGCTGGGAAGTCAATCCTTCCCCACCACGTTTTGGCAAAAGCGAGGAGAGTCTTAATCTCCCCCGTCTTAATGTCTTGGGGGTCGATGGAGGTTTTGCCCCAATTCAAAAAGCGATTTCTTGCCAATATAGGGCAATGGCAGACCACATGACTCGCCGTCTCGTCTTCTGCCCCACAAAAGCGGCAGAGAGTGGAGTCTGATTTGCCCATTTTATGGAGATGGTATCTAAGTGGGCAGTGCCCAGTTAAGAGCCCCACAACCATACGCAGCTCCCTTCTCCCCAGGCTGAGCAGCTCCTTAGCTCTCTTCCTAGAGAAGTGAATAAATTGTTTCGCCTGCCTCAGGCCCTTGACGTGGAGCCAGTGGGCAGTCCTCTTCTTACTCTCCCATTTGGTGAGCTCTCCAAGGAGAAAGCTCTCCGTAGTGGCCAGAAAAGGTTCTGGGCCCATAGGGAGAGAAGCAGCACCCTTCCTAGCAAGAGCGTCAGCTTGTTCATTCCCCTCCACCCCCTGGTGCCCTGGGCACCACAGCAAGGTAACCTTATTGTTCCTGGCGAGGGTCTTGAGGTTAGTCAAGCATTCCCACACCAGCTTCGACGAGATGGTGAAAGAAGCTAGTGCCTTCAAGGCTGCTGGACTATCTGATAAAATGTAGATTTTTGCTCCATTCACTTGATGACTCACCAGTCTGTCAGGGCAGGAGTTTATGGCATATATTTCTGCCTGGAAAATGGTGGCGACTGTTCCCAGAGATTCTGAAATCTCCGTTCGTGGGCCAAAAATACCCGAGCCAGCCCTACCATTCATGACGGAGCCATCTGTGTATAACACTATAGCCCCACGTTCGAATTGGGGCCTCCCTTCTGACCACATTGATCTACTGTGAATGTAGACCTTGAAGGGGAGATCAAAGTTCCGTGTCTCCGCCATGTGGTCGGAAACACTGAGCGATGACTCATCCACTGCAACCTCCTTCAAAATGGCATGGTGAGTACGCCCAGATTCCCGCTTTAAAAAGCCATTCCTCCACAACCTCACTCCCTGCAGGAAGGCAACCTTCCTGACATGGATATGCAGAGGAGGAAGGTCCAAAAGGACCTCCAGTGCAGCTGTAGGACTTGTGTGCATGGAGCCTGTAACCCCAATGCACGCCATCCTTTGCAGCCTTGCTAGCTGACTCACAGCCGTTGCCTGGCTGATCTTTGTCCACCAGACAAGGGCCCCGTAGGTCAGCATCGGTCTGACCACTGTGGTATATAACCACATGGTCATCTTTGGGCTCAAGCCCCATGTCTTCCCTAACATGCGTCGGCCCGACGCCATAACAAAGATGGCCCTGTCCACGGCCCTCTTAATGTGAGGCGTCCAGGTTAGCTTCTGATCAAAGGTGACTCCCAGGTATCTGGCCCTGGTGCAGAAGGGAAGTTGCCTGCCCCCCAGACAGACCACCTGCATGTCAACCTTTCGTCTTCTGGTGAACGGAAGAAGGGCCACTTTATCAGGGTTCACATATAGCCCCTCCTCCGTGCACCATTGCTGTACGACATCCAACGCCATCTGCATCCGTTCGCGGACTGTCTCCTCGAACTTGCCCCTGACAATGACCACAATGTCGTCAGCATATCCTACCACCTCAAAGCCATTGTCTTTGAGTTTTTGTAGGAGGCTATCTACCACGAGTAGCCATAACAGAGGGGAAAGCACACCGCCCTGCGGACATCCCCTACTTGGAATGGCACTGACGGTTGCTTCCCCCAACTCCGAGGATACAACCCTGCCCTTCAGCATGGTATGTATCCATTTGGTGATTTGCGGATCGACATCTCGATCCTCTGCTGCCTTAATGATGGAGTCATATGACGTGTTGTCAAATGCCCCACCTATATCCATAAAGCAGCAGAGAGCTACTTCTTTGGCCTCCAGACTCCTGTCAATCAACACCGTCAATTCATTCAGAGCAGTCTCAGTAGATTTCCCCCTCTGATACGCGTGTTGTGCTGCCTGGAGTGGTACCTGGGTTAATTGCTCTTCCCTGATCACAAGGTTCACAATCTTCTCCATGGTTTTCAGTAGGAAGGACATGGGACTGATGGGGCGGTAGTCTTTTGCATGGCCCTGTCGGCCTGCTTTCGGAATAAAGACCACCCTGACCTTCTTCCACATCCTAGGGATGTGGTTCAGCGAATAACTGGCCCTAAAGATCTTGACCAGCATCGGCACGAGAGCCCCCCCCCTCCATGCTGTAGCATGGCTGGGATGATCCCATCCGGGCCCGGAGATTTATAGGGCTTAAATGTACCAAGTGCCCATTTAACTCTATGGGGTGTAAATATCCTGCCAGAAGCTGCATACAAGGCTTTCCTTTCATGGCAGAAGTCATCAGTATGCTGATGTGGAAAACTTTCACTGTGTATGCGTGCAGACCCCGGAAAGTGCACCCGTAGGAGCTCCTCCAGGGTCTCTTCCGAGCTTCCAGTATACCCCCCATCTGCCTTTTGTATAGTGCCCAGCTCAGCTGGTCTGTCCTTGGCAAGGATCTTCTGCACTTTGGACAGCACAGACAACTCTGTAATGTCCTGACAGAAGTTCCTCCAGGACAGTTTCCCGGCCTTTCTAAGGGCACAGGTGTAGGAGTTGGCCATAGCTTTATAGGCCTGCCATCTCCCATCCCGCTTTGCCCTGTTGAAAAGCCTTCTCGTCTCTCTGCGAAGGACACCCAGGTCCCTGTTCCACCATGGAACAGACCTGTTTGTTCTGACAGTCTTGACTGGGCAGCTTAGCTCGTAGCTTCGCTGAATGGCTGCCCAAACGAGTTCATTAACTCGGTCAAGATCTCTTGTTGTCTGGATATTAGTGTCCAGGTCCTCCAGCTCATCAGCTAGAAGAGTGTTAAACAGAGTCCAATTAGTGTTCTTAGGACTCCGATATGTCTCAGTGAAGCAGTTCGGATGCTCCAGCCGGAACCCGATAATCCGATGGTCCGACAATGAAGCCTCTTCCGACACATGCCACCCTGTGACCCTATTTGCATAGAAACTACTCGTCACAGTGATATCCAAAATCTCACTCCTTGCCCGAGTAACAAAAGTAGGCTCACTGCCCCTATTCAAAACCGCGAGATTTTCCGCAGTCAGAAACTGGACAATGGACTCACCTCTTTTGTTGATGCCGTTGCATCCCCACAGCAGATGATGACCATTGGCGTCACATCCAATGATGAGATGCAGCCGTTGTCTCTGGCAGTGTGACACTAGCTGCCGCACCATCACCGGAGGGGGCTCGTCCTCATCCCCTGGAAAGTAGGCTGAGGCGACAACACATCTTCCTCCGTTGCTGTACTCAAGCAGTATAGTTGTGAGGTCTCTGGAACAGAACTCAGGCATGGCCAAAAACTTGACTAGGCTGTTTACTAGGATGGCCGATCTTGGCCTATCCTTGCCACGGTGGAAAATTACCTTTCTGTTCTGTGCAGATAGTCCCATCACCTTGCCCTCAGTGGCCCACAGCTCCTGGATAAGGGCAATGTGGTGGTCTTCCGATGTGAACTTGTGGCTCAGGACCGCCGACACGCCCCTTGCCCTGTGCAAGTTCACTTGAAGAAATTTTAGATGTGTATTATTCATTTTTTTCTATGTGGTCCATTTTGTTCCCACAAGAAGCTAGGGAAATGAACAGTCCACCCGCGCAGAGCCCCGCATGCACTGGTAAGCCTAATTACACCCAGGGGGTCGGCCGGTACCCTGGGGCAGCCTCTCCAACATATTTTGTTTTATATGCTGTAGTACCAGCTAACTAAATTTCACTCATTTTCGTTTCCTCAGTAGATATTTACCCTAACTGTATTTAATCGTAGTCAGTCAGTTGGAAATGCTCATAATTACTGTGGCTTCCTGGAGGGAGGTGATAAAGTGTATTTTGGAGTAGAGTTTACCCACTTGAAGTGCGGTAGGAATGCACAGAGTGCATCTGTTACGGACTAACATCTGGGTTCACCTCTCTCCCTTTTCTCGCTCAACAGCTGTCATCAATTTCTGAGTCCCGTCCCCAAGTTCTGGAAAGAAAACCTCCTTGTATATTATGGGTGTTTAATTTCGTAGAGTCTTTTCCCGAAAATATTGAATTTTTAGTTTCAGTTTCTCACTTGTTGGTTAGTTATTTTATTCTTTATTCAAATGGTGTTGGCTGCAGCTAAGTGGTTATATATATATATATATATATATATATATATATATATATATATATATATATATATATATATATATATATATATATATATATATATATATAATCCGTATCTCAACCAAAAGGGTCATTAGCTGCATTGAACAATGTGTCAAAGGGGAACAGTGCAAGGAACACGATTCGAAAGGGAGCCATGCTGAATTTTCAAATTTGTAGGTAATTTTTTTTCAACTGTGAAGTAATTCGTCGACGCATGATTTATATTCATGACAGTGACGTCAGTAAATACAAAAATGCCTTCTCAATTTAACGGACGTGTAATTTCTTCGTGATAACAGGGGCTTTTTTTAATCTCTCTCTCTCCTTATTGTATAATGTTAAAATGTTTTGAAATTTGTGCTTTTTGAGTGCAAGAAAATTGTTAACTATTATGTTTATGGCAATCGTATTGTAAATAATAATCTCCTATTCAAATAGAGGTTTTGCATTTTTATCTCTTTTTTGCAGTTTTTACCGATTTTTTTTTTTTTTTTAAATAGAAATTTTTAATCAATTTTAAGTACATTTTTCAGCATAATTTCGTACATAAATTATTTGAGCAATATTCTACCACAATTACGAATTTAGCGATTTTTAGCCATAATAGTGATTTTTTTAGTACAATTTTTTGAAATTTGACCAATTTAATGTGCTCAAAAAGACGAAGACGAACTCATCCTTTCGTTTGGAAGAACAGAATTTTTTATCTCAATCATAAGGAGAGTAATCGTCCGGAAGGAAGCATATATATAAATAAATAAACCCATTAAACTCTAGGGTTCGTTTTAGAATGCCGCAAAACGGATTTCATTGATGAACTTTTTCGAAAATCTCGATTTTTAGAATTTTCCGAGCTATTGCAATAGTTCATTTTCAACTAAAAATCGCTAAAACATGTTAGAAAATAAGAGCCCTGGATAAGATAAGGCCCTGGATGATTTCGTCATATTTCGGAACGTCTATCAGTGGTACCTTTATCGTGAAATGTTCGTCAGCTTCAGTTTTGATTTGTTACAATTATTGTTTTCTACTACTATTTAGTTACGCTTTTCTGCCGACTTATTATTGCGGGTGACTATTGCATACCGATTTTCTAGATTTTCTCATTCGTCACACTTTTGAAAGAGAAGGCGAACCTATCTTTTTTGCAAGTAAACCTGGGAATGCGACTATTTGACCGCAACCATTAAATTATTGGATTCACCCCCACCTATACTCTCCATTGAATCTCTGAAGTTGTAGGTAGGTACTTATCTGTATACAACTAGCCCGTACATAGTAGTTCTACACCGGTGGAACTTGCTGGTTGTTGCAGGTGTTGCTGCTATTTATGCGCCAAGTTTTTCAATTTTGTGTTTGATATTTATACAAGTAGTCAAGTACCCACCATCTCTGTATTGATAACCAAATATATCCAAGGACGACGAAAGAATAGTTTTTATGGACTTAACATTAAACCTTCTTTCCCCAAGAATTCCTTAAACGGAGGGAAAACAGCTTATTAAAATAAATTTTTAGTACCTACCTATATTTTACGGTGACTCGATACTTATTCGATTACTTGAATGCACCTAACACATTATCTTCATCCTTCTGCAAACCTAGTTGAACGAATTTAAGGCGTGAAACATTCTGAAAATGCATTTACACGATATACAAAATTAGCAATGTTCGTCAACCACGATATTAATCATAATCGCCCCTGATGCCTTCATATTAATTATCCTCAGGACATTAACCGTTACATCAACGCTTACAAAAGCTTGAGCAAGAAAATTCAAGTTTTAATGACGTTTTATCAAGGTGTTTTGAATCAACGGCTTGTGGTAACTTATCAATCGTTGATAAAATTTGATGAAACCCAACATTCGATTCTCTGATTCGATAAAACATTGATGTATTCCAATTATCGTTAGTTGCTTGAATTTTGGTAAGTTGGTCATTGTTTCAGTGTGTTTCATTTCGTCGTTTTATGCCTTGTGTTTAACTATAACAAATTTTTAATGTCTATTGATATTGCTTAATAGTTTATATCAATTATGATTGATGATTTCTGATTCAGGTTGAATGAAACCAAACGTCTTATATTTGCAGAAAATAATATACGTCATGGGCAACGTTATTGCGGACAGGTGGGTGTGGCAACAGGTGATGGATAAATAATAAAGGTCATATCCAGGAAAATGTCGTGTTTCCTTCGGTATTTTTGCTGAATAATGTGCTTATAATATAATTCAATGAAGTTCGTCACCTACTTGGTTGTTCGATGTCATTGGTTATGTACCTTTTAGAGGAAACTGATGCAAGGCCTCAAACAATTTTCCAGCGAACTTCGGTAAAACATAGAGCTATTTTGGAGCATTCATAAACGATTCTTCAACTTCAATATTTTTTCCGTCTATGGCGTCCGGTTTTTGTCAGTTACCTAATATTTGTAACTATGAATGCAGTAACCCCTTTGAATTTGATAAAAATAATTCGATCCAATCTCGAGAAAATTAGGAAAAAGGGTGCTATTTTTGTATGATGTATCAAAAAGTCGCAATCTTGTACATTATATACACATACTATACACATCACAGGTCATACACACATGTACATGTACAACATCTGCACAATATGTTGTATGTAAATAGATTTTGCTTCCTCACTACCGAAGGTAGGGAAGCTGTGATCGTGATTGAAGTGTTCTCCAAAATCAAAATTTCCACTTGCTTTTTGCCTTTCAGGGCTTGCTGATCAACTTCGGTTCCGTGTCCGTCTGTCTGTGGTAAATGCTTGTCACGCCCAAAACTATACCATGTTTGATTCTGATTCCAATGGAATTTTCGAGGTTTTGCGGGTCAGGTCCTAGAGGGGCCCCTATAATTTTTAATACCGTTGAGTTAACAGTAGCCTGTACGCATGCGCACACGTGAATTTCTTATAACATCCATTTCTCATCATCTGTATGTCCGATTTCGTTCAAACTCGGTAGGTTATCTGGTATAAGTTCAAAAAAAAAAAAAAAAAAAAAAAAAAAAAAAAAAAAAAAAAAGCCCTATGAATTATATCGTGATTGGTAGAGTAATAACCATTTCGCATGCGCGAAACTAATATCGACTGACATAGGCAAAACTCTGATTCTAATGGAACGGTTTTTATGACATTTTTAGGGATTGTGCGGGTTAACATCTGGAAGGTCTCCTTTGAATTTCATTGCCGTCAAATCAATAGTGGTCTGTGCGCATGTGCAAATGTGAATATGTTATAATTATAACGTCGATTTCTCATCTTTCATCGGTCCATTTTCGTTCAAAACCTGAATTTGTTAGGATATATGCTCCCCAAAGATGCCCTATGAATTATATCGCAATTGGTTCAGTAATATCTACTGAGCATGCGCAACACTAAAATTGGTTGGCACAGGCACAACTCCGAGACTAATGAGCAGATTTTGATGAACTTTTCCTGAATTGTGTGGATCAACTACTAGATGATCCCCTACAAATTTCACTGCCATCAGATTAATAGTAGCCAGCGCAATTGTGAATTTCTCATAACGCCAATTCTCATCTTCTATTGGTCCGATTTCGTTCAAACTCGTGGTTTAGTGGGGTATATGTTCCCGAAAGATGCCCTATGAATTATATCGCGATTGGTTGAGTAATATCAACCGTGCAAGCGCTCGACTAAAATTTGTTGACACAAGAATTGTGAGGAAGCTATACTGCCCACCCGACTTGCCAGACGTTTTTTTCTACATCGGTATCATTGTGCCAACCGTGCTTTTGCACACCAATAAATTCTCCTTGTTCTCGTCATGCGATAACTAGATATGAGTTTGGATGATGTCAAGGCCCACATCAACGAAGAAGACTTCCAGAATTTGTTTGTTCATTTGTATATTTTGTTTCCTCTTATTGAAGTTAGGGAAGATTTGCATTCGTAAAATTTTGCCCTCCAAAATGAGATTTTACTCGCTTTATACGTTCCAGGGCTTATTGGTAAATTTTGGCTCCTTGTCGGCTGTGTATATGTCTTTGGTAAACACTTGTCACGCCCAAAAATTATGCAAAGGTTTAGTCCGATTTTGATGAAATTCACAGGGGATTAGCTCCTAAGTGGACCCCTATAAATTTCATTGTCGTCGGATCAATCTTAGCAAGCGCAAACGGGATTTTCTTATAATGTCGATTTTTCATGATTTCTTTCAAACTCAAGGAGAAGTTGAGTTTAATTGTTTGGTTCACGATAGTGCCCTATGATTTTATTTGTCATTAATTTAGTAATAACTAGGTACTGCGCACGCGCAAAACAAAAACTGGTCGACACAGGCCAATCGCCGAGCACTTAATGGACGATTTTGATTAAATTTCTGGGATCTTGTGAGTTAGTTCCTAGATGGTTCCCTGTAAATTTCATTGCCATCGAATTAATATTAGCGAATCCGCATGCGCAAATGTAAATTTCTTATGTCAATCCGTTCAAATTTGGGGGAGCTTGCTACTGGGGTATTTGTCTCGGGATTCTGTCCCACGAATTTTGTTGCGATTGGTTGTAGAAACAATTTCATGTATGAAAACCTGATTTGATTTCTTTTCTAATGATTTTAGCCGCACCGATACCGGAAGGGTCATTAGCGACAATGAACAAGTTGCCCAAAGGGACGCTGCAAGTGGCATGATTCTAAGGGGAGCCATGCTGCCGTCAGTCTCTAAACTGAGTGCCATCATGGACTCCGCAAGCAGATCGGAAGGGGAAAAAAGAGGGGAACAGTGGCGACCAAAGTTAAGCTCCTACAGCAGATAAAAAACCCAAAAATAAAATATTGTTACTAATGATAGATGACGAATCGGCTTATACTAAACACACACATTACTATATGTATAATCAGCAAAGTGAAATTAACTATTATAACTAGATGTGCTCAAATATGTGTGAGATCAAATATCACAGTTCATAGTTGAGCCCTGTCGTTGTACTCAGGTACAATGACAGGAGGAGGTCCTCCAGATCACCCCCAGAACTTCCACACACATCTCAAGTTCCTACGCTAACCAGGTGTCTGTGAGTAAGATGGGTATGGCCAGTAGCAACCCGGTTGACCGCTATTCGGTCCCTCCTTGAAATTTTTTGTTACAGACGAAACTGTGAGACTGATATACTCATTTTGGATGGAATGGTACGGTATTGTGTTGGTTAGCTCTTACTTGGTCCCAGAAGCACCTTAGATGGCAATACTGTTGGAGTGATGGTATGTTGTGCTTATAATCAAAGATGAATTATAGCCTCAATACGCTTATTAGCATATGTACATTGGTACATATATTACTGTTATTTTTCGTATCCAATAATTTAAACTACTACATTGTTCTTCAACTAATTCTGTATGTCCATGTAACAATAATTCATTGAGCTGTACTGCCCACACTACTTGGCAGACGTTTTTTTTATCTTCGCCGATTGCAATATTTCCCTTTGACCCTACGTCAAATAAGGATAGTAACAATGGAAATAACATGACAAGAAACCAACCTTCCTGATAAGAAAATTATTCCCAAGTGTGCTCACTATCAAATCCATTGATATCTCCTAACACCTCATTTCTTATTTTGGCATTAATTACTCCAGTTAATTGATTTAAAATACGAATAGGAACAAGGACGTTTCCCCCCAATCTAATCCTACCGTCTTCGCTTGATATATACCTTAATATAACTATGTATATATATATATATATATATATATATATATATATATATATATATATATATATATATATAAATTATGTGATCCTCTAACATAGGGAGGAAAAATAATAAAACTAATGCCTTCAGCAGTTCTCCCCTCCTAGTGGAAGCACCTCGCTTCGGACCTCCCGAAGCTCGGGGCAGTCGCTGTTGGGCAATCTCTCGTGCGGTACGTTCCCTCTCTGTACGTAGTCGTGTGTGTTTCTTTTCATATTTTAATAAATTGTATTCGGGAATTAAACGATTGTTTTTTAAAAACCGATTCCCGATTAAAGGACATTTAAGTGGCGCAGTCGGTAGGACAAATCAATTAACTTTGGGCAAATCAATCAATCAAAATCGATTGCATTCTGACCCAAAGGGAACCTGCTGTTCACCAAGAAGAAAATCCATCATCTCTACTCACTCTGTGACTTCGAGAGAACATCACACGCTCCACAAGAGGAAACTACGCGAATTCGCCAAAAACCAGGACGCCCGAGCAAAGACACTTGGCTCGTTAAATAAATAGAAGTGGATTTCCGCCTGTGAAGACGGAAGAACGCCGTGCTCCTTCGCTATCTTTTTCTCAGAAGCCGCTGGCCGCAACAAGACCCCGAGGTACCTACTCTGTCGACCTTCACCTAAAGCCGAGATAAGAAAACTCAGATGTTTACTCTCGTCGTGTTGTAAGTACCAACCCAGCTTCATCTTTTAATTCTCCAGGAGTAGCGAGATCACCGGCAAATTTTGAAGGAAGATTCAAACTTCTAATTCAACTTCATTTAATTTTTAATAATCGTTAAACCTCCCCATTTCATACCACCCGTTACCTGGTGGGAAGGAACGATCAAGTTTATTGCAACCGCGTTTCAAGCCACCCGTCATCTGGCGCGGTATTGCAGAAAAAAAAAAAAAAATAACCAATTTTTATTGTCTTAATTTAAAGACACTTTATTTTATTTGTATTTAATTATTGAAATTGCGTTTCAAGCCACCCGTCATCTGACGTTAATTTCATAATTAACCAATTTTTATTGTCTTAATTTAAAGACACTTTATTTTATTTGTATTTAATTATTGAAATTGCGTTTCAAGCCACCCGTCATCTGACGTTAATTTCATAATTAATCAATTTTATTGTCTTCATTTAAGATACTTGATTTTATTTTTATAATTGAATATTATAAACTTGTGTTTTTGTACATTTACACACTGACACAAACGAACACTTGGAGTAGACACTGAACAGTACATACTTTCCTGTCAAAATTCCAAAAAACTACAGAAAATATTTCTTAAGGAAGGTTCGCTCACCTTTCGAAAGACTACCTGTAATAGAGGAAGATTCTGATATGTCTGAGGGACAGTCACAACCTGGGGCGGCAAACCCGATCCCGAGCAACCCTTTTAATGATCCTAACTTTGTAGATTATTTTATTTCTCAAAGAATCCAGGAGTCCCTCAGAAACTTAAATATCAATCAAAATACTAGGGACCAAGTCCCCGAATTTAAAAAGAAACATGCGGACATGATCCCGACCTTTGAGGGAAACCCAGGAAAGCTCCGGAAATTTTTGGATACGTGTGAATCTATAGCTAATAGGTTCATAGATGATGAAGATCCCACAAATTATCAAAATGAAGAGGTCCTTAAGACCATTATGTCCAAAATACAGGGACCAGCCTCGGATATGCTAGATAATTACGCACTTACGGACTTTCCTAGTATTAAAACTGCATTGCTAGAGACGTACTCCGACAAACGGGACATATTCACTTTATGTCACGAACTAACTGGACTGAGACATAGGGAGAGCGAAGATCCTTTTCAGTTTCATAATAAAATTAAAGCAAAACTAAATTTGGCTATTGCTTGGATTAAAAACCATGAAACTGAAACGAAACAAGAGATATTGATCGAGCACTACCAAGATATTAGTCTACGGACGTTACTCTTGCACCTACGGGAACCGCTCGGAAGTCAACTTCGGAGTAGGAAACCGAAAACGATGGGCGAAGCCCTTTCGATACTAACGAACGATTATCAAATCATGCAGTATCAAAAGGGTAGACTCGATCGGAACCCCCAACACAAACCGGCGATAAAACCGGAAAATAAAAATACGACTCCGGCAACCAAACCGTCATATTATGGCCAAGGATTTAAGCCCAAAACATTCCCAAATAAAACCCAAAATCAAGTGCCATCCAAGCCCTTTACCCCCAATAAAAATAACACTTCACAAATCACAAGGCCCCAACAGACTCAAGTTCCAAGTCAAGGAACGTCCAATTTTGCAAAGTCGACTCCAATGTCTTGGCAAACAACTCGACCGAATTTAGATTTGAACAATGTGGAAATTCCCGAGGAAGAAAGTATGGGAAGTTCTGACCCCGAATACAACGCGGAAAATCCGGCCGATGAGGACTCTTTTTTAGAGGAGGAGTCCGAATCGCTACATTCTCCCTAATACATTTGAAACCAAAAGCTGGACAAAAACTGCCATACATAGTATTTCCGAAGCATAAAATTAGAATCCTGTTGGACTCCGGAAGCACTTCAAGTTTTGTGCATCCAGAGGTCATTAAAAAATTTTTCCCCGACAAAATCATAACAGAGAAATTTCAAGTTAGGTCAATCCACGGATTGTCATATGGGAGCAATAGTGCAAGGATCCCATGTGGCGAAATGTTCAAAATTAAAAACCTAAATCTCCTTTTTAGAATTCACAAATTCCATAGCCGATTCGGATTGCTATTAGGTACAGATAACCTTGAGTTACTTGGCGCTCATATTGATTATGAGAACAAGTTACTGATAATAAAAAATTTCAAAATCCCTTTTAAATATCACTACGTTGATCAAGAAATAAATAAAAAACCGATCTATGAACAAAAAATACCACCTAGGGCAATTTCGCAGATTAAAATTCCCGTACGATGTGATTCAACAAAAAAGGAAGGAGTAATTCCATATCTGAAACAAAATTCACTAGAAATTCCTGAATGCCTGGTCAAAATTCAAGATAAGGAATGTTACGTAGGAATTTTAAATAATAGTGATTCTGAATGTAATTTCAAACTGTTTGAACCCATCCAAGTTGAAGAAATCCCCATTTTAGACAAAGGGAAAAGTCCAAATGTGAATTATTATGATACGCAAAATTATGTATTTGACCCCACTAATATTCGAACGGATCATATGAACGAAGAAGAAAAGAGACAAATTTTGAACTTAGTATATCAGTACAAAGATTTGTTTCATTGTGAAGGAAACACCTTAACGTGTACTAATAAAGTCCAACATGTAATCCGTACCATTGACGAGATCCCCGTGTATACCCGCAATTACCGATATCCCGAGGTATATAAAAAGGAAATTGATAACCAAATACAAGATATGCTCAAACAGGGAATTATTCAACCCAGCTCTTCACCTTGGAATAGTCCACTCTGGCTCGTACCCAAAAAATTAGATGCATCCGGCAAACAAAAGTATCGACTGGTTATTGATTACCGCGGACTTAACAACAAGACAATAGACGATAAGTACCCACTTCCAGTCATAAATGATTTGCTCGATAAACTTGGTAGGTGTATGTACTTCACTTGCCTTGACCTCAAAAGCGGTTTTCATCAAATTCCAATGCACCCGGATAGTATTGCCAAAACTGCTTTCTCTTCGGAAAATGGTCATTGGGAATTTAGTAGAATGCCGATGGGTTTAAAAAACGGACCTCCTAGTTTCCAACGGTTGCTCGACAATGTATTACGCGGTTTGCAGAATGAAATTTGCACTGTTTTTATTGACGATGTTATCATCTATAGTACAAGTCTCGAAGAACATATAAATAGTCTCAGAAAAGTTTTTGACAGACTCCGTGAAGCTAATTTGAAAATACAATTGGATAAAACGGAGTTCCTCAAAAGAGAATGTGTCTATTTAGGACATCTTATCACCCCTGAAGGAGTTAAGCCAAACCCCCTCAAAACCGAAGCTATATCCAAATATCCGATTCCCACAACTCCAAAACAAATTAAGGGTTTTCTCGGACTACTGGGTTATTATAGAAAATTTATTAAAAACTTTGCCCAAATAACCAAACCATTAACCCAATGTTTGAAGAAGGGAGCGACGATCGATCCTCAAAACCCCGAGTATAAAGAGTGTTTTGAGAAATGTAAAACTCTGCTCATAAATGATCCGATTTTACAATATCCCGACTTCTCGAAGCCCTTTAACCTTACAACTGATGCTTCGAACATTGCGTTAGGCGCGGTTTTAAGCCAGTGCACTAACGGTGCTGACTTACCTATAGCGTACGCTAGCCGGACTCTGAATGACCATGAACGCAACCTCTCTACCATCGAGAAGGAATGCCTTGCATGCGTCTGGGCTACACAATACTTCAGACCATACCTTTTTGGCCGAAAATTCAAAATTTTTACTGACCATAAGCCTCTTCAGTGGTTATTTTCACTGAAGGAACCCAATTCTAAATTATTCAGATGGAGGCTTAAATTAGAGCAATATGATTATGAGATCCACTACAAAAAAGGATCCACTAATCAAAATGCCGATGCCCTTTCCCGAGTGGAAATTAACATCAACGAAAATTCACCTGATGTTGAGCAAATTGTTCAAGATGCTCTCACCGGGGATAGTCCTCCAACTCCACTCATGAATGAAGTACTGGGAGAACTAAATGATGCCGTAAATAATTCATCGGAATCAATGGTCGTCAATGTGGACGAGAACGCCAGTGATTCTGCGTCTTTAGCTCCCACTGTTCATTCTAATTACGAGGGAAACACAATACTGAATATTCCTATAACCGAAAAACCTGTTAATTATGGAACTAACCAAATCATCATTGTAGTAGCCGACAGAGAAGAAATCAGAAACCCTAGGATTGAAAATATTTTTGAAAGAATCACTAGAATAACAGTAACGCTTAGGAAAAATAATCTTGAATCAGATATAATTCACTTTGTGAAAACCTACATAGTTCCGAAGAGAAAATATTCCTTATTTTTTGTCAATGATATCTATGAAGAATTCAGCCGAATAATGATAAGAAATTTCAAACATTCTGAAATAAGTTTCGTCAAGTGTTCCGCTAGGCTAGAAGATGTCACAGATCCAGAAACAGCTAGGGAATATATCCAACAACAACATATAGGGAAAACCAATCATCGAGGCATTACTGAGACCTTAGAGAAACTTAAGAGGAAATATTTTTGGCCGAATATGAAAACCACAATCCAAAATTATATTAATAAATGCGAAATATGTCTTGCCTGCAAATATGACAGACATCCCATTAAACCAAAGTTAAACGTTACCCCCACGCCTTCTAGACCATTCGAAATCCTACATATCGACAAATTGTCTTTGGAGAAATCCAAGTTTTTAACAATCATCGATTCATTTTCAAAGTATGCCCAAGCCTACATTCTAAAATCATCTAATAGTATTGACACAGTCGGAGCCCTTCTAAAATTCTTTTCCCACCATGGGATACCAAAAATGATCGTGGCCGATAATGGAGCAGAATTCGGTAGCTCATTGGTCAAGGAGTTACTAGAGACCCACAAAATTCAAGTTCATTACATTTGTTCTCAAAACCCAAATTCGAATGGATTAATAGAAAGATTTCACTCGACTCTAATTGAACACGTTAGAATACTGTCAAATAGAGACGAATTCAAAAATGAAAGCATAAAAAATAAAGTTAACTATGCACTAATAGCTTATAATAGTAGTATCCACTCTGTTACAAAACTAACGCCATTCGAAGTAATAAATGGTCATGTAGAGAACGACCCTTTACTAGAAGCCGACTTAGAGAAAAACTTAATGACGAATTTTATAGACAAACATCGAGACAAAGTAAAACTAATTTATGACATAATCAAAGAAAGATCTCAAGCCCAAAAGGAACGTATTGCTGAAAGAAGGAATCAGGATAGAGAGGAAGTTCCAGAATTACCCACAGAAATATTTGTAAGAACTAGACAAATTCAAGATAAAACTAAACAAAAATATCATAAGGAAACCTTGCAATCAACCAATCCCGAATTAAAAACCGCTCAAATAGTTCCTCGACACCATAACACACAAGGAAAAATTCATACGTCTAATATAAAAAGACCACGCAAACAAACTACGAGTGACTTACCTGTTCCAGGACCCTCCTCTTCTCAATCGGAAGCTCCGAGGTGAGAAATATAACAACTAATCAAGGGATACTGCCTATTCTATTAGGACCAGCCCGACTTATAAACTCCCAACATACTCTGGTTCACCATTATAAAATTGACAGCTTAATAGATGAATTTTACGAACTAACCTCACAGTACGAAAATCTGTTGAATAAGATCAAAGTAAATCAATTCCAGGTCAGACAGACAGACGAATATTGTAAATTATTAAATTATACTATTAGTATTATTAAGGAAAAAATTACCCACATTAATGTTAATCAAGGTAGAAAAAAAAGGGGATTAGTAAATGGGTTAGGTAATATAATTAAATTTATAACTGGCAATCTAGACGCCTCTGACGGTAAACGTTATGAAAAGCTGTTTACTCAAATTAAGAATAATGAAATAACTGTTCAGGATCAATTGGATTCTCAATTCTCACTCATTGCAGATCTGATGTCCGATTTTAATTCGACCATTCAAGACATTCGTTTCAATAATGAGCAAATAAAAAACAAACTGTTAGAAATTGATAATTTCATGAAAATTAGTTCTAATCAGGCTCTCGCTGATTCCATAAAGGAAATACTCAACCTTCAACAACTAGTATTTAATGTGATACTGACAATATTCCAAGATATTGAGAATTCAATAACATTTTGCAAATTGAGAACATTACATCCTAGTATAATTGGAACGCATCAGCTGTTTGTAGAACTCCAAAAATTGTCAAATACTTACGGTTCCAAATTACCTTTAGAAATAAAGTACGAAAATATTCTAGAAATAGAATCCACTATTCAAGTTACTTGTGCAATCAAGGACGATGAAATAATGTATTTTCTCAATCTACCGTTGTCCGATGGGTTACAATACCACTTGTACTTTTTACGACCAATACCCACACTTAGGCAAAATCAGTATGTTTCTATATTTCCTAAGATAAATTATCTTCTCAAGTCTAAGTCAAATAATACAACAATACCCCTGTCAGATAATTGTCAAAGGGGTAGTATCATTCATTGTAGTAAAAAATTAATATCAAACCAGAATGTTAAATGTGAAGAAGAAATACTTAGTTCCAGTACTGCAGAACATTGTGAATACGTAACAGTAAACATTGAGGATAATTGGATTGAATCAATTCCAGAATCAAATCAGCATCTAGCAGTCTTCCCCTTTGGAGACAAAATAGAAATAAATAATAGGCATGGTTCGGAAATAGTGGAATTAAAAGGTATATTTTTAATTTCGGAAGGTAACAGTAGGATGTATTACAAGGGACAACCCCTTCATTCAGAAAGTGAATCATTAGGCCAACCTAAATTATTAACCGACTTAAATTTTGAAATTAAAGACTCACAAATGTCAAATACAACGCTTACTCTAAAAGAACTCAGTTTCAAAAATGTCAAACTAAACAGAGTAACACGTCTAGAGCCATTACATATAATTGAATATTTTGTTCCAAGCTTTTGGACTATAATTTTGTATCTTCTTATTATCATGTTTATTACTTATACCATAATTGCGTATTGTAAACAGAAGAGTAAGCTAACCGCAACGAGAACATGAAGGCCTTGCTATTTATTCAAGTCTTTTCTTGTGAAAATTTAGTTTATTTTTAATTTTCTAAATTTTCAGCTTAAGGAGGGAGGAATTATGTGATCCTCTAACATAGGGAGGAAAAATAATAAAACTAATGCCTTCAGCAGTTCTCCCCTCCTAGTGGAAGCACCTCGCTTCGGACCTCCCGAAGCTCGGGGCAGTCGCTTTTGGGCAATCTCTCGTGCGGTACGTTCCCTCTCTGTACGTAGTCGTGTGTGTTTCTTTTCATATTTTAATAAATTGTATTCGGGAATTAAACGATTGTTTTTTAAAAACCGATATATATATATATATATATATATATATATATATATATATATATATATATATATATATATATATATATATATATATATATATATATATATATATAGCACTTGAAGAATGAATTACCGCCACATCTCAATACTAGATTAGTTATATTTCTTCCTGATGGGATGGTTATTCTAGAGCTACCCATCTTTTATGTCAACATCTTGTCTCAACTTCATGTAGATTCTAACCTTTTTCTAATATTCATTAGGGAGCAGCAAAAGAGATACGACATATATTCGGGCTCAAAATAAGTTTCCCTTGTGAAAGCTGCATAAATTTAAAACATAATAACTAATCAGTTAATCACAACTGTGGAAACTTGATACTGTCTAATGGTGAAAATATTGGTAATGACAAACTCTTAAATTGATCTTGAATCTCATCGTGCTAACAGTACATTGTACTTTTAAAACTTCTTCAAAGCGTTTATAAACTTGTGCGTTGGCTGTTTGGTGAAAACGTGATCTGATTTGGTGTAGCAATGAGGAATTTATTTGCATTCATCTGAAATTCGGCCTGAATCCTCTTTTAGTGTACTCTAGACCACAATTCACAAATATATAATAAAGCCCAATTAAAAAAAATTATTTTCTTGATTAAAATTTATTTATTTCCGGTGATGCTTCAACATCTTCATGCATAAAATACATGTGTGCATGGCATCACCAAACAGTATAGGCAATAAAACTTTATAATGAATAAGAAGAATGTAACAAAGCTGGAGAGAATCAGGTAGCGTTAAAGTCGTTTAATCAGACAGTTTTCTAGTTATTTGATTCGTAAGTTTTATTTTCTTCGGGAAAATGTCTTAAAAATATTGTATCTTTCCTAACTGCACCAGTACATCTTTCAAAACACCTGAAAAATGGTTTATTGCTGTCCCTTGTGGCAAACAATACGAAAGAAGTGGTTCGACCTGAATTTGTCGTTCACTTCCTCACGAATGTACGCGTGCGAAGACCATTTCAATGTGAGTACCTACCCTTCCTTACATAGTATTTACTAAGAAACCTACGTAGTTATTCATATGTGGGCTGACTATTTTAGAAAAATATTCATTTAGTCTGCAGTTTATTGTAAACCATATGTAACTACCGATGGAAGGTAAAAAATCGAAAGAAAACTAAACAACTCGTAAACGAGTTCCACTATCTGCTTTACAAACAGATACCATAGTACATGGTTACAATAGTTACATGGATATGTCTTTGATTGGGGATTTCATAACTTTAAACAAATCCCTGGGCCGCATGGCCGCATCCCCACTAATTCCAACAAAACAACGGTTTACTTATAGAAATGTTGAAAATAACTGCGGAGAGTAGCCACTACAATGAGTTGTTGTTAACAGTCGACTGTTGTCAAGAGGATAAAAATGTTTCCTATGGAGTGGAGTAAATGATGCTATTGCTTTAGGTACGTTAAGAATATTGTAACCGGCTTATTAAAATTGTTTATAGTCCAATCAACTTAGTTTAGGAATGTAGCTAGGTACGTAAGGAGGGGGAAATTGGTAGCTTGAGATGTGAACATTTATCACATAAATCAAGCGCTTTCCAACGAGTGGCGAACGATTTATGTGCGATGACAACTGCGGAAGTTCCATTCCCCTAGCAACGGCTGGGTTGTACGTGAAAAACATTGAAATTGTGACACAAATTTTGCATCACGGAAATTTTTGGTTAACCCCCCAGAGCAAAGACATATCCATGTCAAAGTGAATAAAATTTCTACCTTGATGGGAAAAACAAAAGATCATGGATATGTTTAGTACCTACTGCTTACCAGTTGGTACCTACTACTCAATTGTATACCAACCATCTAGTGCCTTCTTTTCACAAGATTATTCCATTATGGTTACAAAACAATATTAGTTTTTAACTTAGAGTAATAAATCAGCATTCCTTGACACTACAATGGCTTAGAGGTCATGAAATGTCGTGGTAAAATGAGAGCATTCCAAAAAGTGGCGAACGATTTTCCTACTATGAAAACTATGGGAGTTACTCTTCCCTAGTAACGCCTTGGTTGTACTCGTACGTGAAAATCAATAAAAAATGGGCCGGTCGGGAAAAAAAAGTGTCGCGAAAAAATTCCTTGACCCCCGGCCAAAAGACATATCCATGTCAAAAAACGATCTGTATGCGTAGGATGCTTGGTAGGAATATACTGCTATACAGCAATGTTATACAGATCATATGTTTATGCGCTTTGTCACACAAAATTATTTCAGATTTTATTAATTGAATATATCAGGAATGCATCCATTTGATCAGTTTTGCGAGGAAAGTTGAGGGGTTAACTTGCGAGCTGATTATCTTTCGAAAACAATGTATTTCAGTGAAAGTCGTGTACTCTGGCTACTAAAACGCCCAAAAATAGTTCTTTCAACGTAGAGGCCTTCTATAGACATCAAGAAATGAGACTATGATCGCAGAAAAAAATATGAAAAATTCCCGGAAGCTTCTGGCTCTCATCATTTCACCTAGTTTTGTTTGTGATCCTTAGGAAAGACGAGGGTAAGGAAATAGTTTAACAAATTGAAACCACAAAAATTCACAAAAACAACGTAACGAATGACATGAAATAGCGCCGTGCTGTTATCAGTTGATTAGAATATAAATTGTGACGTGTGACTAGAAAATTGGCCGAGTCAGCTGCCGCTGCCGTTTTGATGGGCTCTCTGAAAATTCAATATTAATAATTTTTATAAAATCATAGAGACTTCCAACAATTTTTATTTCTTTTTTTTCGCCATTCACCCATAAATTCCATTTACTTTTGATTTCTGCAATAAAAAAAAGTGTGCAAGTTCCTCACTCTACGTTTCGAAGGACTTGTTTCAAGCATTACTAACCCACAAACTTTGAAGGCGCGCAATAATCTTTATTGTCATGTTTCGTCGCGATTCTATGTTAACAGAAAATTGATTGAATTGCATTTAGTCGCAATAATCATTTTTGCAGCTCCTGTGAGGACATATGAATCACCTAAAATTAGCAGGAACGTCTTTCCCTCGGCACGGTTTATTGTCAGTGTCGCAGGAGGACGTAGCTCTGAATCATTTTCTGCCCTGTATAATGGTTTGACAGGAGCTCAGCATGGCATTACATGACGAACACATTCAAACGTCCATCATTCTTTTGTAACTCAGTTGCATGTGATGAAGTTATAGGGTGCTTTTATGGTCGCCGAAATTGAAAAAGGAACTGCGTGAATTTCCCTAGCTTTGAGAATAATTTTCTCAGCTTTTTCCTTGGTTGTAGCTATCGGGTACTTTTTTAGGCAACGTTTTTAAACGTTCCAATTTCACTTGTCTTAGAAAGACTCTATTTCAAAAATTTCAATGGCATAGGTGAAATAGGAAAGAACTTAGCTTCAGAGCTCACTGAGTCGATTTGGGCTGGGCTGTTACACACATAGTAATTGTATTTCTCTTGCCCCAGCGAGGCTCCATTTTAAATTTCAACTGCATTTGAGTAAAATGAAAGAAATTAGGAGCAGAGCTCACACAGCTGACCAGGGTTGTTCTACATAATTGTATTAATTTCATTTCATCCATTTCGAATTCAAGCAGCGTCGGTATAATAGGTATAAATTAGCATTATCTGGTTTGGTTTTATCATTGTAATGATGTTTCATTTGTTTTGGGGAGGATTCGTTTAAATTGTACCAGGAATAATGATCAACGTTGCATACATTCGACTAGCTATTTCACACCAGAAATTTGGAAGACAGTTTTGGAGTATGGACGGGTGGATAAATGATACCACGAATTGCATTTAATGTTAAATTTAAATTCTTAATTTTCACCGCTTTTAACATTTCAAATTTATGTTTGCTATAACGGGACGTTTTTTAAAATCCAACACTAAGCTTCCCAAAGTCTCTTTTGAAATGGATGCTGAAAACGCTGTAAATACTTGGTATACTCCTAAGCGAAGTAGTACAGTTCTCCTTCCATCCTGGTAAACATAAAGAATTGTACAAGTAAAAGCGTTATTGAACAAAATTGCTTGAATAGTAATGTGCATAAATACAGTTATCCGTTATCCGGGTATTTTCCTTTTATTCCTGATCAATTCTTTTGGGCCATTTATGGTGATATAATGTTCCCCATTGCCCGGGTGTTTCTATTTCTTGACTCTATCAACTGGTGTATTATCTACTATATACCAGTTCTCCAGCTTGGTATACTTAACAGGGCCACAAATTTAATTTATCAAGTAGACATCCAATCTCCACGACCTTGGCGGTTTCAAGCGTTGAGAGATTGCGAACTGTTGAGAAAAGGCGTACCTTCCCCGGAGTGATGAATGCTATCTGCTCTTTTATTCTCTGCAATACCGCTTGCGTCACCTGTCTGCAAAATAATTAATAGCAGTCTGTGTGTTTGGCAAATTGACTGATGCGCTAGCAACTTTTGTAATAGAACTGAAAAATGTTTGTAACAAAATGTTTATGTATCATCTATATTATGAATAAATAAGCAAATACACATTGTTACCTTGATCCGACTTCACTCCGACTGTTGGCAACTTTGATATTCATAGTAGTGTACCCACACTGTTGAAGTCATGTGATGATTTGCTTTTAGTACAGTTAGGTACCTATGTGATTTGATTTTAATGCAGGTACTTACACTAGCTCAATAACGTCACTTTTCCAAAATACGGAAAATCCTCAAAGCTATGTTGAACGCTATTCACTTTTTGCACCTGACAGATGATACGGTCACCTTAGGGGGAAAAAATCTATATACTGACAGATTTTACCAAAATTTTGTATCTTAATTTCATTCGATTCTTTGTTTATTATTTAGTTAGCCTTTTAATCGACCAAGAAAACAATTTTTAACCCCCCACCCCTCAGAATTTGTTCATTTACGTAGTAGTAATAATCGAAAGAAAAAAATCGGTCCATACGCCGAACTCAGTACTATTGGACAGAACTTTATGAAATTTAGCTCAAAAGTAATACTTTGGCCGAGGGATGTGCCATTAATCTCGGCATCAATTTCGGTCAACCCTTAGGGGAGAAATTCAAGGGTCAGAAACGTTTGAAATAAATGTTTTTTTTTTTTTTTCGAACGAGATCGATAAAACTCTCAATTAATCGAATGAGAGCATTGTACGACCAACCGTTCACTACAGTTTAATATTTTAATAATATTAAAATATCCAGTCATGAGTGACCGCAAGAAAGTGTTAGTGTTGTAAAAACGGAACATAGAAAAAATCGCCTTATAAACACGACGATCGTATCAGCTGATATAATTCCAATGGAATTCTAGCTTCGCGCAATCGAGTTTATTATAGCTCTTGTCACTGATAGATGGTTTAGTGATGCGTATCTCATTAATGTTCAGTTGGTGGGTCCCTTGGATTCTGATGTACTATTGTACTTCATGTTAAATCGTGAGGGGCTTCTAACGTGTATCTATGTGTTTTGTTTAATTTAATTAATATCTGCTTGGTAGGCTTCTACATATATTCAGTTATATTGTGATGATGTATCTAACATAGACTATGTTTAGTAATTATAGACAAATGTTCAAGGGCTGTCTAAAACATAAATAATAAATCTCTGTGTAATTATTTTCATTGATTTTAAATGATTGATTTTAATTAGTTTGTACTCGTTGCACTTATGCACTCATTGCGTTAAATATTTGTATTCATAATTGTGGATACCCAAACCGTGGGTCACTCCGTCTCATCTCCATTAATGACCTCTGGTGGATAGAAAACATAAAATTTGTTGGTTTACGTTTCAAAATACGCAAATTCCAAAAATCAAAATGAAAAAAATCTTACGTATGCCGTATGTTTTCCGTATCTTTTCTGTCAAAATACTGTACTCAAGTTTACATGTCCCATTTGTCTCAAACGTCGTGTCGCATCGGCTGGCTTCACTTTCAATCAACCTCAAGGAGTAAATTTTAGAGTAGAAAATTTCAAGACTAAATACCCAAAAACATATTAATAAAAGTTTGGTTTTGGATTATTATTTTCAATAATGAACCTATGTAATCGAAAAAAATCCCTCAAAATCCTAGATTCCAGAAGCTCGTCGGCTTGGAAAAAAAAAAAAAAAAAAAAAAAAAAAAAAAAATTCTGGCGCGAGAACGTAAAGAAATCTTTGAATTAGCGAGTAAATTGTTGAATTCCGTTAATTATCGCTAGAAAGTCAAGTGTTTGTAGGATCCAAAGACATAAAACTTGCCTTGCAAGAAAAAAAAGTATTAGATGATATAATTCCAACGGAATTCATACTTCGCGAAATCGAGTTTATTAACTACTGTCCGCACTAGTGAGGCATTGCTAGGTGTACCTATTATTTTATCCCATAAATTTTCAATTGGTAGGCACCTACCTACATAAATGTTGTTATACTTAGATCAGGGGACCAGTAAAGTGTAAATGTATTAATTATCTGCATCAATTTTCTCTCTGTAGGTGCCTTTATCTACGTACTTAGGTACCTACGGATTTACCGTTTGAAATGAAGTTCTTTTGAGATATTTAGAATTAAATATCAGTGCAAATAGGCACACTGATCAGCTGAGGGACGTCTGTGCCATATTTGTTTCTTAATCGACTTATTGTTCTGAAACCTGAGGCGGAGCTCCTTTTGGACATCTAGAATACAATGACGGGGTATGGAGGGACACTGGTCAGCTTCGGAACCTCTGAGGCTAATTTCTTTCCTATTCAACTTACGGTGCTGAAATGTAGATGGAGCTCCCTTTGGGACACCCCGAAAACAGTTACGTGATACGGAGGCGTAGGTACTGATCAGGTGATGAGCCTCTGGGGCTAATTTCTTCTGCTTTCGACAATACGTTATTTTATGATATTATTTCTAAATTTTCAGATATATTATTAAACGCATTAAATTGTGGGGTACTGGAACTGTAAAGGTTTGAACTCTCTTAGGAAGCACAATGCGCCAAGTTCTGACGATGTACTATTTACGAGGATCTTATCATAAATTATGGATCAAAACCCTAGGTTTTACAATTTATTACAGATAAATGATTTGAGAAGAAGACCTATTTAGTACAGATATAATAAACTATTTTTTAATAATTTGCAATGTTTTCTGTTTTGATTTGATAGAATTCACTTGAATTTTCGGGTGGACGAAAATCGGATAGCCTATTAGGAATGTTGTGTCTCGATCGTCTGATCGTCTCGACGTCTTCCTCAGCCTCCAATGATTTATTATATTGCAAGATTGTCCAAAATTCCTCATTTGGGTAAAGGGTTAATTACATAGTAAGCAATAGACACGGCCTACTTATCATAGTATTTTGTAGGAAACGATCGTCCAATAACGCTTGGTCGTGGTGCGAACCCAAGCTCGATATTTGGGCATCTTGAGAGAAAAGTTTGATCTAAAGAATAAAAAGAAACTTTTGGAGAGCAGTGATTTTATTTTGAGAAGATGGATTGTGGGCCCCAAATCGTTACACTCTCACGACTTGGTATAGATAAATAAATTCTCCTGACATGTTCATGTATTAATGATTTCGTAGAATTTGATTATTTTAAATTTTGTCATTATTGTCAAATTATACATACCTTATAACTGTCCATTTAATGTTACAATATTTATATACAACTGTCGTTATTGCATATCGTGTCCTAAACGTCTACTTGTTGCGAGGGGAAGGAACCACGACTGAGGCCGTCGATGGAGTGGATCGGGGGCATTCGTCAGGGTCAGGACCTCTTTTGTAGGCATCGCATCGACCGCTAGAGGAAAAACTAGAAGATAGGTTGCATGACAACCATAAGAGTTTTGGATCTGATTTATTGTTTTATTATTTTTGATAACGAAACTTTGTAATCGACCAGCGAAAAAGATTTCTTGACCACCTCAAATTCTTTGGTTTAGGTTTCAAGATGTGAGAACCCAAAAATCTGGAGAGAAAAAAATCCGTCCTTAGCCGTTCGCCGACCAAAGCTTATCTCCGAAACAACTGGACCAAACTTCTGAAATTCGACTCAAAAATCGTACTTCGGCCGGGGATGTGCTGGTAACATCGGCATCACGTTCGGTCAACCCTAAAGGGTAGAATCTCAGGGCTGAAATATTGAAAAATTGAGATCTCAACAACTTTCAAGATAGTTTTTTTAATTTATAGGTTTTATCCTCCCTAAGACTCGAATGAAACCCTCGGATCGCTGTTCGTTCACACGTTTGCTCACTTTCCAAGCTACGTAGAAGAATTTAGCTGGATGACTAAAATTATAGGACAGACTTATTATTATTATTATTATTTTTTTTTTTTGTTAGATAAACCATCCTAATACATCTCTACTCTTCCTTGTTGCTTTTTGTCGTAATCATCGTTTTGAATGTTTTTCAGCTTTATTCGATATTAGGTCAGTTCATTCTGACGTATTTTTTATTTATTTGGGCTAATTAAATGGCATTTTGTCTATACAACAACACGTTTACCCTTATTTTGCTCTTTAAAATTTTTTAGTTGGTACCTACTAATCTGTGCGCATTTCGTTAAGATAATCACATATAATCGTAGGTGATTTATAGGAATAAATAAATGTGTATATAGATACTTTTATTCAAGGTGTTGAAACTTTTGTGGGCATAAATGATGTCTAATAGCTCCCACCCCCGCATTAAAGTCTGATGGGAATTCTAAAATATCATAAAATCACCCGTTGCAATTTCCATGGTATCTTGTAGAATAACATCATTAGCGCCCATCCATGTCGAATGCATAGGTATAGGGAAAGTGGGGCAAACCTCGTTCTTAATGTTTTCACAAAAATTTGCAATCTTTAAACTTTTACTAAAATTAAACTAGAAAAAGGAGCTTTGAGTTAGGAGATACACTGATAGGTGGGGAAAGATTCAAGTTTTTTCTACAAGATCTTTTCAAACTCTGAAAGGCATTGAAAAGAATTGAGAAGGGGGCCCCCGAGAAGTCGGTGACAATTACTTTATAAAATGACGAGTTATCCGTGTGACAAATGAGATTTAGATGAGGCAGGCTATGGCTCCTTGGCTTTTGTGGTGGCCTTTTGTTGAGTTGGGAAACCCGGTGGTCCCGTGTCGAACAGCGTTAGAGCGTGCTGTGAGGAGGGTTCGCCGAGGCGAAGGTTGCAGTCAGGGGCCCTGTATGCTTCAATGACCAACTTGAGAGAGCACGTAGTTGAACTAGGAATTGCTCACACTTTTCCTTCCAATTCAACTTTGTGCAGGAACTATGCCCTAAATTCATGTATTCTAATACTTGTGAGAGTATGTTTGCGGTTCTGGCCCCGCGGAGCCAAATCCGATCAGCTCCGTATATTCAGAAAATTCTGTGCATTTAGGAGCCTGCCCTCCGAATTTCCAGTCTATCGTTCCTAAAGTAAAGTGCTGCCTGTATCACGTCACATACAAACAAGTGCAGATCAAGTCAAAGTGGAGCCTCAACCGGTCAGGTGCCTTGTCTAGATTCTGTGTGTACAGGAATTGGATCCTATAACTCTAGTAACTACTTTAAGATTTTTCAGTCGTTGGTGTTACTGCTATTGAATGTATTAGAAATTGAGTGATTTCCGTTGGATTCTTCTAGTACTCTTATTTTTTTAAATAGATAATGGTCATACTATGGGGCGGAGGACTTATTCTTTATGCACGACTCGCCTGGGCTCGCTGAGAACTGGCTCGGGTCGTGATATTGCTCTAAATATCACTTTTTTCTGCAGCTGAGACGCCTGCCTAAATTGCTGCCCGTGTCGCGTTTCAAACAGATATTTACATACACGATTATATTACATGATTTTTTGTGTGTAATCGGGTACAGTTTCTGTGTATGCAGAAATTGGTTCCTATTACACGAAATAACTACGTTAATAGTTCGTAATATCTATCGCTGGTGTCACTGCTATTGAATGTATTAGAAATTGAACGATTTCTCTCGGATTTTTCTATTGCTCTGGCTTTATGATAGATGAAGGTCACACCACGTGGCGGAGGTCTCATTCCTTATGCACGACTCGCCTGGGCTCGCTGAGAGCCGGCTCACGCTCGGCTCGTGATATCACTGCCCTAAATATCACTTTTACTGCACCTGAGGAGCTCCGCGCCTTCGCTGTTCAAACTCCTTCCACCTGACTGGTCCATATCGCTTTCGTACTCTCCCTTTCCATTCTAAGTTGTTGTTCCCTTCTCACCAGCTAACACCCACTATTTTCATGTCATCCAGCTCTTGTCATCAGTCATCCCATTCGCTTTTGGTTTCGTTTGGTCCCTTCCGGCGTAGAAAACTCTTCCTCTAATAGAAATGTTGTAGGAGTAGATCTGGTTTGCAGTCCGGTTTGAGCTAGGTAGAAATGTATAGCATATACGGTTTTTGATCGAATCGAGTTGTTATGATACACTCTTCGCTCGCATCTCAAAACAGTAATGTACATATTTATATTGATTACCTTGGATTCATATATTAAAATTAATTTCTTATCACTGGACCAATGATTCTGCAAATTCGTCTGTTTTAACCTTTTTAATTCAAATATATCTATTGTTTACTTCTTTTTTATACCATTTAAAATTTATTAGGTTTTTTAAAGCTTTGAAATTTCTAGATCCAAAAAAAAAAAAAAAAAAAAGATTTTTCTCCCGTTACCATTTACTTAGATACTAGATTTACGAAATTTCGCTGATCAATAATACAACGATGACGCCCATTGACTTGAATGTAGCTATCTCGAGCAATATCAAATTCCTACAACTCTTAGGAGTGAACTTTAAAATTTGAAATTTATAATAATCTGAGACCAACTCTAAAAGTTTTAAAACGAGGGTAAGTAATGCTTTATCATGAACTAAATGAACCGAATAACTGAATAAGACCATCCGGGGCGCTATTAGTTGATTAGATTATTATAGAACTAAAGAACGTGAATGAGAACGATTGGTGTTTTATAGCTATACACAAATAATCAAAATCGGTCTCAAACCTATGACGAATATATTAAAAAGAGCTATATGTTCATTACGTAAGGTACCTGATTTTCCATTTATAAGGTTGATCCATATATTCGTTTGGAGAAACGGCTGGCTTTCCAATACACAATTCGACAATGTACTTAATATAGAGAAATTTTTGACTTTATCGGAAATTTTTCCCCAAAAATAAAAATACTAATAAATTATGGGAAAATGTCAAAATATCTTCTAACAGTTTTGCGTTGGTTTTATAATAAGTTTGGCGCTGGCAGGCTGTACAAATTTGATTGAAAGGCCATTTGACTCCTGTCCATTGTTTGAGATCCTCTAACGACTCGCTCATTATTCAAAGCGACTACTTCTATACTCAGCATCCACCACGTTAAATTTGTGATCTTGATTATGTCTCGGGTTTTATGCAGGATTTTATGACATTTGAGTGATATGCAGGACTTGTAGTTCAAATTGTATTTAGAACAGAGCAATGAGGGTGAAATTCATGAAAATCTGAAATTAATATAATGAACCGAATCCGGACGACCGCAGAATCCGATAAGAACGAAGGCAATTTGTAACAATTCGGGAGCAACACTTAGTCGGTGGATCTTTTTCTTCTTTCATGAGACATGATTATATTTATAGAGCAATGTTGAGTTTTGTCTTGTGGTTAGATCCTAAATAAACTGACGCATAGGATAAACTTCTGAAGAGCTCGGTAGAAGATCTCTGCACGGGTTTATGGGTTCGTCTATCGTTAATTTAAAGACTCTTCTATCGTACTGTGAAAAATCCCATAAGGATAACCCGTTTTAATGTGTATGAGGTCGATAATTATTTCGTAATAGGTTAAGAAATGCATCATCAGTCCGAATGCGAGGAAAGGATAGTTAGTGTTCATGCAATGTCGTTTTTACCAACTGTCACCTCCTCCCGTAGATTTTCCACTACTAGGCATCCGTTTTTCATAAGGAATAGGAATTAATATCAGCATTGTCAATAGCTCGAGTTGGGGCAAAAAGTCTTGGATGGCGTACAATAAGAGCAGGTGCTGGTACGGATCTAATTTTCGCGTATCGCATAAAAGCTCTTTATAAGGATAGAGTAGGCAGATGTGACGTTCAACAGGTGGGTTCACCCACAAACGAGATCTCTGCACCTGCCGCGCCAGGCGGTTTCAAACTACATCATGTCCTTCAGTGTGTAAGATGTCATTACGAAATATCTCCCCTTCCGGATGCTGGCATCTAATATCATAATTTTTTTTATCAAACCACAGTGAGTAAACACGTTAAATAAAAAAAGGCCTTCCAAGTAAGGCGTGATACATAGCTTCCTCTTATCCGTAACATGAATTTACCTTATAGATCATTTCAATTTTTTAGGTCATCTTTATAAATTCCATAGCAGGTTCCTATATGGTTAGGAGAAAGAGCAACTTAAGATGAGACTTTAAATGTCAAATCCTATCAATTAGTCAATGTGAAAACAATACTTGATAAACGTTAGTTCGCGCGTGCGCAAAAGCTACTGATGGTTCGGGAGCAATGAGTTTATTTGGTACCTTGACCATTAACTGTATGAAATCGGGTGAAAACCGTTAAAATCAAACTTTTTACAAGGATTAGAAGTTCGCGCATGCGCTGCAGTTACCAATGATACGATCCTGATGATACTCATGTATGGGGTAATCATATCGTTGTTTCCCATCTAACGTCCGATTTTAAGTGATATCGGACAAATAAGCCATGGAAGAAAGATGCTTAATGAATTTTTCGTTTGCGCATGCGCAATGAAAACTTGTGTAATTTTTGAGGAATGCAATTTTTAGGAGGCAATCTTCAGTCTAACCCAAACGTTCCCTAAAAATGTCATCAAAATCTAATGGAAAACTTGGAAGCAATTCACACTTATGCATGCGCAGCAGTTTCTAATGAAACGATCGTGATGAAATTGATACGGGATGCTTAAACCAAATTTTCTCGACTACCCTCCGAATTTAAGACAGATCGGATGACTAGGCCGTGAGAAAAATATGCTTGATTGATCTTACGTTCGCACATGCTCAAAGTGAAGTATTGATTTGTGAACAGTGAAACTGTTTGAGAATCATTACAGCCTCTCCCGCACATTTCCTGAAATGTGCATCAAAATCGGATTTAAACTGTAGAAATTAGGCTTGTTACGAGGATTTGCGATTAAACTCCCTTAAAGGCGAAGGGGGCATACAATAAAATATTAAATGAAAAAACTATACAAAAAGATGGGGAGGATGCTCAGGTTTACTCGATAAAATGACCAGCAGTTAAGGTAATAGCACCGAAGGACGCGGGTGGTGATTCAACGAAGCACTCCAGCCGAGATTCCCAATTCTAGTAACTCCGTGGCACTTTTCCATACCACACCTATATATATATATATATATATATATATATATATATATATATATATATATATATATATATATATATATATTTATTGGCCTTCAGAAGTAATTAACACTTTTGTTTTGAATGTTCCCAAGCGTTTTAGAAAAGTCTACAGAAAATCAGTTTATGTATAAGGTAAAATTTGAAAAGGGTTTATTACACCGTAAATTCAAGGTGGCCTTAGACAATAATCTACGCTTTTAAATTACTTCTGAAGGCCTAATGACTCCTAAATTTGTTGAAAAGTATTTTATGGATTTTGTAAAGTTGCTTGTTGGCGCTTTATCCAGTGATGGAGTGAGCCCTATTACACGCGCTGCATTCTGCCCTTCCTGGGGCATAAGTAGGAAAATCCCTAAACTCAAGTCTAGTTTGATGTAGAAGTACTGGTGTGAGTTTCATTTAAATCAGTTTAAACACGTAGGAGCAGCATTACTTTTGCGACTGCCAAATTTAGCCATTTTCTCTAGCTTGTTGATTTTTTCTCGAATGCCAAATTTAGCCATTTTCTTTAGCTTGTTGATTTTTCTCGAAACTTCAAGGGCCCATTCTTTTGAACTGCCAAATACGTGCCGGCTAATTTTCGATATAGAAACTCCAGTAAATATTTTATTGAGATCGGCGACGGACTTACCGCGCACTCCCGTTGTCAGTTCCAACTAGCGAATTATACGAATGTCGTCAAACCCGCCTGAAAATTATAATGTAAGTGGACAAAGATTTCAAGCATGTGGAGAAGCCAACATTCCACCCATAGACCAAACCATAGACTCCCTGAAACTGTGATTGAATTTTGAATGTACTTGAGTATAGTTTGGCTATTATTGAACAGACTAACATGAAACCATGATGTACGATCTAAAACCATGTAAACTTTTGATTTTGGTGAATAGATTTTTAACCACCCCAAAAAGTAGGATTTAGATTATAACCATTTATAAATAGTTTTGCAGGAGCACAACTTGAAGAAATTGTGAAACTGATAGTACGACTTCCTAGTAAATAGTATGAAAGTAGTTGCAGTGCGTTTTGAGGTTGTTTAGTTTGCTGCTGTTGACCAGACAATGCTGAAACATACAAGAGTCTGACGTTTAGCCTTCAGCTATCTTCCAGAGTTGATATTCCACGTTTCCGCATAACACTAATTCTATAGGATGCCATGTAGCTACTAGTTCACGTAATCCTTGAAAATATCATTATCATTGTATAAATAATTGCAAGAGTTTTGAATGTTGCAAAGATCTATGGACAAAATCAAACAAAAATTTTTCGAAGAAAATTTTGATTTTGGAACTACAAAATGTCCACCCCCTCAAATGTAACCAGTACAGCTGCTACTTTTAGACTCAGATGCAAAAAGATTGGACTGACCATAATTTACCTATTACCTACAATTTTCTTCATTTCGGAGATTTCAATTCAAGTGTTACCATTACGATGTGCATGTAATATATGTGAGATTCATGATGCTCTAGGAAGTACATTGGCGGGGATTGGTGATCTTCTTCTGCTAATACTTTGTTCCGTTTGCCGCTAGCGTTGCTAGGTACTGCTAGGCTTCTTGCGGGCTCCGTTGATAAGCTGTTGATAAACAGGACTTTCCACTAGCGAGCACCGATGACGGAGAGCTATCTGCCACCCACAGCCAAAAGCAGCGCTATCCCGAGGAAAATAATCTTCTTAAAGACTCCATGTTCCTAGCATATTAGAGTATAGTCCACCCATTAGGATATGCTACTACCTGTTGTTACTTTCCCAACAACCGAATAGTCAAGTCATGTCATTGTCTGAAAATGTTCTTGAACTCACCAATAGATGGGTCTTGACCCAAACTTATATATATATATATATATATATATATATATATATATATATATATATATATATATATATAAACTAAATATGTACCTTCTTCCGTTCTTGGCTCAGGTTTCTTCCTTACAATTTTATGTAAGCCGAGAGGCGTGAGGCATAATGTTTACATTTTTGCTTGGCTATAATGGAACAAGTAGGTATTTAGTAAGGTTTTTATACCTCGAGGATTATTTATAGTTAAATAATAACTGTGTGGTGGAGCTCAGCTGCATTTTTTCGGAGCGGTTTAGGCCGCATAAGATTTCAGCATAAGCTGAAAGATAAAATAGTTACAGTCACCAACGGATAGGGTTGTTTAACAATGTTTGTTAGAACATTTAATGTTGTTGGAAAATTCTTTATTGACGAGGATATTACTTCCTTACCGTAAAAGAGGGGGAGGGGTGCCAACCAAAAAATGTTGTCCCAATTTTTTCACACTGAAAAATTAACGCTGTTAGCATTCATCCCACGAAAATCGTTCACCACTCGTTGGAAAGCTCTCAATTTACTTGAAATCATGATGCTGTCATATTCTCCCTCTACTTACTCCATATTCCATACAATACGCCGCAGTCAATTTGGAGTATAAACAATCATAAGTTTCAAATTATAACGAGGGGTCGTCAACAGGATTATGAAACGTATTTCGCTTTACTCTAATTGTTTTACTAGTTATTCGACGGGATGATGATGGTACCTACTAATTAGGTTATTTCTGACATGGTTACCGCGTTCCAAACAAAAAGACTATTTGTTTCTCCCACAAAATGAGACATTTTAGCATGGAGCATGCTTTAGCCTCGAACTAACTACCGAAAAACGTTACGCGGATGTGTCACAAAGCATTCTGTAGCCTTGTAGTAACTAGCGAAAAACGTTACGCGGGTGTGTCACGAAATTTTAATAACTTGCGAAAAACGTTACGGGGATGTGTCACAAAGCATGCTTTATCCTTGGAGACTAACTTGCGAAAAAAGATGCGGATGCGTCACGAAATTTTTAGACATTTTATGTCTTTGCTATGGCACATAAACTAAAAAAACGTCACGGAAAATTGCTCACGAAAATATTTTGATGATTTCCGCTTACGAGTACAACCGAGTCGTTGCTAGGGAAATGGTACTTCGTCGTTTTTCATCCCACAAAATTCGTTGACCATTCGTTCAAAAGCTTTCGATTTATCCAACCATATTATGTTAACTACTGCGAAGTGCGTGGCCAACAAGCTGAGTTATGAGCAAGGTTATTTGAATAATTGTGTACACTCAGGTGATCATTCTCAATAATTGATATTGTGAACATGATTGCCACCGCTTGTTAATTTCTGATGATTTGATGATTTGATTCATAGCAAGTGATCCAAATATTGCGAGAACGGTTTGATTTGTGAAGCGGTGGTTAAATCATTTTGATAGGTAATTTCTATGCTTTACACTCTAGGAAGCTGTAATTTCGTATGTAGCCTCTTTAGGACAGTGACGATGCCCAGGGTCCGGATCAGCTGAGTGGCTCTTAGAGCTTGCATACGAGTCTGCAACACATACTTGTCGTCAACTAAAGACATAAAATGTCCCAATGTGTTGCAGACTCGTATGCAAGCGTTTTCGTTTTATTTTCACGCACAACCAAGCCTTTGCTGGGGAAATGAAACTTCTTTATTTTTCACCGGGCAAAAATCGTTCTCCACTCGTTGGAAAGCTCTGGATGTAGCACGCATTTCTTTCGTACTTGTTCTTTTATTAATGTCGTAGTTTTATATTTATGTATGTTATAAATGGATATAGTGAACAATGCCGCTTGCTTTGTTGTCACTTGGTTGAGAATTAATCTTGGTTATAGTAATTGTAGACGCGCACCATAGCAGAAAATTACCTAACTAGGTACTCTATTCTAATTTCGATTAGTAAAACATTTATGTCGTAGTTTTAAATTTATTTACATTTACGAATTAGCGGGAAGAAAGCATGTTCCATGTTTTAGCATTTTAGCCGATGACTCAAAGCGGAAAGCAGCTGGGGGGTCCAAGGGGGCGAATCCCCCCCCCCCCTGGCGGGGTCATGGGGCGGAGCCACTTGCGAAGCCCGAAGGACCGAGGTTTTAAACGTTTTTGTTATAAAGTTTGTGTTCCTTGAAGAAGCCCTAGTTCTTGGAAACTTTGAAGTAATAAGGGTGATAAATTCAAAATAGAAGACAGAAAGACTTATTTTTTTGTCAAGTTATATCTAATATGTTGAGATACAACTTTTGAGTTACGTCATCTAAATGAAGTTTTGAAGAAATCATCGCTCGTATTCTTAGTAGGTACTTCGTTTTTAATGCCTTTCGTCACGTGGCAGTTGCTGCTCACCTTGATGTTTTATATTACGATGCTGTTTGCTGCTCGCATTATTGTGATCATGGCGCAGGGCGAGTGCCAGAGATGCTTGTGGTCAGGATAGCAGCTCCAAGTCACTTCAGAGGCGGCATCTTGCGGCACCGGCCTGAGATTCTGCCCAAGGTCCTGAGGTGAACACTCCGTCTCAAGGAAACTCCTCCGACACCTTTTATAGGATGGAGAATCGAGGGGTTTTTCTTCGGGATTTTCTAGACGCTGCGATGTTGATATCATTTTTTCTCCCCTAACAACCATGCGATTCCTATAGTACATCTGTAGGTAATCTTCGCAAGGAACACCAGACTTCATTCAGTCCATCCGAATGATACCCGATATCATACGGCCTGTCGACGCACAGTGATTCAAATGCAGCGTCTGTGTGATTTTCCCATCTTCAGATACCTAATTAGAACGAATAATAAATTAGAACGAACCGTTTGACTATTGTTGAACTCCGAACACACCATAGGAATGGTATTATGTAAACAACAAGTTTTTCTCAGGATAATCTGACATTTGGCTTCCTGTATTGTGTGATGCGCTAGTGAGCAGTATCAGAAAGCCGAGAAACTCTATTATTCCATTAATGTATTATAGTGTTTTGGTGAGTGATTTTTGGGATTTTTCGGTTATCTGTTAACTACTGTATGTTGAAAAATGTAAACAATACAAATGGACTCCTTCCAATACAAATGGGAGAAATGGCAACTTAATGGAAACGCATCGGTTTTGTTTCTGGTTGCCAATGTGGTCCTTACAATGTTGATTTTAAAAAATAGTTGACACTTAACCAACACAACACCAACTGCTAATCACTAACCTACACAACACTAACCAACACTTCCAATACAAATGGGAGAAATGGCAACTTGATGGAAACGCATCGGTTTTGTATCTGGTTGCCAATGCGGTCCGTACAATGTTGATTTTAAAAATAGTTGACACAACCAAAAAGACCCGATTTTAGCTTCTTTTTTTTCCCAGAATTTGTTTGGTGGTTTTTCAATTGGATTTAAGCGCATATACGTTATTGATGAATTAACACATTTCACATCGCATCCCCATACTTACAGAGAAATGGAGGAAAAAAGGACTCTGGGTTCTCCCTAAAACTTGTTATATTTGTACTATATGAGTACCAGTTCATGCAGAAAAACTCTGTATGTGCGCAGAATTTCGAATATATATAAATACGATTTAAATCGATTTATTACGTACTAAATCAGCACAAAAAAATCAGTTTGGAATGAGGAAATGTTGTTGAATTAAATGGAACAAATTGAAGGAGATTTACGCTAGATGAATTAAGTAGCATACGATCGGGAAAGCAAAAAATTGAAGTAGAAAAACTCGAAAAGGGGGTTGAAAAGAAGTTGCAGATTAGTTGTAGAATCGACTCCTACATTTTATGTACTTTACTTGAACCAGAAAAATCCTGTATTTTAAGAGGATGAAAACCCATGTAATATGGTACCGAATTTTTTCTATTAACATTTTAAAATCCGAATTATAAATTACAGGAAGTTTTTTGATTTTGTATTATTACAGGGTTCATGTCAAGTTGTTATAAATTGCAGAACATAATCGCAGATTTCGATCAAATAGCTAATGATAATTGATAATAAATAATAATTAATCTTTACTGTTTGAAAGGAGAGCAACCAAGTCGTTCAAAAGATACGCCTTTATTAAAAATAGTCCTTGAGCTCACCTTGTTTTCTTCTTTTTTTCTAACGGAAATATTTTTCTGTATCATACCTAATGAACGGCTCAATGTCGGATGTCTGTTCAATTTATTTATTATGAGAGTTGGCAATAGCTTCGCAGTACCTTCATTTCTGTATCAACTTCTGAATGAGAGTGGGAATCATTTTGTCAACATTGGCGCAGTGTTCGAGTTTGAGTGGGAAGTCTTATCTGCATTGTGCTTTCAAGTACCGATTCAATATTTGTAAAAGGTAAACTTTCCCGGATGGTTGAGGGCTTATTGTGTGTGCAATTGTTCCATGGTATAGATAGGCGACAACGAAGTCAATCGTTTTTATTGACATAGTTGTTTTTCTCCCGTTTAATATATCTCTCCCCTCGTAAGTTTTTAACAAAATTAGCGTTTGAGTGAATTTTTGATGAAACGTAACAGCACGACCGTCTGAGTGAGCAACTATTATTAATAGTTGCTCACTATTAATAATAGTGAACATAATAAATATAGGATTATACCTGTATTGATTTTTTTTTAATTTGATCTCTTTGTGCGGACGGAAACCACTTTTTCAAAGCACATTTTTCGTCCCATTGCCTAATTGTTTGTCTAAGAGCTTATTGTGTTATGTAATTTATATGGAAATGTACACCTTATTCATTCATTCATCTTACCAAACCGTTGCGAGAATTAAAGATAATAATGTTTCTAAAGCATTTTGAAGCAGGTTGTGCGTCATCGATATGTGTGCGTGTGTGCGCGCGTGCATGCGTGCGTGTGTAACAAGCTTAATTTCCACAATTTTCATACGATTTTGATGAAATTTTCAGGGAAGGCGCGGATTAGGCAGTAGATGGTCCTCTAATACTTCATTCTTGCCAAATCAATACTGCACTCTGCGCATTTGCAAACGTAAATTGTATCAGCAAAATTTTTTTACGCCCTGGTCCCCGATCTCGCTTTCATTTGGATGATAGATGGGGTGAAGACGATTTGATCAACTTATATAAATTTCAACGTAATTCTGTCATCAGTATCTACTGCCGGGCATGCGCTGATGTGAAATCCTTTTAGCAAGACTAATTTCCGGTTTCAATCTTATTTTGATGTCATTTTAAGGAAATGTGCGGGTTAAGCAATAGTTGGTTCCCTATCAGTTTCATTGTTCCCAAATCAATAATTAACTCTGAGTAAGCGCATGCGTAAATTACTTCAAGCATCATTTTTCTGTTTCCTAATTGACCGGTTTTGATGTTTTACGCTACATCTTGATTTACCCGCTAGTTTTTCGGAAAGGAATTCTCCAAGATCATTTCGAACATTTCAATGATCTATGCATTCATGCTACGGATATGAGGAAGCTATGTGCCACATCCAACTTGGCAGACGTTTTTCTCTTCCTTTTAGGCCATTTACTAAACTTTTCAGAAGACCTTTGAGAGTTATGAAAGTAATAATCTCGGGTTTAACAAAATCACGGAATCATAACGAAAAGAGTTTATTTATTAAACACAATGGTGCTGGAGGTTTTTTCTATCTTTTATTGAAAACATTATTTGTCTGTTAGGCTTTATAAATAGTGCTTGGACACGAATTACTGAAAGGTCATTGAACCATATAATTTTAGAGGACATGGGTACATTCACGCCAATTATAATATATGGCTGTTTACCATCGAAATCTAGGTAATGTAAATAGCCGGATTCGATTCTTCCGAATTTCTTATTAAATTCCCTTTATAACACGAGCATTGACCGTGTCCAATACCTCAAGGCCGCAGGTGGATCGTAGAGGTCAATGCACTCCATCGTATCAATAGTCGGTTGGCCTATTCTCACCCTCTTTGTTTCGCCGTTATTTCACGAAATTGCGTACTTCTAGTCTCTCGAGGCCTTCCCAGTTCGCGAAAATGAGTCATTTCGTTGTCTTTATTTTGATTGCGATATTCACTCGTCAGGAAACGGCTATGTTACGGTTTTGTGCCTTCTACTAAACTTCTAACTCTTAGTGACTTCACAAGCAGACACTGAAATTCTCTTTAGCTGGAAAACGTCTTTGGTATTTGATGAAATTATCATCATTCCCAATCGCATGTAATTGAATGAACATTGTCTCATACTCGAGTGACTTGGAGATTGTTTCGTGAGGTTTCCTTTAGCAGTCGTGTCGTAATATGCAAATACGTTCAGTCCGAAGAAGTGACAACGTGCGTGCGGCAAGTGTAGGTTTACCTGTTCTCTTGGTTCCAGGCTCTCAATAAATAATGTTACCGCATCATAATCCCTTGGACACTTTCACCGGTTTGTAACGCGAAAGACGTCCGTATCATCTGTCTTAAGAATGCAAGTACATGATTTTCTCTACCATCATGGTGGTTACCTGGTCCATTACATACTGCTTCCAACTCAAATTCGTACGAACTACAATTATTCTTGAGTGTACTACCGTTTAGTTATATATATAAAAAAAAAAAAATAAAATAAAATAAAACTACATGATCCTTGAATGATATTGAAAACCTCACTGTTGTGTTGAGCGTTAAGAACCCCATTTTTTGACAAACGAAGTGAGACTATATTTTGACTCGGCCTGCATTCTTCCGTATATATGTGCGTATGTCTTTCTGTCTGTCTGTTCCGCGATACATGCCGCGATTTCGGATCCTTCGACTTGAAATGTGACTCGCGATTCCAAATAAGGATGGGAGCCTAGCTACAGCGAAATGAACATCCTGACTCCGACTCTCGTTTCATTGAAAATCGCATTTGTACCCAACAGTCTTTGAGACTTCGTCTTCTCTCTTTTTATTTCCATTCGTTTTTTCTGTGGTGGGGGGAGAGTCCAGGTGCTTGAAGCATTTTAAATTTTGAAAATACAGCGATATATGCCCTAACTAGAAATCGTTTTCAGTTAGATGGACGAATGGTGCCCCCCCCCCCCCCCACCCGAATTAGGTAGCGTTACCTACGAACCTTCATAACATTATACGCAAATGTATTGAAGTTGACCTTACTATGAATGGGGATTGATAGAATAGTAACATATCGTTAAGGAATATGAAAGGCAATATGAAATCGAGCAAATTAAGTTTTTTAAAAATCGACCAGAACACAAGAGCCCCTCGTTTGTTTCCCTAACGACGTTACAAAAATACCTGGAACACAGGAATTCTGCCAAACCAAGATCCTACATTTGTAAATGTAGTATATTCCTATCATTTCTATAAAATGCACTTTCATGATATAATTTGAATGAGAACAGGTAGGTACCTACCAGAAAACCAAGATTGCTAGGTACATGCTTGCATGATTTGCTATTCCCAGATTCGCAGGAGCAGCATTTGAAGTGGAATGTATTCTTGAAATCTTCAATATCATTACATCTATAGTGTAGGGATGTTCATTAATTAATAAACTTTGTGGAACAAGTTCATTAATGATGGACATCCTCTACTTCTTCCTAGAAACCTCACAATATTAGGTACTTATATGCTGAGCATTTCAAGCTGTTCCCCTTCGGTGAAATTACGAGAACCGGTTCTGCATTTTGAGTAATTTATATACAATCAAATCTAATTTAATCATTTCTATGAAAATCTAAAATATAATACTACTTGAATACTTTTAATAGCGACGTAAAACCCACGACTGCTGGTCTAAGTACTTACAGCTGCTTGTAAATAATAAACAAATAAACCTTCTGAACTTCTTATTCAAGTTCCAGCTCTTAGTTTTGTTGTCTAGTGTACGGACATGACGGTCATAAATGGTGTTATCTGTTGTTGTTCATGATTTATTAGTAAAATTCAGTGAAGGAATGGTAATATGCCTTGTGCGAGTTGAGTCGAGTTAGGATCTATCCCACCATTATCGATGCGACGGTTGCGCAACTACTGTTAATCGAAACCGCTAGTTGGCTGTACTCCTTGAGACTGTACGAAACACCTCAGAAATATATGTTCGGTATGGATTTCGATAGTCTTTGTTGTGTTGAATCAATAGAGACAGGTTTAGATGCAACCTGTGATGGATATGGGTAGCTCCTCCTTCTCGATTACTGCAAACGCCGTATCTTCGGATTGTTCCTGGGCTGTTCAGTTTTCAGGATATCCGCTGGGTGTAGTAGGTTAATTAATCGCCTCTACCCTTTGAAGGGGTAATTACTATATTTCCTTCCTGCTTGTTATAAACCTTGATATAATGGCAAACAATCGTTGACGATATCGGACGATAAAAAATGTCAAAAATGTGTTCATTGTAGTTTTTGATGTTTTTTTTTTTTAATGCTGAATCGAATGGATTTACCCTGTTCATCGCTTTACTTCTCTGGTTACTATAGCACCAGATGTAAGAAGTAGATAATTTTTTCAAACTTCGTGAGGACCCACCTAGTTTTAATTTAAATTTTGTAAATAATCAATACACCAACATTGAATAATATCTCCTCTAAAGATTCATAATTTAGTGGTGACATAAATTAGGATAGTTGAAAAAATGTGGTTTACAAACTTCGGTGCATGCATAAGTGCCCTGATTTATAAAATAAATAAGCTCACAATCTCCAAAGAGTGCGAAAATGCTAACATCTAAAATGGAATCTATCGGTCATCTTAGTCTAATAGAGGGCCATAGGTGAATTTGAACTTTAGAAATAGTGCAGGACTTCGAGTGCCCGACCGGGATTATTATAATTCAATCACATTATATTGCATTTACTAATTTGGTGTTGTTTTGCATACCATTTGCATTATGTTGTAGATTGCATTACATCTTGTAATGAACCATTTTATATATATATATATATATATATATATATATATATATATATATATATATATATATTTCAAAGAAATGATCCTATTTTTTTTCTGTTCCAGGTGAGTACCATTAATGCCATTACGTTATATTATCACCACCCGGTAAGTCGGGATTTAATATTCGATCACAATACTTATCATCATATATATACGTTTCATACTTATAAGTTAGATGAATGGTGTTGAATAGCCTCAGTATTTAGGATAATTATTGATTAATATTGCTACGGCCTGGAGGATATATTGACGTAACAAATAGGTTTTAACATTTCTCCACTTTTCCACTTTTGAGCTGGCTCACTACATTAAATATTTACATATTCAAAGTTGATTACGTATTCATGTGTTTCTGTTCTTTGATAATGGTATTGATGCATATTAAGTGGAAAATAATTAATCAAAACCATTGCCAAATCTAACCCCCATTTTAACAGTTATCCGTTATTCTTTTAAACCATGTTTTGACTAGAATCTGAATGCTTCCGTTAAAGGAAACTAATATCAATGAACCTTATAATAAGCTTCATCGCTAGTGCGTTATAAAAGCGATTGAATATTATACAAGATAAATATTTTTATTTATAATCACTCCCTCGTTCTTTCGTATGAAGTCCTACATCATCATCTGTGGCAACACTGGTTTCTGGCCAGAGACTTATATATGATCTGGCTCTGGTAGTACAGAATGCTGGCCCGTAGATAGTCAACGTCAAAAAAACGTGTTCACGTCGTATATGGCGGAATAGCCTGCCTCAACTGTCAAGTCGTTAACCTTTCTCTTCTTGTTCAACAACTGTCTCCTTCCTTTGCCTTCAACTTCATCGTCGCTTAACTCCCTGTTTCTTGATGGACTAATGATCACCTTTGGCGCTTGCAAATGTTCAACTTTGGGTCCAACTTTTTGATTGGCAAACTTCGAGAGTCCCAAACTTTCTCCTTCAAATTCCTTGAGCTTGGAGTTTGAATACCCTTGTTGTTTTCTCAGGAACGGAAACACAATATTTCGTATGTGTACCTACTCCCGATCAAACTACCTTCTCTATATTCTCAAAGTACATGATATATAGAAAAGTATTAAAAGTTCCAGCTTCGTATTTGATATTGTAGTGAATACACAAGGAAAATATATTTACATTATATTACTACTTCCATATTCTATTCATGTTCCGTATCTATTATCAGATACACGAGTGATGCAGGACTCCTCTCTTTCGATTCTGGCTGTTTTTAATACTCATTGAAACTTCCCCAATAGAAACGGTAAAAGTGATTGGTTGATACAGCATATCATGTTGCCATCCTACCAATGAATGCCACGGATTAAACTCAAAACTCGTCGTAAAATTGGCTCGATACATAAATTCCTCAAGATTTTGTCCTCATGATTGAAATGAGTAAAGAAATAGGGCTTGCGAAGAATTTAAAATTTACGGATTTATAAATTGTATTACAGGAGTATAAGTTAGAGAAGATGAGAAAATATGATTTTTGTGTAATTATAGTGAAAGTAAGAGTATCTAGTGTTTTGATAATTTAATGTGTGCAAATGTGCAGAGATTTGTCTTATATTATAAGACAAATAATTGTCTTATTTAAATCATAAGATAATAATTCTGGAACTCATCATCGAAAACGGGTGACAATTCTGAACGTAGTAGAAGTACCTACGTATTGCAAGGATTTGGAGACCAATTAGAGACCTGCTTATATTATGAATTTTATAGAGATCGATTGCCTCAATCGTAAATTTCGTTTCCATGATGTTACATAATATGGTTTAACATATTTGAACTTATCATCCAACCAATGAAACTTGACTAATATAATATTTGAATTTTTCCTGGGAGTTTTATGAAAATGTGCCGCGGAAAAATTACCGTAACAACTTATTCGTTGTTAAAAAACGTCCAGACGAGTTCAGTTATAAATTTATTTTACAGCGGCCATTATAAGAGGACATCTATATGATTTTTTCTCGTGATTTCCATTCATTTCACGCGAGCTTTTTCTCTTGTTTTAATTTTCTGTTCAACATACATGTTTCGGTTTCATTGTGCATTGCCTCGGGGGAATTTCAATGTTCGTTTCAAGAATTAAGCAAAAGAAGGATTGTTATTACAAAATCGCCAGATTTCAAAATCTATTTAATTTCTTCACTACCGAAGGTAGGGAAGCTTTTTTTTCTATGTTGTGGTTTGAAAAGGTTATATGTCGAGTCTCATTAAACGCCTATTCGTCAGGGTCTAATGGTCCTTGGCTTTGGCATTATTATTATCATCATAAATTTCAGCGATCTTTTGCATTTCAAGCTTTTTATACTGTGATAAAAAGCTTCATGTCTCTAATCGAGTCCTTGCAACCGTGGATTAATCCCTCATTCCGATATTGATACAATTTTCAGGGTTCATGCGACTCTGCCGCTATATGGTTTAGGTCATTCCATGTCAAGTCAACACACCCAATTTACCTTACCATATTAGATTTTACTCAAATTTGGTATACTCATAGTAGGTGTTGAGACTAAGAAAAATACCAAATTTAAAATTTTTATCTAAAACCGTTTCTTAAATATGGCTATGTAAAACTTACAAAATCTCGCCAATAAACCATGAACGGATTTTATACTATTCGCTCTAGGAGCTGTCCAAATTGAGCTAGAGAGCTGTGAGAGGTATCATTTTGCAGTTTTTTTTATGCTCTTTCCAGTGATATACAACAGGACATAGGTTCTAATAAGAAAATTTTTGTCAAAATACAAATACAAATTTTGATTTAATTTTTTTCCAAAAAGTACATAATTTAAAATTTTCAAAATATTCCTATAAATACTCAGTACTGTTGTAAACAATGTGACAAAATATAAATATGGGATGATGATGGGTTCATTGTTAAAAAAAAATATTCCTGACACTAGTGTTCCAATATTAGCCCGGTTTTGACTAAATAATAAACATACGTACTTTTACCAAACAGGTGAGCTATTTAATTAAATATATAAAGGTATACTATGTATAAAGGTAAAAAAATATCAGAAATATTCATTGAAAATACTATTGTCACATTGTTTACAACAGTACTAAGTATTTATAGGAATATTTTGAAAATTTTAAATTATGTACTTTTTGGAAAACAATTAAATCAAAATTTGTATTTGTATTTTGACAAAAATTTTCTTATTAGAACCTATGTCCTGTTGTATATCACTGGAAAGAGCATAAAAAAAGCTGCAAAATGATACCTCTTCCAGCTCTCTAGCTCAATTAGGACAGTTCCTAGAGCGAATAGTATAAAATCCGTTCATGGTTTTTTGGCGAGATTTTGTAAGTTTTACATAGCCTTATTTAAGAAACGGTTTGAGATAAAAATTTAAAATTTGGTATTTTTCTTAGTCTCAACACCTACTATGAATATACTAAATTTGAGCAAATCTAAAATGGTGAGGTAAAATTTATATTTAAAGTGTGATTTGGCATGGAATGACCCGTTTCTGATGGTTGCCTCTGCGCGTGCGCTAACAAATTTTGTTTAAATGCGCGTATATATACGATTAACTTTTATCTTATTTCAATGATGTTTTCCAGAATCATTTGTCATCGGCAGCAGATAGCAGCCTATGAATTCCGTTCATGTGCCCCCTCTTGGCAACCGATACTTTTTGGTGTTAAAGTTTAAAAATATGGAAAATCGAGGGGTAAGTTACACCAAAATAGGTAGGTATTGCTAGACACCGATTTTTTTTTTTTTTTTAAACCTTGAAAAGTCCAATTCTCTAGCTTTCCTAACCTACCTCCCCTTCTGAATACCATCACACTCGACTTTTCTAGGTTTACATAGTCTCACAATGTATTTGGAGGGCATCTATGTTCTGCTGAAGGCAGTCTGGACCCATCCACTTGTATATTTCTTTCACACCAAAGCTGGCGCTCTCTGTAATGAATGTATTATCGACTTCACGAGATATATCCTTCGTTAATGTAGGTACTTAAAAGTAATCTCCCCTCTTCGTTCTGTGTTCAATGGTTATTTCTTCTTTCTCCAAACATTGTTTTCCTCTAACGGCACGTTACTCAAGCGGACCGTCCCGACGGCACTTCGTGAGTGGAAGGGAGTGGGTCCCCTGGGGCACCCCGGGGGTTCCTACACGTATTCAAATGACGCTGCTACTTATATAAGCAACAGGGAATTTCAAATGAGCTAATACACTTGAGAGTGATACCCAAAGGCATGGTCTTGTCCTTAAGAAATGATAGCATAATTAACATATTTGATTAAGCCCAGTGACGGGAATTTTTCTTTTTCCTTCAATACGACAAAGGACGTGTGAGTGAAGCTTTCAGTTTCCGAATGAATCTGAGAATTAAAATTATCCTCCTCATTTTTCTCTGCTTTTTGGAATATTTTAACTTATTCCATTAAATTTGACGTGATATATATATATATATATATATATATATATATATATATATATATATATATATATATATATATAGATATATATATATATGATCACACAATCCGTCTATCTTCGCTACCATCCCTTACTAGGAATTGTGAATCCTAGTCGTCCAATCTCACTCAAATTTGGCGCATAGTTAGGGGGCAATTTTTAAATAATTCCATGTTAATTTTAACATGATTGCATCATTATTAGCTCCTGCGCATGCGTGAAAGTGTACTCCAGGAACAATGTCTAGTTTTCATCAGACTTTGATTACATTTTTTGGGAATTCGTTGGTTAGGCTGCTGATTGTTCCCTGCCAATTTCATTTTTCTCAAATCATTACTCCATTCTGCGCATTCGCTAACGTAAATAACTTCAAGCATCATTTCCCGTTTTTTAACATCTTTACTGTGAAGCGTAAAATAGCGGGGCCTTGAACTGTAAAAGTGTGAACCCTCTTTCTCGGAGACATGATGGGCCTTGTTCTGATCATATATATTACAAACGGGGTTTAATAATCACAGACCATTGATCTGCGTAGAAAAGCTATCTAACACAGAAATAATAAACCGTTTTGTAATAATTTGCAGGGTTTTTTTCTCTCTCGGTTGCGTACATTTACCTACCTCAAACTTGGATAAACAACAATGCTGGCCCTTACCAGTGAGAGATGTTATAAAACCTTGGAAATGATTTATTTTTTGTTTTTCCCAATAAGAAATAAGTTGATATAATGAAATCCGGCATGTACTCAGGAAATGAAGAAACTCAACGTAGAGTAAAGTCAGAAAACGTTAGGAAGTTTACTGTTTGTATTAGGCGGATAGAAAGAGCATCGTGTTTCGAAATGATATTCTCAGAAGTTGATTACATTGCATATGTCGGTATTTTGAACTAGGCTTTGTTTTCATTCATTCATTGTTTCATAGGCTTGGTGTGAAGAAAAGAAGCATACCACAAGTTGATCGATGGTGACAGTAATTTTATTGAAAACAATACTAATAATAGTAATTTTATTGGTGCGCTTTACTTTTACACGTGGCACAGGTTTGTAGATCTGCTGCCAGTGTACGCAATAGAATCCGCCACTGAATAGTCATTCTGCTATGTATATTCATAAAAGCGTGAAAGGTTCTTGGCCATTTACACAAGCACTGCAGATCGTATAAATGGAGTCACTTAGTTATAACATGACACTGTAGAATTCTGTGCTAATCTGTAGAGATTACGGGATAAGACTGCAGAACGAGTGAATGCCACTTCCTGGCCAAAGAACGGAAACACGACACAGCCCGTAGAAGGACTCAGGGCACACAAGAGGTCACATGATTCAAAGCTTGGTCCGTATTTGGTTCGCACATTACCTCATACGCCGCACCCCTTATCCCCCTATCTCGCCAGGCGTAACCCCAGCAATGAGGTCGTTAGCTGTTGTCTGACGCTGAGGATCTCGTGATAACAGGTCCTCAACTGCTTTTTATGAGAAACCTCGGGCCTGCATAATATTATAATCCTAGCGCACTTCAAGCTCCGCAATATTATCGTTAAAACGAGCAAGTCAGAAACGAGAAGGATATGCTGAGAACAAATACCTACCTTATTGTGCATCGTAACTGAAGTACATTTATGGGTTGAGCACGTACAATCTTCGCCCACGTCAACCTGATCATAATATTCAAACTAAACTCGAGAATCGGCATTGTGGACCAGTCTAAAACTACTTCGGTATTTACTCTACCGAAACTTAAAATTTGGAGATGTCTTTTGTTGTCGAGTGACAGGGGTAGTGATTTTCACAGTGTAGCAAATTCAATGTACAGTGAATACCCAGTAAACAAAATGGAGAAGAGTTTAGTAAGAAAGTTACCAGCTTTTCCATATTAACATAGACCAAACTAAGCCTACGTAATACGAATGCCAGGTACCTGAAAAGTACCTACTGTATTCCTTCAATTTTATAGCCATCCTGGAGTGCTTCTTACCGATCTGCACACTCTTGACTAATAACAGTTTCTCTCTTGTCTCTCGACTAATATCGTTGCTCCGTTGCAATCAATGATGTGACGTATTGAAGGTGCTTTCGGGAATGGTGAATCCGGCATAGTTTGTAAAGTTTTTCGTATTACTTGGAATACTGTTTCGAATAACTATCGTATCGTCTCTCGAAAAAACATTTCCGACGGTTACTTGATACGACTGAATGTATCACCTACCTATGTAATTCGTTGTTTATATACTCGCTGAGGTTACTAAATTTTTTTCGGTGCGATGGACAAGTTTGAATACTATGGTAATTCAAACATGTGAATAAAATCATAGAAAGTAAATACCTGAAGAGGAACGTAAAAAATCTCTTTCTTAGAATGGGCGGTTGGAGTTTTTGAATTAAAGATGAAAGTGGACGTTGAGGGATTTCCAGCCTTGGCATCCAAAAGACCAACGGTCGTAAGTAGGCATCGACCTTTGTCAAGTTACACTTCGTTACGGCTGTCGTGTTATTTTCCTCGGCTGTTGGTGATTCAATCTGTTGTAATAAAGGACATTTCATAGTTTGAATAACCCACTCTTCTCATTAATCCAATATACTATTTTTCTCACTCCATTTGCGTATTCTAGTGTTTCATTTTAGTCATTACTTGTCTCGAATTATCCTCTTCTGTACCCCGCACTCCCTCCAAAGTGCTCACGGCAGTAACAGAAGATTGCTTGGCGATTGTAGTAGCCCAACACGCTAACTGCAGTCCCGTCAACCTCACTATCGCTTTAAATAGCCCCGCAATACTCAACTTTCCTCGAGTTTCGTTAATCTCAACTGGGGTTGAAAATTGAACACAAACAGCGGGGTAGATGAAACTCAGTATATATATGAGCTGATTATACCCCCCAGCTGTTTTTTCCCTCGCCGGAGAAAATTCACCGTGAATCCACCATTTACGACTTACATCTATAGATGTTTGAAGTTCTATGTTTCTTTGTATGTTGCTTGAGGATTCGAGAATAAAATCTCGGTGATTTGATTTTTATTGCGTGCGCCATGCCCCTTTGTAATTAGCGATTAACAACCGGAAACCTCTTTTTGGTGACTGTTGGCTGGTGGAATTCGACGGATTTTACCTTTCTAAATAACTATAAAAACAGCCTGGTAGCCGGACGCTAACATGCGAGAATTTTTCCCTTTTTAAAGGATTATCTCTGTATACATACATCTGAATAACAGTCTTTATGTGGGATAGTTACACGACATTACAACGTTGACACAGAATTAAAATTGTCCAAGGATATCTAAAACGTAAACCACAAGCGGGAATGTGGATTAGGATTCTGTATTCCCTTGTACAATAATCTTGAAGTAGAATAAAATTTAAAAAGCTGTTTTCTACCGAAATTTGCGTCTACCGGGATGATATGTCACATCCTCTTGGCCGACGTTATGCGCCATAGCTCCTCGAAGCTTCGGGTTTCAATGTACCTTCTTTATAGGTTTTAACATAATTATAATTCATAATCATTCTATTCATTCCTGATGTTGTATTCCTCTTCAGAAGATATGATGTATTATGTATATTCTGTACGTATAAGAGGTGCTTATTGAATGAAACGCTTAGAGCGGTCTGCTAGTGTGATGTAAGCTGGAAAGCTCGGCTCAAGTGTGGCTTCACACAAGTTAGCTTTATTACTTGTATTAAGAGTGCTTACATAATTATCAGGTATGTTTTATATTTATGTTATGTAAGCCCTTTATTTCAGAGTTATTTTGAGTAGGTACTGGCAGAGTCTATTTCAACTCCCTCTTTGTGAAATATTTATCACTTAACTGGTTGCCGTACAACAGTTGGTTTAACAACCTGCATTTCAAGCCGTTAACCACGAAGGCTGCGGTGTCTCTTTGTATGGCTCTTTTCCCATGAGCGATCTGAATGGGGAAACGTGATTGCAGTAAGAAGTCGTGTAATTTATATTTAGGTTGCTTTAGTTGAAACTGCTTCCCTCTTAATTAGTGTCAGAAACTCATTAAGCGGTCCGGCTTTTGCTTCTATCCTCAATTTTCAACGTTCAATTAGAACACCACGGTTTTGAGACTCGAATGTTGATGAGGCAAGGTGGAGCTTGAATGTCTGTACGCCCAACCATTCAGGACCTGTGAATTATTTGTGTCAATTTGCTTAGTTTAGATGGAGAATTAAGCAGCGGACCGAGTGTTCAGTTTGAGGTTAGCTCGTACTCGTCTCATTCTATTTCTCATCTCAGTTTTAAATATTTCACTCGCTTAATGGGAAGTTGTTATTTTCTCACTATAATTTCACATCTCTGGCATTATATCAAAACGGGCTTTCACGATTTAACCTGTATTTACGCAATAGGCAGTTTCACCTATTTTATTTTATTCCACCTGCTGAATGTCATGTCATGAGCTTCCGAAAAAAGGTGCAATATGGAGGGTATTGGATGATTGGAAATGGCAGAAACAGCGGTGAACAAAATTTGACTGACGTCATAGGAGAGCAACACTCAGTGTTTCGACTAATATGCCTCTGGTGGGGAAAAGTCAAAATAAACGTTTTTGAAGAAAGAAAAAAAAAAAAAAAAAAAAGAGCGCCATCATGGAGTCTACTGACGACTTGGAAGGGGGAAACCAGGTGTGCTAAAGACCACACGGGAGAAGTGTAAACGTCTAGGCTCTGCCCCAGACAGGGTTTCCAACTTTTCTAAAGACCGTAGAATGAAATTTACGTTATGAGTCGCTTCCACTAGAGGAGTTTTGGTTTATTCCGTTAGCCAAACTGATTTAGCCTGTTGGGTATGTTCCTCTATGTTTTGTTGTCTGCAAGTAATATGTGATGTTTCTTTAAGTTCGTTTGGTTGTTCCCAAGAATTTACTCTAATCTAAAGTAAAGTCCGTATTATAGCGTTGTTATAAGTACCTATAAGTTGTTGAATACATACCTAAGTTGTTGAATACGTCTTTTGTAATAAAGTCCTTTGTATTGTCGGTCGAGTTGGAGTGCGTTGTTTATGTGTAGAGCTAGCTACAAAACCCTTTCCGTCGGTAGTTACGAACGATAGTTACAAAAAGAAATTTTGGCATCCCTTGTGGGGAATGAAGAAAAAGCAACGATCACTTTGAATAGAATTCGCACCGAATGACGACGTTCATCGACGGATTTACGTAAGTTGAAGTTTAGTCAGGTACTTACTGATTTTGACATTTTTGACATTTGCATGCCTTTGCTTTGACACATAAACTGAAAAATCGTCACGAAAACTTGCTCACGCTACTTACCAATAAATAAAATAGACTCACTGTGTTGCGTAGAGAACAATCAACTGTTTTCTTTATGTCTTTGCTATGGCACGAACTAAAAATTTTATAGTAACTCGTAAACGAGTTCCACTATCTGCTTTACAAGCAGATACCATGTTACATGGATATGTCTTTGATTGGGGATTTCATAACGGTTGAACACGAGAGTTGTAAATAAATCCTTCAACTTTAAACGAATCCCGACTAATTCCAACAAAACAACGGTTTACTTATAGAAATGTTGAAAATAACTGTGGAGAGAAGCCACTACAATGAGTTGTTGTTAACAGTCGACTGTTGTCAAGTGGATGAAAATGTTTCCTATGGAGTGGAGTAAATTCTGCTATTGCTTTACGTTAAGAATATTGTAACCGGCTTATTAAAATTGTTTATAGTCCAATCAACTTAGTTTAGGAATGTAGCTAGGTACGTAAGGAGGGGGGAATTGGTAGCTTGAGATGTGAACATTTATCACATAAATCAAGCGCATTCCAACGAGTGGCGAACGATTTCTGTGCGATGAAAACTGCGGAAGTTCCATTCCCCTAGCAACGAATGGGTTGTACGTGAAAAACACTGAAATTGTGACACAAATTTTGCGTCACGGAAATTTTTGGTTGACCCCCCAGAGCAAAGACATATCCATGTCAAAACTCACGGAAAATTGCTCACGAAAATATTTTGATGATTTCCGCTTACAACCGAGTCGTTGCTAGGGAAATGGTACTTCGTCGTTTTTCAAATTCGTTGACCATTCGTTCGAAAGCTCTCGATTTATCCAACCATATTATGTTAACTACTGCGAAGTGCGTGGCCAACAAGCTGAGTTATGAGCAAGGTTATTCGAATAATTGTGTACACTCAGGTGATCGTTCTCAATAATTGATATTTTTCGAACATTTCTGATGATTTCATTGAGCTGGTGTTTCGATGATTTGATTCATAGCAGGTGATCCAAATATTGCGAGAACGGTTTGATTTGTGAAGCGGTGGTTAAATCATTTTAATAGTTAATTTCTATGCTTTACACTCTAGGAAGCTGTAATTTCTTATGTAGCCTCTTATAGTAACAAAATCAGCCAAAACTGACGACATTTTGAGGTCACATTTGGAAAAAGCTACAGTGTTCAAAGGCACCTCCAAAACCATACAGAATGAGTAACGAAAACGTCTCTGATCAATATTTTCAGTAGAATATTGATCATTCTGGATGTGTTGCATTCATGAACCATCCCCCTCCTAGGTTCATGGTTGCATTGAAGAAAAAGGTTATATACATAAGTGAGTGATAGTTGTGGGGTTAGACAACATTTCTATAGCCTTTTCAAACAATTTTTAATTGACGTATGACGTCACACTCCTATCATTTCATCATAATTTAATTTGAGTTCTTTAATATTCCTTCAGAATTACTTCTCCTAAGTAGTTGACTAGTGCAATACAATCGAAGCCTTGATAATTTTTAATACTTCTAATAATAAAGTAGTGTAGGTGTTTTTCTTGTTAGGATTGACGATAAACAACCAGTTTTTTTTATTGGACCTATTGCAACGTACCTACATCCATAATAATTTTTCTCAGCTCTTTCCATGTTAGTTCGTCACACCTAGTTCCATGAACATAATATCCATCGTAACCCAATAGTATAGTATCCACACCAGCATGTAAGCCACAACCAACCAACAAATACGATGACGATTTGGACATTACTTTCCACTCTGTTGGGATTTCGGGAAAGTAAAAGTGGACAGGCTCCGCCCCTGGACCCTCGGTAACTTTCCGCCTTGAGCCTTCGGCTAAAATGCTAAAACATGGAACATGCTTTCTTCCCGCTAATTCGTAAATGTAAATAAATTCAACTACGACAACTACCTCTAAACAAATTTAAAACTACGACTTCTCAACCAAGTGGCAACAAAACAAGCGGCATTGTTTACTATATCCATTTATAACATAAATAAATATAAAACTACGACATGAATAGAAGAACAAGTACGAAAGAAATGCGTGATAAATCGAGAGCTTTCCAACGAGTGGAGAACGATTTTTGCCCGGTGAAAAATAAAGAAGTTTCATTTCCCCAGCAACGGCTTGGTTGTCAAAACAGCTTGACGAAAAAAAAAACGTGACGGTAAAATCGTATTCACACCCCGCTAAATTTTTCGACGCGGTGCGCCTATAGAAGTTTACACTTAAAAAAAAAAAAAAAAAAAAAAAAAATAATAATAATAATAATAATCCGTTACAGCACCTGTAGATAAAGGCCTGATGTGATATTTACAAGGGAATTAAACCCTCTCTGGTTAGATCTATGTCCAAACTTGAACGCACCAAAACTACTGTGGAAAACCCCAAAGGACATTAATCTACTGAAATTTAATATTTAATTTTCACCTTCCTCTAATCATCTTGGCTTGGATTGGGCTGTTTCTCGCGAAGGGTTTAACGAAAATATTGTAATATTCTTAACTTTTGAATATCAAGTTTTAATTTATTAAACGCTGAATTTGAATTTTCAACCTGATAGTTCCACAAACCTTGATTATATTGATTTTGTTCCACTTTCGGAAGCAATTAGCATAATTTGAAATGGCGAGTTTTTAATTATTAATGACGGTAATTTATACCTTCCTAGTTCCTGCATATATCGAAATTGAAAATTTCGTGGGTTTTAATAACGTCAATGCAAAATTATCAACCATTAGAACAAAATCACTTTATTAATTTTGATGATTAGACTGACTTTTTTTCTCACTATTTTCTATTGTTTTTCACTGCTAGATCGGGCGATAAAACGACGATACGTATTCTTTTCGATTTTCGTGGTTTCGGACTTCTTTCTAACAAAACCCCTGGATCAAAACGCAGTGCGACGTCACCCCCGCGTCCGAGTTAGGGGGGGGGGGGGGATCATTACATCATTTTAGTTTCTCTCTATCTGCTTCTTGTTCAAACAGTTTGGAATTTTGAGCTGAAAATTTGCATTCGCGATTTTCTAGGATGAGAATCCGATTCTTGAATCAGAATTAGAAATTTCAAAACACAAAAGTCGCCCATTATGGAATTCAATCAGATGTGTCTCCTGAAGTGTACATTATTGAGAGCAAACCGAATGGATCCGAAGTTGGCCGGCAATGTTCGTTCGCCTTCGGTTCCCCTAGCAACCCAAATATTTGCAATCAATGCACATTTATCCACTTGCGCCTGTATTGGGGATGGTTAGGCCTGTGGTTCCGGCGGGGTCAATGTGTTTTTGGATTTGTTAGACATTGGAAAAAGATGATCAGGGACGTCTACAGAGATTTTTAGGGATGGTTGAATTTCCTCACCCATCCCTAACCATCTCCAGACGACCCTGATCATATTTTTCCAATCTACAAATCCAAAAAAGACTTGACTCTATTACTCATTATAAAAAATGTGATATTGGCGAATCGGGAGTTGTAGGCTATCTTCTCAAATCTGACTACTAGTCAACTAGAGTACATTTTATCTGTGGAGTAGAGCTCTTTGCATAATACTTGTTTTAATAAAAAAAGAGTGCTATTTTCAATGGTCAGTTCAATGTAGTTTTATATTACTAAAGATACGAGGATGCGTCTATGTATACGGATAGTTCCAACAAATTTAATGATTTTGATGTCAGGCTTCCACTGTACATTTCGATCTGAAATTATTGCCTCGCTTCGATCTTAGAATCTTATTTTATTCACCGATGATGCCATTGTTCGCCAGCTCTCTACGTCACTTATTGGATGGCTACCCACTTCTGAGCGAAGTGGAGAAGCCTCGTTTATTGTCGGTTATGAAGACTACCGGTAACGAAAACGTAGCTTCAAGGTTATTTCCTGTCTCCATCTTGCTTAGTTTTGACTTCAAATCAAGAGAAAGGTCGGAGATAGTATCAGTTGGTAGTGATGTGTTCAACGAGTGGGAAGCTGACTTGCTAGTATAAAATTTGATCGAACGTATATTTGTAAATTACCCGTGCCAATACTGTAATTAGGTATAGTACTTTTTTTCCAAGTCTTCATTCCAACCTCAGTTTATTTTTGCGCTATAAGTGTACCAGGGAAAATTAAGTAAAACCACTACGATCACGGTCCAATCTAGCCAAGCTCCATCCTATTACTTTCCTACTACTATTTCTTTGGTTGTTTATCTGCTGGTTCTGTAGTTATTGCTTGCCAATTACGAATTTTCGTGACAGTGTTTTCTGATGCAAAGGAGATATCTGGAGATGAAAGGAGATATCATTTCGTTCTACAGCTGTATGTGGGGATTTGTGTATGATTAAACGTATTGCTGATCAGGGATTGAATTGTAAGGAACCTTCTTGCCATTTTCCGCCACTCGAAAGTCTTAACATTTCAAACCTCCGTCTCTCATCCCATCATCCTCTCACCTACTCATTACTGTGTGCTGTACTGTACTGATGATTCTTTTACATTTCTTGTTCTATATAGCATCGATATTTACCTTAAAAATTCGTTGAGACGAATAGAACAGTACTAATATCAAAAATAAAAAGCATCAAAAAATATCTTGCTGCTAGGAGAAAGAATTGGCAGATTCAATATTTACTTTTTGAAAATAACTTTTCAACATGATAGTCATGTCATTTGGATTAGTTGAGTCCTGATTACTACAGAATGTCCGGGTCACTGAATTTTGTAATTTCCACAGAATATGGCAGAAATAGACTAAAACACGATAAAAAAGTATGACTAACCTTTTCATTCCAAACGTTGTACTGTTCAATAACCCCACGATTATGTTGTTATTTGTAAATAAACTAGTGAGTCCGCTGACCACGCTCCTCACAAAGTTTGAAAAAATAAGGATTTATGCATCTGGTGATTTTACCTGTATACACGACTTTAGAAGATTTGTCGTCCGATATCGTCAACGATTGTTGACGGTAATGATATCGTCGATGGTTGTTAACGGTAATAATATTGTCGACGATTGTTATGAATCTAATAATATCTTCGTTGCCTCCCCTTAGAATCGTGCCACTTGCAGTGACCCCTTGGACAACTTGTTCGTTGCTCCTAATGACCCTTCTGGTTGAGGTGCGGCTTAAAATATCATAAATAACAAAAAAATTAATTAATTATATCGTGGTTGAATCGAATTGAATCGGCAAAAAAAAACTATTCAACATATTCCTAATGTCTAGGGAGTGTAACTACCAAATTTTCGATAGCTCCGAAATTGCGGCCTATAGCACAGACAGACACTAATACAGACAATTGTAGGCTGATTCAAAGAGGAGATACTTCTTTGTGCCTTATTACAGGTAGGACTCATGTGATACTATTCTAATGACATGGATAGATATATCCGTAATATATCCGCCTCTTCAGGATCAGTCTATACCCATCTTCTTCTTCCAGCAGCACTCCAAGCTTTGAGGTCACTTCATCTGGTGTCAGCACACGAAGTTCCGCACCACTAAAATTAGTTCCCGGACAACTAAATTTGTTTTGGCATCAGAAGCGTATGGACGTTGCCGGGCGTAATAATAGAGTCCCCACCGTCGAAAGTGAATCCACTTCAAGAGCTCTCTCCCTTGTCGAAATCGAAAGTCGCTTTTAAATAGCTCAGCATCCCGCGCGCCGGTTACATCCGCCCCCTCTCTTCTCCTCCGATCTGTGGTATTGTATCACCGTTTTCTGTTCCGAGTTGGTCTACTTTCGTTACCCACTTCCTCTTTCCTCTTCTTATACCTCCTACATTGACCGAATACGCAAGCTTTGCCAATATGAGGCACAGCATGATATCTGCGATATTTCTTAACCTTGTACATAGTTAATTTGATGCTTTAATGGTATGTATGATCTTGTTCGATTGTTTCGAATCTTCCATTCGTAGAAATACAAAACAACCTCATTTTGAGAACTGTGCATTCTACCACGAAAGGAAACGATTGATATTCTCCCAAATATTTGTTTCGTTGTAGAATAAACAACATTTGTTGCCTCAAATTTCAACTTCTGTACATTTTCGTGCTGAATGTTGTTTGGAGCAAGTTTGGCGAGGGTGGAATAAACTAGAGGCAGAAATAGGAGAGTAGCAGAAAGCGTAACAAGTGATTACCGACCTTTAAGCGTAAAATGCAAGTTCGAAATTAGGTTTTTGAGCAAAACATTATTAAGCCTCTTGAAATTGAATAACTGTCGCTACCTTTGTAGACCCCGGAGCAATGTTGTTAAATCGTTTACAATAGAAGTATAACTACCACTTGCTTTTTAGCCCTACTTCGAAAAGACGTAACTGTTGGATCGGGAAATCTGGTCGGTAGTTGAGCAATTTAGTTTCTTATTTTAGCACCATGATTTGCTGGTTTAATGCCATACAATAGTTGAGGCAGTATTTTTGGTCGATCTGGCTTAATGCCACTGTTTTTCTAGAGTAAGTAGAGAGATGGTCTACCCCGACAGTGGAATTGCTTTCGGCTGAACTCTTCATAACACTGTCTATCGTTACCTTGTGAGAGATACAGTTTCGTAGGCCTTTTAATTTTAATTAAAGAACATTAGATGAAGTATTATTTAAATTATGTGGCACAGACAAGAAACTTGAAAACTTTATTTTATTTTATTCTATGGAAACGTGATCGTACTTTTAATAAATTAGATTATGATGGGTGGCGAGAATGCTAAGAAATATTTCAAGTACGTACCATCTATTAAAATTGGTTACTGGCTGAGAATTCATTTCAAACAATTTTAGTTTCGTTGACCCTGTACAAACAACTTTTCATGTTTACCCCCTTCAAATATGAGGATGAAGATAATGCTTACATTTTCTGGAATTTCATTATGTCGCTGCTGATTTTTAGGACTTCACTCTGACGTAAGCCTTTTGTTTTGATTGGGTGAGATGACAACACTCAACCGTGTGCAAAAAAGTTCTCAATTTTCAAGTATTTCTTTTCCCCTTCTTCTTCGGGCACATTTTGGTAACAACTTTCTAGGTATGTAGTATATCTAAGTAATATTTCTAGGTAACAATATTTCTAGGAAACAACATAACAACTGTCTAGGTATGTAGTTATGCAATACTTTTTAGTTTTTCGTTTGGTGGATGGTAAACCGCCTGTTTTTTGGCTAATTTTTGTCCAGGCCCTGCCTAAATTCTCGAGTAATGAATCAACCATTCAAGATGCAATTTCTTACATGTAGTATACATTATGTCATAAGCAGTTGTTTGTATATACTTCCTTCTTTTCTTCATTCATTGACTCAAGCTTTCTTTGCATTGGTGATAAGTTGATATTCCCACCATGAGTGGTTCCAGCCATCTATGGGTGATACTCTTTCGAGCCTGCTCATGTATCCTAAGCAAGAAAAGGAGTGGTAAGAGGTAATCAAAATCTTCGCCGGAAGCTGATTTTTTCGACCTATTGTGATTGTGAGGCGCGGTGATCGCTGGAGGCAGAGAAAACTTCGGTGCCCTGCACGTCAGTTCCCTGGAAGCAAGCGCAATCATTACGTACAAGCCCCTGGGTCCTCACTCCTGCCCCCCATTGTGTGTAGAAATTATTAATAACGGTATATCTTCCCTCTCTCCGCTACAACAACAAAAAGAGCCTCCACTTCGGCCTATTGTTTGGCAACAAAGAATATTATAGTTGAACAAGTTCTAAGGCGGGGTTTGTGGTCCGTCCCCAAAGCCACAACCGCTCCAGCACCTCTATTCATACGGCGTTGCCCTTCATCAATCAACTTTATCTTCATAGCACTTGCGAAAATTATCCCCCCGCCTCTGCTTCAGTTTCCATTCTTGCTTGAAGAGGAAAGTTTATTAGTTTGGCTCTCTCGTTTCCTTGAAAATGCAGGTCTATTATGTCGTTATTAGTGGCACAACTTTGAGTGGCTTCTCTTGTTACCGCACCCTGCAACTCTTATGTTGCCTCTTGTGTGATAGCTTCAGCATTATCAGCATGCTATACCTTAGAGTGTCAATACTCCTTTTAAAGTTCGTCCAAAGAGATGATATTGATATGAGGATTCGCGATAAATTGATATATCATGTATAACTAGGAATCTATGTATGGTGAGTTGAGTATCACGCTGTGCTTAGCTGTTGCATTCCCCATCTTACTATCCAATCGATTTTTCTTTTTTAATCGTCATATTATTAAATTTCAAATCTCTTTTAAATCTCATAACCTCCTAAATGGATCATAAATTCTGATGGGGTACGTGCGCCACTAATGAAAAATAAGAAAAATTGTGATTAAGAAAAACTTTTACCTCATCTGATAATACCTACCATCTCTCGCATGGTGATTAAGTAATCATTATTCATTCTTTGCATTCTATCCTGGATGGTATGCTGAGAAATGAGCGTCGGCATCGTTTTTATAACATTTGAAATTGCGAAATTCTCGCAATACTGATATGAGGTAAAGGACTCCTCAGTCAATGATAAAATGCGGAGGATGCTACCATCTCTAGCTTGCCAAAAATACCCTACCGTGAGCTAGAGGACAAAGGGAAATGCATGAGGGCAAAGAGGGGCCGCTAAAAATACGCCGGCCCCTGACCAGCCTCAACTCTGGAAGAAACTGGAAACCTTCTCTTCATCTTCTTCGGAAACCTGAGTACCCTTTCGCACTGATTTAAATGATTGTTCAATTGTTTAATTTATTTTAAACATTCCTTATTATTATGAATAATCCCTATCTCTGAACAATTATTTTCTCTGATGTCTTTCGCACTCCAAAACATGTTATACCTAATTCTTATTATTATTTTTGTTCTGACTCATATTATATGAACGATAAGCACATGAGGTAATTGAATTTGAGGTACGTTGTTCATTGTGATGAATGTCATTCTTATATATATATCTATGATTTCAGTAATACACCTTTGGAATTAGAGCAAAATTGCTTAATCAGGCAATGAAACTACCAGTGAATTGTAAGCGATTGAGTTCGTTGGTTTTGGGCTCTGCTTAACCTTTCGATCCCACAAAATTTTATCGGACTCGATGAATACTATAAAAATTATGGGTGTTGCAAGGATTTGCGAACTCAAGGACAGACTCACACACAGTTGATCATGGAACCAACGTTGTTAAATGTTAAATGTGAGTTGAAATATTGATTTATAAAGAAATTTTCATCTCCCGAAAGTTGAAACAATGCTTTCGCTACCACCTATAGACTGAGATGCAATATCAAAAACAAAACTTGGAATTGCCAATTGTCTTCCAGAACGGTAGGACTAGACTGAAAACACGGTTGTTTCAAGATATTGTCATTGTCTCATGTTTATGTATAGTCCGATGATGTACACAGAATGAATATTACCTAGAATAATAAACAATAAACCGTTGTGTAATAATTCGCGTTGTTTTCTACTCCATATACTCACGTATTGAATCTAAAGCATTATACCTAGAGGGTTTATCGAGATTATCCTCTGATAGGTAGAGCATAACCCCTAACTTGAAATGTATGAAATAATTCGTCCACTTGTCCAGTCCGCTCGCAAATCCACGTAACTAAGAACTTGCTGTTAGGTAAAGTGGATGTTATGTTTGATCTCACTCGGCTGATAATCTTGGTCTTTCAGATAAAATCCACTAACTACCTCGATTAAATTACTCGTAAGCTATTTTGTATTATTGGTTTTTTTTGTTGCTATTACTTCGTTGTTCAAATGAAATCTTTATATCTACAACTAAAATGAACTTATTTATTCATAACATGGTGTTGGAATTTCCCTAAAATATGCTGCACTCGTACATTACCGCCAGTTGAAATTAAAAAAAAAAAAAGCCTCTTTACTCGATGATTTACCTTGTCTAAAATTATAATGCAACTAAAATAAAATAAAACCTCCTGTGTTTTAATAAAGGTTCATTGCAAAGACGATTTCTGTTCTACAATCTGTACCTAGATGATTACCTACGAGTGGTAAAACCTGTATCCGCCAAAAGTGATGACTTGTCAAGTGAATTATTCGATCATTTTGTATTTCCATGGGTCAGAGTTTTGTATTCTTCATCTCGAACAACTTATTCATTTATATATTTACAAAACGGGTAATGCCCAATTACAAAGATAATACAATAATATAGTAAGTTGTCGACATTGAGAGTTGTTATATTGAAAAAATAAAAAATAAAAATAATACAAATTTTGAAAATGAATGTCTCTTGGATAATGAATTCAAATTAATTTTCGAACTCATGTGTGAGGCTGAAGAGAGCAGAGGATTTCAGTGCGAATGAATTGTAATGGCTTTCTATGGAAGAAGTTTAGCGCTAGGTTTATGCTAAGGGGGAACGTTGGTCTGTCTTAAGATCCTATTGAGTTGCTAGTTATACAAATAGTTCGTTGCTGAGAACTCATCATGAAAAATTGGAGGGATACGCGAGTGGAAAGGTGGGACGTGCAATCCAATTTCACGAATGAGATCACGACAGTCTCTTCGGCCATTCAAAATATTGTGCAGAAACATACCATCAGGTAGAGAGCGACGCACATCAAGACTGTTAAGACCACAACTAACTGATCCTGTTTGTGCGTCAAATTCATCTTGAGGGATTCGCATCTTTCAGCCTCAAAAACCTCAAAAATCTTTTCTGAATTCTCTCGAGCTGGTCCTTGTGAATTTGCTAGTATGGTCACCATACGATGGATCTGTACTCCAGTAAAGGTCGGACGATCGCAGAGTAGAAGGTGACCAAAGCTTGGGATACTATGTTCTGGAATGCCATAAAACAGGCTATGATGCCAATTTTATTTCGTAATTCTAATAGATTTGGCCCCCAAATGGGTAAAGACAAGAAGCAAGGGGAGCGGTGAGGCTGTTAAGGGATAAATAAGTCTGAATTTGATTGGAAATCATTCAAATTCGGTTGGAAAACCCTTAAATTTGATGGGTAAAAGTAAAACCTAAATTCTGTTGGGAAAAAAAAAACGTATATTTTAGTGGGAAATTCAATTCAAAATCGCTTTGAAGGTGTAGTGCCAAAAACGGTATAATTGATGCTATTCATCCTGGGTTTCATTGTGGTTAATAAAACTACATGAACTCAATTATTTTCGTCGATCGTAGCCGTGATTGGTGACTTAAGTCTTTGGTCGTGGTATGGTGACGAAGTATCTACTGTTCTGATACTGGATCCGATCGATATGTTGGAGTTATAACGATAGTTAGGCTATTTCGATCAAAATTGGGAGCCGTATCCTGCGATTCGCGTGCCGATCAGGCCGCCAGATAGCGAGCTGGCCATTCCGTTGGTCGATCAACCCGGCAGCTGGAAGGTCACTCACAATATTTGGGTTAGGGTTTTCAGCCTCACTTCCACAAGGTATGCGGCGCCGTTGGAGGTTCATAAAATTCATATATCGGATTTATTGCTCATTGTACCTCTCTGTTGTATATGAGGGAGGGGGGGGGGGGGAAACCATCACATTGAAATACTGAATGATAGGAAGGAAGGGACACATCTTCTCTTCCCACTAAACTGTTCATTATAGTCTTACACCAAGGGTCAATAATGCAATATAGCCATAAACGTAGCTCCCTCTAAAAGCACAACTAGTTGTTCATTTGTTATAGTGATTGTGAATGGATTGTAATCCGCAAACATGCGCTGATGTGAGTTGTAATATGACTTACGTCCACGGTATGTCTTCTGTTTTTTATAACACAAATAAATATGCATTTGACTATCAGTATACCTTATTCTCTCATTTACACTCATTTTCGGAACTTCATGGTAAAGCACTGAAATTCGGATATACAAACTCATTTCCCAGAAACAAATCCAAGATTCGATGTTTTTCCATGGCGAAGATGAACGAGCTTTCTAAATAGTTATGATGTAATTATAACTTTATCAATTTTTTGTTTGAGTTCATTTTGTAAGCAAAAGTTTTAGTGATGATCATATGAGCGAATATCCGTAAATTATCGTACTATATTATATTACATTATTTGAAGATTAAGGACTTGGAGTGATAAGAAATTTTTATAGTATGGCAATTGTATGGCAAAAACTCGATCTAAATGATATTCTACGAGTCTGTCTAATTTTGGATTTTGCTTTTTTTTATTATTTTAGTTTTTATCAATTTTTCGGTAAATATTAATAACATTCAAGTACATTTTTCAGCATAAAGGGCATAATTTTTGAATGTTCGAGTTCATCGTGAATAAACTTCTTTCGACTAAAATTCTGCAAATAATATAAACTCAACGACGTTTTCGTAGGATGCCCCTCTGAAGCTATGCTTCGTCAGTATAAGGACGACCTATTGGAATATAGGAAAGGGGGTATGGGACAACCCAAGCTTGAGGGAAAAAAAATACCCGCATCCATTTCGGACCGGTTTCAGATGATAAAAACCATAGTTACGTGTGTGTGGTGTATGGTGAGTTGGTGTTTGTGTGCGTGCGCGTGTGCGTGCGTGCATGCGTGCGTGCGTGCGTGCGTGCGTGTGTGTGTGTGTGTGTGTGTGTGTGTGTGTGTGTGTGTGTGTGTGTGTGTGTGTGTGTGTGTGTTTGTGTGTGTGTGTGATTGGGACGTTTATGTTTTATAGTTGTTCATGTGTGAGTCAATAAAAATTGCTGCAAATTATTACATAACATAAATAAACAACAACAGCACAAACACAACATTAAACAATCAACAAACAACACAACAATTACTGACATCACAAAACACAACATTTTTTTTTAAAATTATTAAGATTACGGGTCTATCATTATTTTTCTATAGCACAGTATCTAGTATATAGGGTGAGTCTCTCGCAAATGCAAAAAAAAATTTGGGTGAAACTACATCAAAAATGGAGTAAAATGCCGCCAAGTGCATATTTTTATCTCAATCCGTTCTCGAGATATGATTTTTTAAAGGTTTTTTCAGGAAAACCGTGTTTTTTTCCTTTCAAACTCAACTTTCTTCACTTTACTTCATTTAATTTTAATTTTTGACCACATTTTCGGAATCAGCACTAAATTTACTATAAGAATAGTGTACTTGGGTTTTTGAAAAGTACCATCCAAAGGCCCTCACATCAGCTCAAACATTGACGATTTTGAAAAAATAATATTTCTGAAAATCTTTAAAACTTTACTACTCTTTTAAAAAGAATCCTGGAAACTGGCAAATCTCATGAAAACTGCTTCATTTAATATGCTTTCCAACGGTGTTATCAATTTTACATTTATTTTGTTATTTAGGGGAGAAAATAATATTTTAATGTTAAAAAATGTGGGGTTTTCAATGAAATTGTTGGTTTTCTCGAAAGATGACCCTCCACGAACCAACGAGTATGGGGTCGGTTTCTATGTATTTTCGCTCGCTGGATCGAATGGAAACTCTTGCAGATCTCTCAACTACGTTATAATCGAGTTTTACACTTTAATTAACTAGTTTTACCCCATAACACACATACATTTAATCGTAACAAACAAACTAAACATTTGCGATTTTAAGTGTAAAACTCGGTTATAAAGGAGTTGGAGAGATCTACAAATGTTACCACTCGATACAGCGTGAAAAAATACATAGAAACCGACCCCATACTCGTAGGTTCATGGAGGGTCATCTTTCGAGAAAACCAACGATTTCATTGAAAAACCCACATTTTTTAACATTAAAACATCATATTCTCCTCTAAATAACAAAATAAAAGTATACTTGATTATACCGTTGGAAAGAGTATTAGACGAAGCAGCTTTCATGAGATTTTCCAGTTTCTAGGATTCTTTTTAAAAAAGGAGTAAAGTTTTGAAGATTTTCAGAAATATTATTTTTTCAAAATCGTCAATGTTTGAGCTGATGTGAGGGCCTTTGGATGGTACTTTTCAAGAACCCAAGTACACTATTCTTATAGTAAATTTAGTGCTGATTCCGAAAATGTGGTCAAAAATTAACATTACATGAAAAAAAGTGAAGAAAGTTGAGTTTAAAAGGAAAAAAACACGGTTTTCCTGAAAAAACCTTTAAAAAATCATATCTCGAGAACAGATTGAGATAAAAATATGAAGTTGGCGGAATTTTACTCCATTTTTTATGTAGTTTTACCCAATTTTTTTTTTGCATTTGCGAGAGACTCACCCTGTATATATAGACGGATGCATTTACCGAAAGGAAATAAATGGAGTTCAATAAAACACATACACTTTAGTAGGCCTTCTCCAACAAAAGTTACTAACTAACTAGTTTTCACCATTCGAGTTATTATCCTTCCACTACGAGCCTAGGTGTTACCACTTCGATTCGGCGAAATGAATTACTTAGAAACCGACCGCATACTCGTTGATTCATAACGGGTCATTTTTCAAGAAAACCTTTGATTTTTGAAAGAAAAGCTTTTTTTTTTTTAAAAAGTTTCTGCTCCCGAGTTTACCTGTAGGTAGTGGAAGCAATATTTTAATTTTCGGTAGAAAAAAAATTGTTGGTCTCCAAAATCTCAATTTCTACTTGCATTTTACGTTTTAGACCATTCTGAACAGCTTTGGTTCCGTGTCTGTCCGTTTGTGCGTGTATGTGTGTGTTTGTGTGTGTGTTGTCTGTCCGCAAATCCTTGTAACAAGCCTAATTTCCACAGTTTTCATCCGATTTGGATGAAATTTTCAAGGAACGAGCGGGCTAGGTTGTAGACGGTCCCCTATTAGTTTCATTCTTCACAAATCAATAATCCATTCTGCGCATGCGCAAACGTAAAATCTGCCAAGCTCTATTTTTTCACGCCCTAGTCGTCGATCTTGCTCAGAACCGAGGGATAGTTAAGAAAAGATAATTGAAGCATCCTATTTCAATTTCAAGGTGATCGTAACATTAGTAGCTCCTGCGCATGCGTGAACGTGAAATCCTTGTAACGCCCTAGTCGTCCTATCTCGCTCAAATTCGGGGGATAGTTTTAGTAGGTGGCTCCTGCGCACACGCGAACGTGAAATCCTAGTAACAAGCTTAATTTTCAGTTTTTATCCGATTTTGAGGAAATTTTCAGGGAATGTGCTATTAATCTCATTGTTGCTAAATCAATAATTCACTTTGCGCATGCGCAAATGTAAATTCCATGATGCTCTCTTTTTTCATACTCTAGTCGTTCAATCTCTCTCAGATTTGGATGATTGTTGGGAGAGAAGGATTTGATCGTCCCTTATCAATTTCAACATAATTGTATAATTAATAACTGCTTCGCATGTGCCAATGTGAAATCCTTTTAATGATCTCAATTTCCACAGTTTTCGTCCGATTTTTATGAAATTGTCAAGGAATGTGTGGGTTAGGCTTTAGATGATTTTGTACCAATTTCATTGATCTCAAACCATCCTCATCACCACCACCACCATTCTTCCATTCTCACCATTCTGCGTATACGCAAACGTAAATTAAGCGATTCCAAGATTTTTACGTATAGGTTATCCGAGGAATCTATTACAAATTATGACCGCACGAGTTTGTATAACATACAAGTTACACATGAATGAGTGAGCGGACTCACTAATAATAAATTGATGATTCCGTGAAACCAATTTCCTCCTCCGATAGATCAGATTTCCTACCTATTAGGGCCTTCTAACAGGTAACACGATCGTAACGATAACGTCGACGGAGGACGCAAATTACAATGAGAGTCCCGCCCCCACCATCACCCCCTCCCGTCGAAATCAGTCACTTTATTGCGCCTCACCCCTTGACTCGGTGGTATATGAGCTTTGAGCACATCGCCTACCAAAAGACTTCAATGTGTGACACGAAAGCTGAGAAACCCCTTCAAATAACGAAGTGGTTCATTGTTCCCCTAACACCCGAGAAGCTCGCACCTGAGACGAAGCAAATTGTGTGCGGTCATACTCGAAGCAGAATTCGTGTTGCTTGTTCATCAATGCGGTTTCTATTCAATCGTCTCAAATCAGTGTGCAACCTTGAAGAATCGGAAGTTTAGGTGGGTTGGGTAAAGATAGAGTACGGTCATGAGGGAGTTCTGAGTTGCTTATGGCAACTGTTTTATGGGAGATTATACCTATTATGGTTTCATAGCAAAACCACAGAATACGAAGGTCAACGAAAATAGATAGAGTGGTTTGAAATTTATATAATATGTATAAAGAACGTATGTATAAAAAACGTACCATTTACGAAAAGGAAGAATCTAAAATAAAATAGAAAAATATGTTTACATCCAATAAAATCAACTTGATTTTATTTACCTGGTAGTTGCGAACGCATCTCACTCAAGAAACCTAAATGAAAGAAAAACTAATGTGAGAAACTAAAATTTTAATGTGAGAAATTCCCCCTCTAAAGTCGAATGATACTGCTTCCAATTCGCACTGTCGCATGACTTCAGCGAGTGTTTTATCACCTTTTTGTAGCTCTCAACTAACTACTATTTTTCAAAGTTGTAATTAGGGTGTTTGCTACACGAAACATTATTTACCGATGTAATTGTCCATGTTTTGAGTTTTTTCCACCTTTTGAGGTCATCTGCCCCTCAGTGATGACTCTCTAGCGACTCAGGGCGCACACGCACACATAGGCAAAAAGGTCCAAATACAATATGTATACAGGATAGATAAGTATAGAGGCAGCCGTGTAATCGCACCTTTGCCATCTATCCACATTCTACTTCTCATGAAGTTCAAGGTCAAATTGTATATTACCCACTTTTCATATCAATAACTACCTGTTTTCGAGAATTTCAATTTTCAAATTATTATTACTTGTTGACTATATTATAAGTGTTTATATAAGGAATATTAATATATTATATGGGCATCAATATCTAGTCATCTTTAATCACAATACGTTCTGTCTGTGTTGTTCGCTACAACACGTGTTGAACCTAACTGGTAGTTGCCCACTTGGAGAGAATGAAATCTTTGGAGAAAAGTTTCGCTCACCACACTTCTCGCTCGAGGAAGTATGAAAGATGCGTTCCAGATGTTGGCGGGCAAATTGAGTAGTTTGGATGCTCCCCAGAGCTCCACCGTTTGAACTAGCGTAGACCATCCATAAATAACGGGGAAATTTCAATCAATCGAAGTATATTCCAGAATAACTGTTTACATTGTAGCGGTTGTTGGTCTTGTTTATCCTCTTTGTTCACCAACTTTGAGTTATCATTACCGTTCAATCAAACTCCTTTGTAATATCAACCATTTTTGAGACTTTTCTGTTGTATGCGTTCTCAACAAGACATTTTCACTTACAGCTTCACCTTATCTTTGATCGTCAAATTCCCGCAGTTCTCCTTATGTGTAGGTATGCTGAAGCATAATCATCTGTTAATTATTTTTATGGGATTTATTTTACCATTTGCAACACTTCATACAGATTTCATGTTTACTTTGTCTTTCTACTTTAAGTTTGCTTTCGTATCACCGGACGTTTGGGAAATTATGTGTCAGAAAGACAAAGGATATACCATTTGTTGTGGTTGCGTGCGATGCGAAATGGACATGTCTGTACATTGCGACGCTTGATTGAGTGTGGAACATCTGAACTTATTACGCCCTGACTGAACGAGAACACTATTTAGGGGTGGACAGTTCCGGGAGTAACGGTACAAGGATCGGATGCGCAGTAGGATCGGAACAGATCGCTACCCGCTCCCATTTTTAGCGATCCACACGGATTGGAACAACATCACTATGATCGCACTGATGGTTTGGATCTGCCCACAGATAAGTAGGAGTTAATGAATTTGGAATTTTCCTCATTTCGTCACTCAAAAAAATGTCCAAGTCCTTCAGCATGATCGGATGAGCGAATTCTTCCTAAATTATCGTATCATGTACGGTAATTTAGGAAGATACCGTATTATTATATTCACATTCTTTTGAAATTTGAGCACTTCTAGTGCTAAAAATTGTTAACTACAAATTTCAACGTAAAACAGCTTGTTCCAAATAATGCCCAGAAATTAAGGATTTTTTTTTTTTTTGCAGTTTTATAGATTTGTCTGCAAATATTTATGAAATTTAAGTACATTATTCAGCATAATTTTGTGTATAAATTTTTAATGATCTATTTCATTGTTTATAAACTTTGTTTGACTACAATTTCACTAAAAATTTAACAAATTTTAAATGTTTTTAGTGATTTAAAAAAAAAAATATTTTTTGACATTTGACCAATTATCTGATTAAAAAGTGATGGCAAACGGATTCATCCTTTCTTTTATAAAGCGCGATTTTTCGGCGCAAGAACGGACTTTTTATTTCAGTTCCAAGGAAAGGTCTGGAATGACAAATATTGATATACACATATATTTTATTAAACACCTACCTATTTTATTGAGGTTTTTGAATTTTCTATTTGATTAACCCAGCGGACTCCCACCTACGTCACTTTTCCTTCTTCTATGGAACGGACTGAAGTGTCCGCCGCGTTGTATTTGGGGGAAAAATCTGACTCGGGATCGATACCATATCGTAATCCACCCTGGATCGGAGTTCCGATCCATAAAATCGATGGAACTGCCCATCCCTAACCCTATTTAGCCTACTCTAGAATACCGCAGCCTCTCACTCTAGTAGCCGGTCATTATACTGTAGCTCACCTAATCTAATAGTCAGTCATATGACTGTAGCTCTAATTAACTAGTAGCCGGACATTTAGATATTAGCTCTTACTAGTAGCGGGACGTTAAGAGTTTAGCTCTGATTACCTGTGCCAGATCTGAAGTACTGAGTAGCTGTGATGATATAAATAATGAAAATAAATAGATGAATTATGACTGAGGAGGTTTGAAATTTTATATGAACCTTTTGACCAAACAGCATTCTTTTTTATATCCTTTACTCCACTGGGGTCTTCCCTTTCCAGGGTACGTACTATCCCCTCTCTACTAGGTGCGACCCTGTCTGATTCGTATCTTGTTTATTGGATGAAACTGAGAGTTTTACAAGTCAAGCACGACACCATTCTTATAATTCGTAAGGCTATCATCGTTTTGTGAAAGTTCCAGAATGAAATATTTCAATCTCTATATAGGTTGGATCTCCTAACACGCCCATAACTATTATTTCCTCCATTGGAGATAGAGATAAAAGTGTTGAATGTAGACCCTTAATTTTTTACGTCATTTCAAATATGACATTTTTGTGTTCATGCGCAGTGAGCGCTACCTTTGATTTTTCAAGTGGTGACCCTCAGTTTTTTTTTTTTTTTTTTTTTTCAAGATTCTGCATTCTGAATCTACGTGAAATGTTATGAAAAAATGAACCAGTCGAAGTTTGAGTTCAGAAACATATGTGATATTATGCTCAAAATATTAATTATTGTGTTTTCTGAAGGTATTCGATTGTCACTTTTCCATTTGCGATGTATGATTTGTGATGTTTTTTCTCGGCAGACCACGTATCTTGTTGTTCCTTTTTTTAACAATATCACCAACTAGGAAAAAGCACTGGCATTTTTCTTTCAAAATTACCCATTTCTCCATTTATTTTCTCAACAATTCAGTGCACAGTAACGTTTCTTTGATTCGGCATTTTTTCAAGGCGGTATTGCTTATATCAATCGATGAACATCACTGCGCGGATGTTGCATCTACTATTCGTCTTGAAAATTTCGACACCATTCTGACTTTCCTATGATGTGTGGTTGCTTTTTCAAAGCTTAGGCAATGCTGATGTCTGGGGGGTGCCGCCCAAGCGAGAGGGGCGAAGACGTAGTTTGTTGCCAACATTTTGAAAAAAATCAGAAAGTAAGCTATTTTTCCTTGAAGAGTGCCGTTGGTTTCTGTACTATAGAATTTCTTCTGCTTGTATTAAAGGATTCGTTTCTCATTGAATACCCCCAAAACCTCAATATTTTGCGTTTTACGTATATGTTCAGTGTTATGTGTTCGAGTGAGCTTGTCTTATTTCCATTAAATTTGATGTAGATTCCTAATCTGCAATAAAAAATGAGGGCTTACTAGAAAAGAGGGAAAAGCCAAGTTAAGCTCATGCGCATGTGTTATAAAACTTCATACTTTTAATCCCCGCAAAAAATTAAGGGAGTACCTACCATCATCACTTCCTTCTATCTTCAATGGGGGTGGGCTACACCGCATAGATGAAGTTCAATTATGTATCCCAACCTCTGTTATTCCAGCCCGTTTTCCTAGACGGCCCGACATTTTTTTTCGATATTTATCTTGATATTCTTCCTCATCGGAGGAATATTTATATAACATGAATATACGTAATGGCTAAACCCTTGTCTGCGTTCGACACGTTGACAATACGAGGAGTTGAAGAGAAGTGGTTAGGCAGCGGAACACAGTAGGGAAGGGGAGAGCTGTGCGCCCGTCAGGCGGAAGTGACGTCTCGGTGGAGATAGCATTGGACGTAGCGTTGCCTCAGCTACGAGTATACCGCGGAAGATCACGAATGGATTTTTTTTAAATATATATTTAGTAGCAAAACACTCGGAAACACTCTAATTTTAAAACTTGCAATTTTTAAAAATATACCTCAGACCTGCAACATAATATCTTTGAGTAATGATTCGAACAATGGTTTCTGAACTCTAACAACGGCTTTAGAACTGTCGATGCCCCACTCCAAGCCACTACTATTCCATAAAATAGTTGCGTTTGAACCAGTAGGAAATAAACTACTCTAAGAAGTCCTCGACTTAACACGTTACAAATACGTAAATTATTTTTCTTCGTTTACATAATTATGTAATCATGATTTACTTAACCCTCTCAATTCGGTATACTCCCTTCTATATTTATTTTGGACTTGAAGATAACTTTCTAATAAGATGCTACATAGTGGGTATCTGGCGACCGAAAGAATGAGAACAATACAATCTATTATCAAGATTTCCTGCGCGTTTTTACAGTCTGTTTGCCACTTTTTACCGGTTTTCGATTTGTATTTAGGATCTGTGTACCTTAGATCACATTAGACCAGAAACGGCCAAAAAGGAAAATCGAAAACCCCAAGATTGAGGGTTAATTTTGATGAAGTATCACCACAATGACGCAACTTATACAGTACATACTTTCAGAGTCAGTGTAGTGCAAATCCTAATCTGCTTGGCTATCAATTACTTTCTTTAAAATGTTTACTTACAATTTCTTCTCTTCCACTCCCACGTCAAAATGCGAGAAGGGGCTGATGGACGCAGCTCTTTTCAATGTTTACAATCCTCCTGTATTAGCGTCGTTGACATTGACATATTGATCCGAGGGAATGGAATCTAGGCCAAGCAAATCACACTTCAGAGTAGCCTTTGGACCAAATCCTTTTGGTTCTAGAATTATCTTCACAAACAAATCTTTGGATTTTTGAATTATTTCAACGTTTAAAAACCTATATATATGTTTGAAGCAATTATATGTATAAATATATTAATATACAGTCATCAAATCTATTGAAGTTTTCATTCCTTAATGATTTTACCTTACTAATTTATATAATTAACCTAACCTTCGAAGAAAAAAGAAAGACAACAATTAACCCCCCCCATCAAAATTTCAAGATAAGTAGACTCCAAAAATCAAATAAAAAAGTTCCAGTCATGCAGCATGACCATATGAGCGAATTTTCAAAGCTCATCCATCCATTTTATGATTTTCTGCCACCACTATTCAAGACATGTCAGAGTTCACATGTGATTGTTGTGACACAACTCGGTAAAAATTGTCTATTTTGCATCGCTAAATCGATTCTAATTATTCTGGAAGTCTTAGGCGCTAACGTTTACGATATTCACATTATGATTTTCCTCCCATCACTTAGTAACGCTCAAGTTGAAATTTACTGTCTGCAAAATAAATGTTAACTATTAATTTTATTGCTCAAAATCGTCATATTTCTGCAAAAAATTGTTAACTATCAATTTTATTGCTGAAAAATTTATTTAAACAAGGATATTGGATTTCTAGAATTTTTTACATTTTATCGATTTTGTAGCACATTTTAATGAAATTTAATTACGATTTCGAGCGTAGGTTTGAGCTTTAATTTTCAAATTACCAACTTCATAGTTGATAAACTTTATTTGAGTAATATTCTGCTAAAAAATGAAATAAAAACACCGATGTTTAGCCTTTTTTTGTCATTTTTTGTGATTTGTTATAGTACATTTTTTGAAATCTGACCAATTTAATGTGCTCAAAAAGTGTTGTCCAACGAACTCATCCTTTCTTTTGAAATGCTTGATTTTTTGGCGAAAGAACGAAGTTTTTATCTCAATTCTATCGAGAGTTATCGTCTGGAATGACCCATATATATATATATATTTATATATATATATATATATATATATATATATATATATATATATATATATATATATATATACTCGGCCCTTCGGGCCTCGCAAGGGGCTCCGCCCCTTGACCCCGCCAGGGGGGCTTCGCCCCCCTGGACCCCTCTAATCTATACTCGGCGCTTCGCGCCTCGCCGGATCTTTTCTCTTTTCTACTGTGTAGAAAACGAGGATAATTTGCTATGCAATTCGTCTCACGAGAAAAAAAAAAAAAAAAAAAATTTCAGGCCTGGCCGGGATTCGAACAGGCCTGGCCGGGATTCGAACCCACAACCTTCGTCTCACGAGAAAAAAAAGAAAAAAATTTTTTTTTTCAGGCCTGGCCGGGATTCGAACCCACGACCTCTCGCTTCCCATCTCACAAAAAACGTTACACAAAAAAAGTGGACATTTTTAAAAAAATTATTGGGGGTCGGCCTAAGAATTGCATAGCAATATATATATATATATATATATATATATATATATATATATATATATATATATATATATATATATATATATATATATATATATATAATTATATTATATATATATATATATTGCTATGCAATTCTTAGGCCGACCCCCAATAATTTTTTTGTTGTCCCGCCACTAGAACCCGGGGGGTCGTGGGTTCGAATCCCAGTCAGGCTTGAAAATTTTTTTTCTTTTTTTCTCGTGAGACGAAGGTCGTGGGTTCGAATCCCAGCCAGGCTTGAAATTTTTTTTTCTCGTGAGACGAAGGTTGTGGGTTCGAATCCCAGTCAGGCTTGAAATTTTTTTTTTTATTATTTTCTCGTGAGACGAATTGCATAGCAAATTATCCTCGTTTTCTACACAGTAGAAAAGAGAAAAGATCCGGCGAGGCGCGAAGCACCGAGTATAGACTAGGGGGTCCAGGGGGCGAAGCCCGAAGGGCCGAGTATATATATATATATATATATATATATATATATATATATATATATATATATATACTCCTGCTCAAAATTAGAGCACCACTATCCATTACTTCGTTTGTCCCCTTCTTTTTTCCCTTATCAAGTTTTTATCCGTTTGCACACATTGTTTGCAAACACAGAAGGAATAAGAAGGAATAAACAGTATGCGATTCCTTTGCCTGTTAAAGGAATATTCGTGTTGGCACCTCCCCAAGGGGAGGTTTGCAACAACAGGGTTTGGTTTCCCTGTCTTCATGGTGAGGGGGACCTCGCCATTCTTGGGTGCCTCCACTGCTGGAGACACTGGGTTGTCAATATTGACAACAGAGACTAGTAGTAGTCTCTGTATTCATGGTGAGGGGATCTCGCCATTCTTGGGTGCCTCCACAAGGGGAGGTTTTGGTGGTGAAGGGGGAGTTGGAGGAGGCGGGGTGGATACCTCTGCAGCTGGGGTGGGAGCCCTGGGGGAGTCCCGGCTGACACTTTTGGCACCCACAATAATTGTATTGGTTATTTTCATTGTGTTTTTTAGCGAAGGTGTGTAATTATGTGTGTGTCAGTGTGTATTTTGTTATTTGTAGCGTACAGTGGTGTCGTTTCCGACATCTGGGCCAATGCTACCTCCACCGGCCTATTGATTATAGCCTGTTCACTGGCCCGTTGTGGGTCAAGAAGTGGGCCCCACATGCCCTGCAACATCCCAACCCGGTCGCCAACCGGTACTATAGGACAAGGGGGATTTTTACGGACGTTACTTGCGTCAGCCCACGGACCTCGGGCGAGGCGTCGTCAGGACCCACAGCACCGCCGCCGGCAGGAGTACCGAACCTACTACTCCTTCCTCCACATTATGGGGGCCGCCAGTTGCTGTAGCACAAGCCTCACCCCTATGTGCAATGTGTTCAGTGTTGTGACATGTGCTAGTGTGAGTATCATGCTGGGAATGCTGAAGGGAGATCAGGGAATAGGAAAGAGAGGGAGGGAAGAATACAAAACCCAACACGCTTGTTCTCTTGATGCCAGAAGATCAGAGGAACAAACCTGGAGGGCACGCTGGATCAGTATCTAGGCCTATAACCTAGGGCAAACCAACGCTAGCTCGGGGCCGCAAACCCTGTAGGACCTGAAGGGTCCCCCTGCGGGGAATTATTGTTAATATTTGCTATTTAACTTCAATTGTTTTGGAAATATTCTTTTGCCCTACAGTAAATTAATAAATAAATGAGTATAATAATGAATTATAATAATTAATTACCATAAAAAACTACTAAATAGTAAATCTACTAGTAATAATTCTAAATCAGTCATCTGCGTAGAAGGGCTATTTAATCTAGAAGTAATAAACCCTTTTATTATAATTTTCCGCATTTTATCAGTGGTCTTCTATGCAGTTATATTGTATCGTTGTATTACAAAACTACAATCACACTTAGCTCTATCAACTGGTCAGGTTAGTTCCGTACTTAGTCATATTACTCACAATTCAAAAGAAGGTGTTTACAACAAACAAAAAGTTGATAGTTTTGTTTCCGAAAAACAGACAAAAACAAAATAAGTATGTCTCCAAATTGTTGTATATTATATATTCCCTCTACATAATGTAGTTGTGTATTATTGTTTTTTTCAACTTAAGGACGGCCCCGTGAAGCGTAGCTGCTCCGTGCAAAGGTTAGTACACAGTGGCATGGATGCATATGCTTCTTTGAGGCAGTTATTGGGGGAACTTTCATAGCGGTGATTTTGGAGGGATCCCCGTTTCAAAGAAAAGGGCGGCTGAAATCAGATCAGAAGATGACAAGATTCTGCTAGACGCGACATTAGAAAAACTGCCATCAGAAAGAAAAAGAGCAGTTGGTCTTAGTCTATTTCATCAAACGTTTTCCAACACTTCTGGGTGGTTGTCAGCTATCTCTCCCAAAAAACAAAATTTATAAGAGAGCCTATAGAAATTTCCAATGCTTATGATGGGTGTGGCGAAGCAACCTTCACTTTTGTCACTAGAAGACATAACGAAGTACGCAACATCTAAGCGAGCTAGTGAATGAAGCATGAGGTAATAGCCGAAAAGAGCCGATCATTGCAGAAGCCGAAAATGGATCTCATGGATTTGCTGTGCTGCTGTGCCGCGGAGTTTGGGAGCCACAAAGGGAGGCGTCATTCGACGTTCGTGTCACTGACACAAACGCTCCCTCCTACGCTCTCCCCTCTGTTGCATTGATATTGAAAACCGCTGAAAAAAAGGAAGCACAGTGATGCATGTGAGCGGCGACATGCATCTTTCACGCCTTTGGTATGCTCTGTAGACGCACATTTGGCTCCCCAGTTGTGCAGGTTTGTTTGTCTTGTCAGAACATCTAAGAGACAAAAAGGGCTTAAAGTTCGGTCTGCGGGTTATTCCGAGCTAGGCTTGTGTTTGCTATCAGCAAGCATGTGTTCCGGGATCTAGAATGATGGAGATCCTGCGAAAACCTACTTGGCCAACAAGATAGAGCAGGAGCTTGATAACGGACAGCCAGATGGTTGGAAATCAGAATGGAAAAATCCTGAGGAGTATGAAGGGAAATTCAAAAATAGATATGCGACCCCCCCCCCCTCCCTAGAATTGGTCTATTCGCCTTTTGGCTTGGGTACGTGTGTTGTTCTATTTCACCAACTTTCTATCTGTTGGTGCCTACGTCTATAATGATGTGCCCCATGCTGCACAAAGGATGTTCTAAAATGGAAATAATGTACTATTGAATAATGATTTGCAGCGTTCAAATCATATCAAATCGTTTTTATTTGTAGCGGCCAAAACTGGCATTACAAAAGCCAACAGAAATATAATCATAGAAGAAAAGTAGAGTTATTTACGAAGCGTTTTACTGTTACATCAAGTGGATCCTATTTACATCCCTACAATACATATATTTAATCAATTTTGACATGTTTCATGTGTTTAATGTCGCCCGGTATCAGAATTTTTTCATACAAGGATCCACAAGCGTTTTGTAACTAAGAACCAATGCCAGTATAGATTGAATGAAAATTTATACATACTATAGAATGAACACCTTCACAATAATTGCATAAGGTTCAGCCTACCCACAGGGTGGTTTTCTGCTCATGAGTGTGGTAGTGTGAATAATTAATTGTTTACATACAGGTGACACTTCTCAATTAATTTCATAAACATGATTGCAACCGCTATTTGGACTTTCTGCTAGGAAATGAAGAGAATCGAGTGGGGATGTTGATATCTGATAAAATACTGGCAGTTCGACGCATTATTTGTGGCGCAATCTGTTACCCAAAACCTTACCTCGTTTTCTGATGATATTCACTTACAACCAACGCGTCTCTAGGGAAATGTAACTCCTGTAATTTCATAGCACAATAATCGTTTTCTATTCGTTGTAAAGCTCTCGATTCATGTTATGGTTAGACGCAGTGCGTGGCCAACAATCTGAGGCATGAGTGTGGTAGTGTGAATAATTTATTGTTTACATACTGGTGACACTTCTCAATTGATTCTATAAACATGATTGCAACAACTATTAGGACTTTCTAGTTTGAATATATGGTTCATGATGTATGATTTTCCCAGTAAAGGGAAAGCTTAATTCTTTGGAAGAAGAGAACTTCACTTCACCGATTTCATAAAAACTTTTTTCCTCTTAATTTAATGGTTTAAGATGCACCTCAACCGAATGAGGCGGAATTAGCATAATTATTACATTTATTTACCTGCATAATATAAATTTATACAATAGGAAGGTATTTCCTCAGTTGTTGTGATGCATTGTCATCTTCTTCCCATTGATTTGCATATTTGATAGATTTTTTGTTTTTCCTTTTGAGGTAATTTATACTATGAACTGTCACAATACGATGTACTAGTCGTAATAAGTAAGTCAATCTGCAGTTAAAGTCAAAGTCCCCACTTCTTGCAACTGATAAATAACCGATCCGCGAGAATCAGTATCAAACCGTGTGGTAGTGGGGCGGTGGGGGAATTGTCAATTGTTTTGGTTTTCGCCGTGTAGATGGCTGGACGGGGGTAGAAGGGGGCGGCGTTGAAGGCGGTCCAAACTCCTTTGTTGCTCGGAGGGGTGGCCTTGGTTCAAGGTCTTCGCGACCCCCACCCCAAACTACATCACTTCCCCACCCTACCGTACCACAGACATCATCTGTCTTTACTACCAACTCAGAAAACGTCCTACATCCCTCTTTCTCTGTATCGCTCTGTACTATTACCCTTTCTGCACACATTTCCCCTCCGCCAGTTTTCCTCTCTCTTTCCATTTACTAATGACGTGTATGACACTAGTTTAGTAGCCCATTTAGCTTCTGTCTCATGATCTTCTTAATATCTCTTTCTTCGATTCGCTGTCTCATCATTCCCGAAAACCAATATTTAATAGTACATGGATCTTCTGAAAAATACGATGAATAACGTATGATGTTAGGATTGAGAATTTGGCTAGTTTCCAACTTGAGAAATTACTCTAATCAGCTGGGTGGGTTCAATAGCATATTTTGTTCGTATTTAGCTTAAATGCTGAATTTTTTAAAGGGATCACTCTGGGTGTGGTAGAGCATAATTGCAACTTGAGGGATAACTTTAATCAGCAGTGAGTTCTGTAGCTAATTTTGTTGTTTTCTAACAGCTAGTTACTCTTAAATTGTCAATTTCAACTTGGAATTCGACACATATGTTTGGTAAACCAGTAGGAGTATTGTGCAAATACTACGTGTAGGAGAGGATAATTCCACCTGAGTCGCCATATATTCTCGGGGATCAAAGACTACGTATAACCCGATGATTAGATGAGAACGAAAATACTGAGTCTCATACAATCTATTGTAATCTGGTGAAATCCATTTCTTAATTGTCAGCATTATTATTTGATTCATTCTACGTTATTCCGAGAAGCTTGAGAATTGCCTTATTACCATAAATATGTGGCCTAATGTGGTGGGTATCTGGCAACCTGAAGTGTTTGAAAACGAGTCGTATAAAATGTAAACACAATAGCAGAGTTACGCTTGTAATTTAAAATTGAATCGGCACAATGGGGAACTTTCATGTGTTGGAATTTCACACTTCAGATTTTGATTCAGCGTACTTGAAAACTCCCAGTTCCCATTTTCAGCTCAAAATACTTAGTTTGGTTGATAAACGGGTAGGAAGATCACGCGTGACGTAGTAATGCAATGGAGCTGAGGGTTCCTCCAAGCGGGCGGGGGCCGTGACATCGTACAAATGAATTTCAAGAGCCGTGTTACTGGTCTGATTCCCATCATATAGCACCTTTTTGGAAAACTCTCATCATGATTTTTCTATTGAGCAAATAAAAAATAACCTCGAAAATTCCCCATTACATTTGTTCTGAATTATTTATCATTACTCGTTCGTTGTTTTAATTGGAACACAAGATTACTTACGTCATTTATGTAAATGAAGTTACAATAATTATGTCCATATGATGCCCAGCCGCGATGTCTATTTCTCTTTCTAAATACGATTATAATATGAAATTAGTAAATTAAAAAATTTATATGATCTATCATCTTTACCACCACCTCGATGTAGCTTTATCATCACCATCACTTCTCTTACCTAAGTTATAATAATGTTGAGTGGTATTACGTAATAATTAATAATAATTATTGTTATTAAGTAATTCTACGCCTTCTTACATTTTCCTCTTAATAACATTATTTTGATATGCCGAATCGTGGTTTTCAATATTCATCGTTAGTATTCTTATAGCACGATAAAACTTATACATTACAGTGACATATATTACTGTTATGATTAGTTGTAAACGTAAAACAGCTTATTTGAAATTATGGATTCTATTTGCAATACTTCGTACGCATAGTGACACAGAAGTTACACATTGTTGATTGATTACACATGTAATTGCCAACTCTGTCAGATACATCTACGCCATTAGCCCTTCCAAGATCCCTGAGGTCAAAACAATAGATTCTATGATAAGAAGCTGGGAGTTTAAGCAACTTATACGCTTCGTAGTGTAGTTTTCAAGGGCGCTAAATACAAATTCTATAGAAACCGAAAAGCGAAAATTCCGACCCATCTGAATACCGCGTTTTATACATACATAGTTATGCTGTCGTGTGTGAACATTCGTTCTCTTGATATAATATAAATCTATATTTATGATCCAATGGTTTCGTACTAGTAATTCATCATTGCACTATGAGCCTTGCTCGAATTTGTGTTCCTAAACTGCCGTATGTACACAATCAAAGCGAATGGAAATTGCCTAACATTTTTGGCGACTTGCCGCTTCTAACTGGTCGCTGCTGCCAATATGCTTTCTCTCTCGTTTTACATGCCTACGCAAGTGCAAAAAGTAAGGTGGCTTAATTTCATTGAGTTTAAAATAGAATGTAGGTCAGCTTCTCCCTCAACTTTGAATCAATCGAATAAAATTTTTTATCAAAATAAAAAAGTTTGCAATGTTGAGTGTGGCACATTGCTTCTTCGTTTTCGTAACATGTATAATACTTAGTATTTGTAGGTAAAGTCTATTTTTTTTTTTTTTTTTCAAATTTTTAAAATCTGAGTTTTTGAAATGTTTTATTGAAATCCGTTTTGAGGCATTCTGAGACGAATCATAGGATTTAACCCTTTTTCATATACATAATTATTTATGCGTTATGTTGGAATTAATTTGTTTAAAAATAATGTACTCAACAAATCACTAAAACTGGCTAAAACTGATAAAAATCGTTGAATTTATTTGAACTGCAACATTAAGAAATGTATGCACAAAATTATGTTGGAAATCTACTTGAATCAATAAAGATGAACCGATGAAAATTGATGAAGAAGAATTATGATGAAAATCCAAAATCTTGTTTGAATCGTTGGATATTAATTTAAACGAATTAATATTTGCTATAAAACTTACTGGTAGTAAACAATTACATTACATTTTAAGTGCTCAAATTTCAAAGCTATGTAACATAATGATTATAGCACCCAATAACTAACGAAAATTCGCTCATACGATCATTCTGCATGACTGAATGTTTTTGCAAATAAAATTGATCTGTCAGCAAATTAAATTAATCTTTTTACATATGTTCCAGTCGTACTGCGCAATTCCGAAAGCATCTACCCTTTTATGAGACGTATGCGGGTCATTCCAGACTGTTACTCTTCTTAGGATTCAGGCATAAAATCCATTCTTTCGCCAGAAAATCAAGCATTCTGAAAGAAGGGAAGGGTTTGTTGGACAGAAACTTTTGAACACAATAAATCGGCCAAATTTCACTAAAAATGGCAAAAAAAGCGGCTAGAAATCATTACATTTATATTATTTAACAGAATATTACGCAATAAGTTTATTAACAATAAATTTAATAAATATGATTTTAATATTTTTTAAAATAGAAACTGCAAAAAATGTTTAAAATCCGATTTTTTTACTAACAGAATATTATTTAGAACAGAGAAGGAGGTTTTTTCTACGAAATTGGTAGTTCACAGTTTTTCCACCCGAGTTGCTCAAATTTAAAAGCAATTTAGCATCAATTAATAAGGCAGCTTACAAAACTTCACTTATGATCACGCGCTGCATTACCAGATCTTTTACAAATAAATTACTCTGTAACTAAGTTAGTGTTATATAGAGAAACACAAATTTTGTTTGCAAAAAGACGAATTTTATTTGCAAAAATATTAATTTCATCCGCCGTACATTATTGGGATGTTTTAAATAATCTGAAAAGATCATGCTGAACTTCTGCTGATTCAGCTTTATCGATTTTAGGTTTTGTTGTATCCTAACTCTCTGTGCACTTGTGATGCCTGACTATATATAGATCAGTGATCTTACCAGAAGGAATACCTAAACCAAAAATAGTAAAGTTTGTGTAATAATTTACAGCCTTTTGCATTGTTAACCACCCAAAAGTGAAAGAACATTCTTCCACAACCTTTGTGGACGACAGACGGCATAAGAGTACACCTTTGAATTGTAGGAAGTTGGTTGAACTAGTAGGAACTAAATAGACATTTTATTGTGTTTATTTTCTCCGCAGAGAGACTAGTGAATTTTACCCACCGGCTGGGGTTGATATTTCTCCATACGCTTCCAATTTGTGTTTACAATGGTTCGATTTTTCCTCTTCAGTTTTGATTCTGCCAGTCAATAAACATTGGCACCCACCACGCCACCACGATTAGCTCGTTCGGCAGGCGCCCGCCAGTTGTTTTATCGCGGATTTCCCGAGTCTACGACTCTCGAGCTCCTCAAGAGCGATTCTTCCTCTCAACAATAAATCTAATTTAATGAGTTGTCTTTATGGGCTTTGCTGCTCTCAGCTCAGAAAGATAGCTTCTCACCCCACTGCAAGAAATATTTCCTGGGGGAAACGGCTAGACTGACTCAACGAGGTCCGTCTTCCGTCTGTTGGGTGGGCCGCTCAATTAGAAAGTTTTATGTCCGTCCAAGATTATACCCGCGACTTAGCCGCTTGCAAACATTCTTCTCTTTGACGATCCATGAGGGAACATTCTTACTCGGAGTATAAGAGTTAACTTGAATTTTCTCTTAAAGATAACGGAAATTACTAGTACCATTGTGGTTACAAAATGTTTGTTATCATTGTTTTAGAAAATTGTTCAGTGACATTTAGAAAATTGTTCAGTGACAAAGAACGTCTGCCAAGTTGAGTATGTCACATAGCTTCCTCGTATCCGTAATATGAATGTTTATATTTTTTGCAGGTAAAGTAAATCTTTTTTCTCTCTCGCTTTTTTTTATCTTTAAGGGAGTTTGACATTTCCTTCTATTAATCCGGAACTTCAATGTTCTTTTCCTCAGGAACTAATTACCTTGACAGCTAATATTTGTTTGTTTTTAAACTTAAATATTTTTTGTAGAATGCGTCGTCCGTTTTTCCCGAAATTATCAGTTATAGATTTTTGACAGTAATTTGAATGAGTGTCTATATGTATTTTACTGAAAATGATGTCACTTTAAGTGAATAGTGGTTTGCGCATGCGCGAAAGTTATCAGTGGTTCGGGGGCAAAAGAGTTCATTAGAAACCATTCAAAGTCAAAAACCGGTCAATCTCTGAAAATTCCATCGAAATCGGATGAAAACTGTTGATATCATGGCTTGTTCAAGGATTTGAAGTTCGCGCATGCGTAGCCGTTACTAAAGATACGACCGTGATGAAATTTATGTGGGGTAATCAGGTATTTTTCGAACTAACCGGTTGAAGTTATGCTTGTTGCTCGGATTTCAAATCCGCACACATGTAGCAGCTGCTAATGATAAGATCATGTTGAAATTAACGTATGACCATTAAATTATCCTTAACTAACTACGCTCAAAATTTCAAGTTCTGACTACTAGAACACAAGACAATGCTACTTGATGGAATTTACGTTTGCGCATGCTCAGCGTGGTGTATTGATTTGGGAACAATGAAATTGATAGAGGACCTTCTACAGTCTAACCCGCATACTCCCTGAACATTTCCTATGCGTGTTGCTGACAGACAGTCACGAAACCATAGCTGTCTGTTCAGAATGGTCTAAAACGTAAAATGTGAGTTAAAGTTTTGTTTTTGGGGAGGGGGGAAAAAATCATCTCCCGGAAGGGCAGTGTTTCCGCTACCTCTAGACTCGGGAGCAAAATTAAACTATTTCATGCCTCTAAACTGTATTTTCTTTTTGTTTCTTAGAATGGGATTCCGTTTTAAAAAATAATGTTTTTAAAAAGCTTAACATTTTAGGAATGGTTTCATAAAACGATCAAAACGTTCTTACTTAGATGAAGAATATCTCGGAGTAACTTATTTTAAATTTTCTTGAAGACATTGCAATTGCTTCGTTTCATCGAAAATTTGCTAATAGCGATATTCAATCACCTTGAAATATAATTGCAAATAGTAAAGATGGATCGACAACTAAAAGCTAGATTCCACGGATCTGACCGAAAATATGATATGACAAATTTTATATTCAGAAGTTTTACACAGAAGCAGCCTTGATCGACTTTTATTTAAATGGGCGCCTTCAGATCTTGAGGGATCAGCCGGAAGGGGGTTGTCCACTTGTTGTCTGGTTCCCCGTCCGTTTTCTCCCCTCGCTCTTTGATATGAACAATGTTATCTTTGTTCGTCAACGCCCCGTATTTTACACTGTTGCATTCAACGTTCATCGTGTCATTCATCCTTTTAAATGTGTGGTACTTCTTCCAACTGTCCAAGCGTGAAGTGAATGGAACTCTTGATTTCAAATCAGAAAGTGGAATTGGATTCTCCTATTGATACATTTTCGTTCCGTGTTTGTACGTAGAGATGGATTTGCTTTGATTCCTTTGTACATGGAATCGAGGATAATTCAAATGAGGGCTATGACTTCGTTGCTTACACAATTTTAACCCAATTTTGGCATACCCACTAATTATGATTGCACCTTATGGTACCCACGAACAACACTCCCCTATACCTTACTTGTATAGTATTGTATGTCATTATGAAAAACAAACAAGCTGTAACTTTCCTCATAAATAAACTTCCCTTAAATGCTCTAAAAACCAAATATGACATCTTTGTACCGTGCACATGCGCAGAAAGTGCGTAATGCACACTAACTTTATTACTCCATAATGGAATCCTCATTTTTTATTACAAACTCGGAATCTATGTGAAGTTTCACAGAAAATGACCCATCACTCCAAATTTTTGAAATCACAGAACGTGTGCAATATTCGGGAGAAATGCAAAATATCGAATTTTTCAAGGTTTTCAATTGCCTCGAGTGATACATGAGTTAGGAGTATATTTTAATACTGAATCACGTAGTGATGTTCATTTATAGCTTTTAGCGAAATCAACTTGTTAAAACACCGAGAAAAAAGTCTAGAATTCCTTTCTCTAGTCATTTCCTCACAGCGCAAAACGTTCAAACTTTATTCGGAGTTTTCCTAGTTGATGTTGCAAAATTTCAATAAATTAACACTGCTACGTGATTCAGCGTGAAAAATAGAAGAATAAAAAATCCAATGGGGTTGTTGTGGGGGTGGGGGTTAGTTAGTGGGACGCCCTTATACAATCATCATTCCTGCCTTATGTTCATGTAAGGATTGTATGCCTGAACAATCCCGTGTAGCCTGTGTGGCCATACTGTACGAATATAGGCACTATGTATGTATGTATACGTAGATAAATAGATTTCATCAATGTCGAAAAATCTTAACTTGTGCGCATGCACCTAGACACAATTCACAATTTTAACTGTTTTCTTTGTTCAAAGTTGTGGGATATTTCGGGGTTGGCCTCTTTATAATAACTTATTATGAATTTCAACATGATTGGGTAATCGCCACTGAAAGCCTTCAATAATGCGGAGAAATTCGATGTTTCAGGCAAAACTCCGTGACTTGGTAATGTACCTATTTGATGAAGATTTTGGGTTGATTCGAGTCACCCCGTTTGAATTTCATTGCACTTGAACTAAAAGCAGCGTGCGAGCATACACACGTTTGGCATGATGGCATTACACATACAAAACACTCTCCTATCGATCATGTAAATAAATTGTATTTATATATGCTACTCTATAATACGTGGGGAAGCTAAACTAGATTTGTTGCCTGATGCATTCCAACGTGAGCCAATTCTTCCAACACAATCCTGTGATTCAACTTAATAAAGACCGGATACCTTGCTTGCAAAACTCGCATTCGATTTGAAAATTCATCTTCTCTCAGTTTAAACTGAAAATTAATTTTATTTGATACGGAAATTAAGACAGATTCATTTGTAGTAAACAGCTTGAGACTTCTTCATGGGTCTGCCCGCTGAGACGTCCCCCGGTTAATTTGTCCCCACGTTCCTTCCTAACTCCAGATATCCGCCAGAATACCAAATCCCCACCATTAGCAACTCAAATGAACTGATCCTCTCAGTCTTGTGCTTCCCGTAATTAAGGATTTAATTATCTAGTAGTTCACGGTCCATTAATTAAGAAGATTAAACCTTCGACCAGGATTACATTGGGGTTGATATTGCATTCGGTTTGAACCGCATCCGTGAAATCGTTGGCATTTTTCCGAGCTCGGTAATTAATTCAACCCTGTCAATAATGAACAGCGCTACTAACAGAAAATGCATTTGAATCAGATCATTTTGTACCTCTCTTATGTCGCAGTTGAATGTATCTATCAAATCAATGTATTCAGACTTGGTAGACTGTACTGAAAATCTTAGTAGACCATCATAATTTTGAGCCTAAGACACTACATTCTTCAAAATCGGAAAACCAATTAAATCTAGTAATTGATTCATAGCATTATTGATATTAAGTACACTTTTATTATGTCACTAGTACAGGAAACTGTGTGGTTGCCAGCATCACTTGCATGGAGTTAAATTTGAGCACTTCGTGTACAAAAAATTGTTAACTCTAAATTTTATGGCAATTTCTAAGTTAGCTGTGGTTTTTTAGAGTTATCCAAACATATTTTATCAATCAGCTCCTCAGTTTATTCAGTGATGTTCAGGATACCCCCATTCTACCCCCTCCTCAGATCCCCATTTGGTTCAGTGACGTTCGAAACGCTTTAACTCCCCCCATACCTCCCCATCCATTGAGAGTCAGATTTGAAAAATTGGAAAAAAGTAGTCTGACTTGAATTAGAGTAATCCAAACAAATTCGACAATCAATTCCCCAGTTTGTTCAGTGATGTCAATGAATCCCCGCTCCTCCCCTAAAACACCACCTATGGGGCAGATTTGAAAAATGTTAAGTAGCCTGTGATTTAAGTTAGAATAATCCAAACTTATTTTACCAATCAGATCCCCAGTTCGTTCAATGGTGTCCAAGATACCCCATTTCACCCCCCCCCCCCCCTCCACCCATAACACCCCCTCTGGCTCAAACTTTAAAAACTTCAAATAGCCTGTAATTTAAATTGGACTGATACAGACATTTTCCCCCACTCATATCAGTTGTCCAATGACCCCTGTAACCGTAAAAAGCGGACAAACACGGACAGACAGACAAAGAAAAATTGAGATAATGGTACCAGTCTTTACAAATAGCATGAAACGGAAAAGAATTGCGAAATTTCGTGATTCTAATCAATGTACAGACAGACATACTTACGATTTCATTAATATAGATTTCTTCTTTTTTCATTGGAGTTTTACAGTATTTTTTATTTGTTATTTGGATGATCATAAAAAGCTATTCTTGTCGTTGGAATGTATGAATTAAGTTTTTCTTTATAACTTCAGATGTGGATCCTATGTATCAGATAGACGCAAAGTAAGTTATGTTGGGTTTTCTTTCTGATGAGTTTGATAGGATAACAATTGGCTAATAAAATATTCGTGCAGTGCATGATTGATTATGTTTGAGTGGAAAATTGCATCGGAAAGATTGAGCCTCCTCTGAATGAGATTTTTGGTTGCGTTGAATTTAAATTGGTATAAATGGTGTGAATGGTAATGTCCCGAATAATTGGGTTTATGGTAATATTCTGTTTTGATGGAGCCACCCTGTTGTTTGATTATTTTGAGATCTAAAAAGTGTAAGCAGTTATTATCTTCCAATTCAAATATAAATTTCACGTGGGGTTTGCATTTTTTGTTTAATTCTGAAAGTAGTGAGTCTACGATTGATTCATCTACATTTAATGCTGAGTCATGAACATGTATTTCTATCCATATTACTTCATCACCAAATTTGGGAATTACAGTTTGTAAATTTCGTCTAATAATACGTGATCGGCAATTGTAGGTGAAAAGGGGATCCCACAGGTACTTGTTTATAAACTTAATTTTGAGACCATTCAACGCAATCCAAAACACATCGAAGCCTGGTCATTATCTACCTCTAGTATATGTATATATATATATAGGTATATATATATATATATATATATATATATATATATATATATATATATATATATATATATATATATATATATATATATATATATATACAAGGAATTGTTTTCTCCAAACGAATTAGAAAATTCTCGAATTATGAAAACTTCTAACATATAGTTGCTGGAGCTATTTTATTAGTTTCAGTTGCTTCATAAATTTGCTGAAGCCTGTTAAAAATATTAAAATAATTGTTTTTATAGCAAATATATATTATTTTATCTTGATAAAATGCCCGTGCCATAAATTTGAACTTTATTAATTATATCGCACCACATATTTGTACCAAATATTTTGAAATAGCCACCAAAATCTTTCATATAATAAAAATAATATAGGTAGTACTACATAGTAGATAGTATTTACATGAGAATTCGTTCAAGAGGTCATGTTGCATCGCCCCCATTTATTTCTGCAGGATTAGGGTTTTAGTATATTTCGGTATGGATCCGTATTGTTGGTAGCTACGTATTATATTTCCCGTATCAGAATATATATTTTGTGTGGTAGGTGTTTTCAGTCGTGCGTGTCACAGGAGATAAGTCGAACAGGCCTCCCATGTTTCCGTTTGGCGTATGTTGTGTGGAGGAGCGGAAATGAATGGACTGACTGCGACATGTTCTACACGTGCCGTCTTCCTCAAACCCCTCCTAACACCACGTGAAGGCACATGTGTGGTGGCACATACGCTTGAAAACGTTCCCTTAGTATTTTTTTTCGCGGGACATGCCCCACTATGAGAGAGGCCTAGTAACAATAATGTAGCGGAAAAACGGTCCGAGTTTCCGCCGTTATCGGGAACGGCAGGCCGAGAAAAGCCTGGACAGTGGAAGATACGGAATAGCGATCTCCTCGCACTTGGGAGGCAAATGTCTTGGAAATGGGGCAGATAGTCCACTATGTGGAGCCACTTTACCTCGACCCATAAAATGGGAGTGACCCCTTAAATGTTGAACACAGTACATAAATGGTGTCGTGTTACACAGCATTTAGCTGACATTCGAACCTTATCTCGTTCGACCTACTCTCACTAGTTGCATCCAAACCCCTACTTCTTCATGGTAGACAAAATAGACCTTCAAACGTGACTATCGGCTGATGTTGTTTCTTCTATAAAATTATTGTATTTCCACTCATATTCGTTGTATGGAAAATATTCAAAGCTGCACTATAGCATTTCGATCATTCTCAACTTCTCTTTATACCAATGTTACGAATTTTCGAAGTTACACCTCTGCAGCTGCCTGTTCAAAGCCTAACTAGTTATTGAAGTATAACTCCCGAGTCGGGATTAACCCCCTATTATGGAACGCACCCTTATAGCCTCAAAGCTCAATGATCTGGGTTGACCCTTACCTTTAATAGTTAACTTCCAATCAAAGATATGTAGACCAGCTATTTCTAGCCATTTCTATTTTCAGCAAAAAGAGCAATGATATTAGCTGCAAATGTGGTTATTATCATTGTTGAACATAAATAAAAAATATAGAATCATGTTTATGGAGACTTGCTGTTTTGGCAGTATCAGCTAAAGCTTTAACACAGCTTACTACTCTGGAGAATAAGATGCTTTTAAACGCAAAGTCCGAGTTGAAAGGATTGTAGTTGATAACTTTTCTCCACTCTTTCTTTCCACTAATTAACGTGGGAATCGAAATCCATTATTTTTATTACAAATTATTGCGGTTTCGGACGTCCCCCAGTTACCTTTATTTACATACTTCGAATGAAATTATTGAAACACAGAATGTGTTTTAGCTCACCCGTTTCACATAAACCCGTGAAACCCGCATGTAAGAATGACTCAGATTTTATCATAAATCGAGAGCTTTCGAACGAATGGTCAACGAATTTTGTGGGATGAAAAATGACGAAGTACCATTTCCCTAGCAACGACTTGGTTGTAAGCTGAAATCAAAAGAAGTTGTTGCAACAAATTTTCGTTACACATGAACGCTTAGTTTGCCCAGGCCACAAATCTCAACCGATTTTCGAGATAATTTGTTTACTCGATTCCAATTTTAGTCTAGCTGTGCAACAAAACCCGGAAATTTTAAATTCAGTGATGGAAGAAAGGTGGGGGGGGGGGGGGGGGGGACATGAATTTTTTCGGCAAATTTTGTCGACGCTACCCAGGCTACAATTCTCTACCCATTTTTGTGATTCTTATTTGGTTCGATTCCAATTTTAGTCTAGTTGTTTAGAAAACCTCGGGAATTTCCTGTTAAGGTCCCTGTTGGAAGGGATAATTACCGATTCTTTCAAGTGCTGCCCAAGCTACAAATCCCGACCAATGTTCGTGATTATTATTTTGTTCCATTACGAATTCAATATAGTTTTGGAATGTATGTTTGGCGTTTCACATTTCATCATGGGAGGTGTTGAAGGGAGATGAAGAAATCATGGTGTTTTAACAATTCTTTTCCGATTATCGTCATTCTTTTTTTGTTCAGCTATGAATTCCATCTAGTTTTAGATCGTATATCAGGGTTTCTAATTTCATAATGAGAGGGGTTCAAAAATCTTGATTTTTTAAACAATTCTCGTCTGATTTTCTTGATTATTTGTATGTTTAACCATAAATTCGGTCTGTTTTTGGATCGTATATCCGCAGTTTCAAATGTCATTACAGAAGGGGGTGAATGGAGGGTTATTGGCAATCGAACATGATGTTTCAACTGTTCTCGTCAGAATTTCGTGATCTTTTTTGTTCAATTATGAATTCTTTCTAGTTTAGGAAAATATGTCAGGAGTTTAAAATTTTATGGTGGAAGGTTTATGATGGAAATTTACTGACTGTGGAGGGGGTTATTGGTGGGGGGGGGGGGGGGGGGGATTCCGAGAAGTCATGATATTTTTGTTTTTCTCTTATTTTAACTCTCTCCAAAACTATATACAATCCATTCAAAGGGACGTCCCTGTAATTCATGCATTACTTACCAACTTGTTTTCAAATGATCGAGGAATTGCGGGGAATTTCAATTTTATGTATTCATCAGCGAAAATCCCTCCTCCTGCCTAGTGTTCTCACTCCATTGAATCGTCTATTACTAGTACTTTTAGATTTGTTTACTGTATACTGATTAATAGTCTCTGAGTATAATTTATTTTTCACCTAATCCAAGTAAGAAATGTGTCCTCTGTTCTGTTGATAAGAATGGACCTTCGAAAGCACCCGGGTCAGCCGAGTGAACTTGGAGACTCATGCTTTTATCATAACCTTTATCATAATTATAATCTCTTTTATCATAATTTTTATATATTATATTGTTTTCATATTGACCAGTAATCTAAAACTATTATTGTTTTTTTGTTTTTAGGTAAGACCCAGTTAAAAGATAGTCAACCTAGATGTAATCGTTATCGGCCCTCTTGTGTTGTGAGTAAACCAAGTTTCAAAAATAAACGAATAAGGCAACATGTACTGAGCGTTGGATCAAACAAAATTATATACTTATGATTATATTTTATTAAATTCTATTAGTTGTAGTTATTTGTTGTAACGGTGGCGACAATACATTTCAGAGACTACCTTTATCTTAGAAAACCTGTTTATAACCAAACCTGAAATGACATAAACATTTCCAGTTTTAGTATTTTAGATTTCTGTATTTGAGAGGAAGTCACTGCGGAACGATTTGCTCATGATATTGTATGAAGTGAAGTAAGTACGAGTACCTTGTGAGATTAAACGTAGTTTTGTTCTTTACACTTGACACCAGTATTTTAATCAATTTCATTCTAGAGTTACCAGCAAAGTTATCGATAAAATTTCTACCGAAGGATGAAAATTTTGATGAATGAATGAATGATAATGAATGAATGAAATGAATTATGATGTGTGAATGAAAATTTTTAAAAGTTAGTCCTAGCTTTGGTAAAGTCCACTGGCCTAAAAATGTATTTATTTCATTTTTTATTGATTAATTTCTTTCTTCGTGATTGGGTGCTCTTATAAAAGAAACACGGCATTGTTATTTTCGTTCCGAATTGAGAGAAAATACTGATGATTGAGCGTGTGATTTTCCTTTTTCCCTTCATAAAATAAGGAAGCAAAGCATTCGGACGAATTAGAAAAAAAAAAAAGTTTTTCTCCTAAATTAAAACTCTTATTTGCTTTTTACGTTCCACATTTTTCTGAACAATTTTCTTTCCGTGTCTGCCTGCCTTTCTTTATGCCTTGTCCCGGCCAAAGTACGTGTATACTGAATTGACGAATTTGATGAAATTTTCAGGAATTGTACGGGTTATTCAATAAACAGTTTCCTGAATATTTCGTCATCATAGGGCCTATAGGGTAGTGTTCGCATGCGCAAATATAAATTTACTAATAACTTCATTTCCCAAAATTCAGTGTCCCGCATCATCCCAAAGTTGTTGGGTAGTTGGAAGGTGTAAACAAAATTATAGCTTTCGAATTTCCTAGGGGTAAGATAAAATGCGGCAGCTGTGAATGCGCAAACGTTAAGTTAATTTTGAGCTGTAAAACGCCCAACCTAGTTGGTTGGTTATGATTAAAACTTCAAGCATTGTTTGGTTTAGCTTCTAGAGGTTTTATAACCATCGATTGATTTGAAGCATTCGCGAATATGGGTTTCCTGAAGTACCTAATTCTCATCTCTTGGCCAGAATGTGCTCTAAATTGAAAGTTAGTTGAAATATGAATTCAGAGTGATTTCCAAATGAGTTTCATTCAGTTGGCTACATAGCTACTGCTCATGCGCAAACGGAAGTAAAAATGGTTGTGAGAGACAACACATTAGATTTGTCATTTCAAATCTGGTGCGATTTCCTGAGAGATTGTTCGAAGCAGCTGTTGAAGTTTAGTTTTTATACTTGTTTCAATATCGTCGGACAGTTATTTTGGTGTGTACGAATTTGAAAACGTTAGATTTGATGCCGTTGCTAACGCCAGGTTTGTTGACATATTTTGATGATCACCGGAAAAAGTTTGGGTACGTACTACATATTCGAGAAGAATCTGATGTAGGTTGTGTTCAGTTGGTTTTCTATTCGGCCTGCCGAAGTTTGTAGGTATTTCAAACTATATTTAATTTTCATTCTAAAATTTCTTTGTTTAAGAAATAAAACTTGTGGAAAATAAGCGCTAATTATTGTGTTAGTTGTAAAGTTCGATCAACCATAATAATTTGGCCCTACCCAACTTGGCTGACGTAATTTATACTTTTCTAAAGACCATCGAATAGCCGAACGAAATATCTAAACGAGAAAATCTTCTCGTTGCTTCTTTGTATAATTTTCTCCTTTGGCACCTCTGAAGAAAATGAATCTTCCGTTTAATTGTGTTTAAAATTCAGTTGTTCAATGGTTATTCTCCAGTGGATGTAACAGGTAACTGCTGGTGATTATCTCTTCGTGAACTCTGTTCTGCCGGATGACCCTCGAATCAGTATTAAACACAGTCTAATGCTTGATAGCGATCTATTTCCGAATGGTTAGTGAATGTCTTGCAGGTACATAACGAACGTTTTTTTTTTCCCCCTTCAACGTAGAGTAGGATCCATTTTCTCGCGCTCTGATATAGAAGTCAATGTCCTTGACTGTTATTTGTGTAAGTACACTCATCCCCCTCTTGTTAGTAATTAGACGAAGCACGTAGGGAGAAAACGTAAGTTTAGTCTTTCTGAGCTCTACCCGTCCAATTTGTACTAGTCCGGGGCCATAGCGAGTTTAGAGAAGCGGGTTCATTCTGATTCCACGCTATTACGCCCGTCTCTGTTCTCTCGCCCCATCTCCATCTTCCCTTCTTCCATCTCGCTTCGTACTCTCTTAATAGCCTCCTATCCCGGTCTAATTAGTTCAAAATTAACCTTTTCCTTCCCCCTCTCACAACATTCGAGGGGCTTCATCCAATTTTAAAAGTAATACCATCCTTCACCTCGACCAACTTCCACTGGCACCCAACCCCGCGGTCCTCTCAGTAGCACCAATCTTACTCCTGAGCCACCCCTGCCTTCTCCAGTCACCACTTTGACTCTAATGGGAGTCTTGCGGTTACGCCGACTGTGGCAATTGTTACTGAGGTTATATTCACTGAATAGATTAACCGTCTGCCGCCAGCACTGCTATTTTCTTAATTTTATCTCCTTACTCTATCGAAGGGCATCCTGAAATGATGACCATACCACATTAGGCGATTGGATTTCTCACTTCACCCTATTACTATTCAGTATTTATTCAGATATTATTTATTTCATGTTTCCTCCCAAACTCATTATTCCAGACTTCACCTTAAGCGAACTTCAAGATTCCGACGGCACTAATAAAGGAATTGGTTGAGATTTATCAACTGTGGTTTTAGCACATACTGATGGGTTTCAATATTTTTCTCTCCCGTTTTTATATACCTCCCAATAAAGTAAATTTCAATAAATAAATAAGTTTCTCAGTGGTCATCATCCATAATCGCTATTTCCCTCGTAGCAGAGTGTGGGGGTGGCATACTTTACGGGGTAGTGTATATATATATATATATATATATATATATACTCGACGCTTCGCGCCTCGCCGGATCTTTTCTCTTTTCTACTGTGTAGAAAATGAGGATAATTTGCTATGCAATTCGTCTCACGAAAAAAAAAAAAAAAAAAAAAATTCAAGCCTGGTTGGGATTCGAACCCACAACCTTCGTCTCACGTGAAAAAAAAAATTTTTTTTTCAAGCCTGGCTGGGATTCGAACCCACGACCTCGCGGGTTCGCGTAGCGGGACAAAAAAAAATTATTGGTGGTCGGCCTAAGAATCGCATAGCAAGTTGCACAAGAGTCCAAGGGGGACTCCCCCCCAAGGGGGGAGGGGGGTCTCTAGTTGCCTAGAGTTGCGCAAGTGGCACAACTCTAAGGGGAGCTTTCTTTCGCCTTTAGATCAACCCTAAAAGGTAACAGTACTTTTTGGAGGAGATGATGGTCTCATTTATAGACATCATCATCGAATGAAACCACCCGGGTCGCTGTACGTTCATCCATTTGCTCTTCCTAAAGGCTAGAACTTTGGCAGGGGGGAAAAAAACTCAACAATATGGGAGTAAATCATCACTGGTGGAACATAGTAAAAATCGCCTTGTAACTCCCACGCTCGTATCAACTGATATAATTCAAATGGAATTTTCACTTCACGCAACTGGGTTTACTGGTTTCAGTTATGGAAGCGTTGTGTTCTCTTTTGGGAGACGAAACATTTTCACATCAAAATTTCCACTCGCGTTTTGTTGACGATTTTGAACAACTTTCGTTCCGTGTTGTCTGCGTGTGTCTGCCGTGTGTCCGCTAATCTATGTAACAAGCTCAATTTTCACCATTTTCAACCGATCGTTATGAAATGTTCATGGAATGTACGGGTTAGGGTGAGGATGGTCCCCTATCAGTTCCGTTATTCACAAATCGCTTCACTCAGCTTCGTTGTTTCCAAATCAATACTTCACTCAGCGCATGCGCAAACGTAAAAGCACCCTCACTCACCAGTCGCGTCGTCCGATCTCGCTCAAATTCTATGTATAGTTAGATATGAGATAGTTATGTATAGGCGATACAACCCTAACGAATTTCAACATGATTGTATCATTAGTAGCTGCTGCGCATGCGTGAATGTTTATTCCTTTTAACGAGCCTAATTTCAATAGCTTTCATCCGATTTTGATGAGATTTACAGGGAATGTGCGGGTTAAGCTGTAAATGTTCCACTATCAATTTCATTCTTCCCAAATCATCATTCCATTCTGCGAAAGGACAAACGTTAATTATGTCAAACATCATTTTTTGTCGCCCAATTCGTCCGATTCCGCGCAAATTTAGTGGATAGAAGGGGACAACGATTTAATCAATACATATAAATATCAACATGATTGCACCATTAGTTGCTCCTGCGCATGCGATAAAGTGTAATCCTAGGAACTAGCATAATTTCTAGTTTTCATCAGATTTTGATTACATTTTAACCAATTCCATTTTTCTCAAATGCGCTATCGTAAATTACTTCAAGCATAATTTTCCCGTTTCGTAACTGACCGGTTTCGACGTTTTATGTTACCTACATCCTGATTCACTATATTCCGCTTTGGAGTTTTGGGATTATTAAAACCATTTTAATGATCTAAACATTCATGTTATTTTCAATTGGTACCTATTGACTTGAATATAGTTACATTTAGATCATAGGGACTAGAAAAATGTAGATGTTTTAATTAATTGTATTAATTTTCCCTCTGCAGGAACGTTTGATGCTAATGTCTTTCCTAATCGACTCACGGTGCTGATATTTAGATGATCCTCCTTTGGTACACCTCAGAAACATTTACGAGGTACGGAGGCGCACTGATCGGCTGAGGGGCCTCTGAGGCTGATTCTTTCCTTTTCGACCTGCCTTTTTTTTAACCATAAACCGTAAAATTGTGGGGTCCTGGAGCCCTAAAGGTATGAACCCATTTGGGAGGCACGATACGCCAAGTATTGATCATTTACTATTTTATATGGGGCTTAATAATAATGATAGAAGGTTGAAAATCTATTTATTTTAGAGTGCATATCGTGATGACTGAGATTATAATTTACCTCATATTTACCTCTTACTCATTTAGAAGACTCTTCAAGGTGCTTCAATCTAGTTATTAGTCTATAGTTGCTTCTTCATACCCAATCAAATTCATATTGCCTCGTGATGAAATTTTTCCTATTTCATTCCGGTAAACTCGTAGTCGTTTCTTTGAACACAAAATAAACTGAATTGGAATCATTGTCGGTCTTGGCGAATCGCGACGGAAAGGTTTCTGAGGCGATGTAATTTGCCAAAAGCAGTTGCCAGGATTCCTTCCTCTCTCGCCTTGTCTGTTTGGGTAATTGAGCGACTCCCTTGACTTTCAAAGCTTCGAACGTTGTTTGTTCGAAGGTGGTGGTGAGGAACGAAGAAGGGGTGACTGCGAAGAGACGGGGGAGCAAATTGAAACGAATTCCTCGTCTTTATTAAGTCTTCTTCTACACTTTCCGTCCAAAACCCTAGCCATCTTGTGCCTTGAGAAACCTTATTTCCTTCTGAGTGCGTCCTCCGGCTCAAGTGATTTTTCTTTTACTTTGAAGTAAAACTACTCAGGATTCTCGTCCAAATGGCGTTCCAAGTGATTTCAATATGGATCTTAGTCGATCTTCTTACCTCATGACTTCTTCGGTAGTTATATCATCACCATCACTGTAAGAAGAACTGCTGAGAAGAAGGACAAAAATAAGAAAGAATCGACCTTTGCTGTCACCTAAGAAAATATTCATACATTGATGAAGTATGGGCAATTCAATATTCCTCAAGATTCGCTCTTCTCTAATAACAGTTGGTATAGTAAGTAGCTTGACTTAAATTGTAAGGTTTCTCAATTGAATCATTTTGAGCGCTAACGATTTTTTTCAATTTTTTCTTCCCCTTTACGAATGTTTCTTCGAAAACTATTGGTGTACTTATCAAGGTTCGCAGAGTACTGAAAATGAAGAGAAAATAAAAAAAATCCCAATCAATCAATGTAACGGATACATTCATTGTTAAAAACCCGTTGGCTAAAAATGAACCTTTTTCTTACATTTGAACATGTTTCTGTACAACATATTCAGCGGAAACTCCCGGGGACGACTGAGCTACCACAACTAATCTGTCGCTCTCTATCAGCAGTCCTTTTACACTGAACAGTACTGTCAACGAAAATATGAATGAAACCAGGTCAATGAAGAATACGGAAGTCAATAAAGAACGATGTCATTTTCACGAAAAAAAAGAGTTACAATGTAACTGCTCTGTGCGTCACGGGTGATTTGGTTCGTGAAATCATGTGTTTTTATGAGGAATTGTAGTTGATAATACATTATTATAAAAAAAAAAAAAAAAAACATTATTAACATTCAAACATTATCATTAACATTAAAACATTATTATTTAAGAACATAATTATTTGTTGCTGTTTTCGTTGCCATTGTGATTAGTTTCAAACAAGTTTTCGTTTGTATGGAAATCAATTGATATTAGAAGGCTGTGTGGAGTCACTAAATTTTGCACGCTGATCAAGTTGAGCGAAATCGCGCTGAGACTAGCATGATTGGGTGTGCTCAAAGTCATATGCGACACCTGTTGGAGAGTGTCCTGATAATTTCTTGAAACTCAAATGAAAATTGATAGTGAAAAGGTTCGTTTAAAAGATATCTCTAGATTTCCGCAACTATAGAGATGTATCTAGAGCAATATATTTATTACCTGTTATTCAATGGCATATACGCTGTGATTGAACAATGAAATGCTTCTCAATCGAAATACCAGCTCATCTTTTCGTTTTAGTTTGGAACATTTTAGCTCAACATCTACATAAGTTTGTTTGGGGTTTGGAAGAGGGACTGTTGTTCCGTAACTAATGTGAGAGTACTCGGTGACCAGAGAAGTGTGAAGACTCGTTCCACATGATCGTTCACAAAGGATTCTGTTCCGGGGATCGCAACCTGCACCCCTCGTCCTCTGTCCTTGCACCTTGTCCTTCCAAATCTGTCCACTGGAGAAGAAGGATTTTACCAGTTTTGCTAATATCCTTTGTTTTCCCTCAAAAAGCTAAATCCAACATACCGAAATCGGTTAAATTTGACAATTACCAGAGTTCAGAAGTACCTATACAATCATTGAATATTGTACACCAGTCTAATTTGTTCTAAAAGTGAGTAAACCCACTAAGTAACTTCAAAAGAAAAAGCGTTTGGGATATATTATTATTACGCTCGCCCCTAATCGGGAGAACAGTTATTCTAATGAAGTAACCGGAATTGAGCTGTCTAGACTTTGTGTGCCGGAATTCAAACTCGGTGGTTGTGGTAAATAACGGGTAGGATGAAAACTAAATGGTGGATCAATCTTCTTGACTGTCATCATTTCTCTCCCTCTTATTGTTGTTTCACCCATTTCTGCAACAATACTCTTGATTGCCCTTTTATGTTCATTTAAAATCGCTTATTCCTCTTATTTCCATAATTTTTCTCTATATATTTCTTCAGCCATAACATCACCCATCCGCCAAATGTATGTCTCACATGGCTGAATTGAACAAAAACCAAACATAATATTATAGATTCACAATTACATCCAGAAATTTGAGCAATCAAGTTTCAACTTGTACCTAATTACTCTATCTACCAAGCGTCCCCTCGATGTAACCTACTCAATATAACCTTATGTTACATAAACTATTCCTAACATTGCTGCAGTTAGTAATGCGTTTTGAATATAAATTTTTGAAGGTCTATCTTTACGGGGGGGGAAAAAAATGCTCGACTCGACCCACCAAAATTGCTTCGGTATCGTTGAATTTGTTGTCGAAAGTTCTTTACTCGTGAATCCACCCCATCCATATTTGACGTGATAAGTTCGACGCATGTTCAGTTTTTCCTTGATCACGTCGTTAGGGAAAGCCTAGCTCACGTCAATGGATTAAGCCTATAGGATGGTAATATAGCCTACATGCTATTCCGGAACTTGCTCGTTATTTGCGCCCACCCGCATGGAATTTGGTGCAACAAACAAGCCAGCTAATTTTCTCTTTTGTAATAATACTTATAGGGATGTATATTTAAAAAAAGTTACAGTCTAGCTTGGTGTCGAAAAATCAGGCCCCGGTCGTCTGTCCGAAACATTAGTTGTCATATTTCTGATGCTGAGGCAGAAAATAAAAAGTGTTCATTTCGGTGGATGTTTTGATATACATATTTTTTTCGATAATTTATTTCCTTATGAGAGAATATTTGTCTGCAATCTTAAAACAGGTGCAATACAAAAGTTGTAATCTTGCAGTATGATCGTATGAGCGAATTTTCGTAAATTATCGTGTTGTATTATGTCACATTGTTTTGAAATGTAAGTACTAGGAATGCAAATAAATTTTTAACTTCTACCAATTAATATGTACTATGGCAAAAAACTCGTTGATGCACTTCTTTTGGCTAACATTCTTCCAAGAACATGAATTTAACGATTTTTAGCCGTTTTCGGAGATTTGTTAAACCACATTTTTTGAAATTTCATCAATTCATGTGCACGAAATGTGCTGGCCAACAACGCATCCTTTCATTTTTAGAAAACTACATTTTTTGGCGCAAGAACAAAAGTTTTTATCTTAATCTTAAGGAGAGCTACCGTATCGAATATCTAAACTACGCTGCACAAATGTTTGTAGTAGGTAAGAAATCTGTAGAACATAGAGAACAAAGTGATTTTGCCCCATGAACCACATAATTGTCATACATCTCCTAAACGAAGAGAGAAAACGATATTGAATATCGAGCTAATCCCCTCCGTCTAGACTTTTGCCCTTCAAAATGACCTAGTCACCTTATTATTGGTCAGACAGAAGTTTGTCAAAGATTATTCGACTCAGGATTAAATGCTTCCCTAGGTCACGAGTTTTATGTAAGTAGTATATAATACAATTCCTTCCTTGGAATTGGAATTGGAATTAGAATGTAATGGAATTGGAAAATTTGACCTTGAAAAGCATTTACTCCTAAGTACCATGAGCTTGGGTATACTTCAAAATGGACCAATAGGCTCGGTGATTTTGAAGGGCAAAACTCTAGGCAGGGGGATGAGACGACTGACCCAAAATTTGTCTGATAGGAAATTGTTTCCAATCTCTAATTTTAAGAGATCGCTAATAGTTTAAAGAGTCCAATTTTTTTTATTTATTTATTTTTTTTTTCCCCTCACTGTCAGCAGGCGTTTTTTTATGCTGTACAACATTGGTTGATACGAAAACGTCTGTAACACGCTTGGTTTACGAATTATTGGAGAAAAACTAAAAAAATTTCAAAATTAGTCATCCTCGTGTTTCCTCCATTTTGTATTGCAACTGTTTTGACCTCTGAAGGGATTACATTAATGTTCAAAATATAAAATAAACCTTCTCCCGGAATGAGCACCTGTTTTCAGCCTCGGCTCCTGGCTATAATTTTAATCCCAACTTCCAACATTTGTTTGGCAATTCGCAACAAATGCAACTATAAAATAGTGGAGGTGCTACTCACTGTAGCTTGATGAATCATCTCATCCTTGGTGACAGTGGTCGTAACGCTCCCTTCAGGAGCTATTAGATTGTCGCCATATACGTGAGGAGAGTTTTACTCTCGTACTCACGACTAGACTTTGCAATCCTTGCTATGCGGGTTGTGAGGACCTTGTTAGAGCATCCATGTGGGCCACCGTTGTGTTAATGACACACAAGTTCGGTCTTATGAGGGTCTAGACCTTAATGAAGGTGAGAACGTATCTGCTGCTGGTGCGCGCGTAATTTGAGTTTATCGCGGAACCCTCGTGGTTCCATCATTCACTGATGCCATTCATGTTTTACGCGGAAAATGCCCCGTCGAAAATGATGGGCGCGAAAGATCTACTCTATTTAATATCAAGGCTAAACTATGCTTTTCTACGCAGAATTTGAATGTTTACTGAAATTTTCTCCGCATCATGTAGAACTAACCAAATCGCTTAGATATATCAAGTACAATGTGATCGTGAGACATGCATGCCAATGTGGATTACGACGTCAAAAGTGAAGGGAGTAAATTGTTCTGGACTTTATTCAATATAGTCTTTCAGTTGAGCAAGTTTTCTCGTTCAGTCTTGGTCATCTGTGTGAAAAGATATGACTAATATCTGTCAAATACATAGTGATATATTGTAGAATAGCCTGGCTTAAGAAAAATTGCTGTAAAACAATACAATTCTGAAAATGAATTGTCTATTTAACGGGCAATCTTGGCTCACACTTTGTTTAATACTCCTTTTTTGTGATTCATGCTTTATGATGGATGCTGCTGATGAAGGGATCAAATCAAAATTATGTGAATTAATCCGACCACAAAAATATAAAAAATGAAACAGTTAGTTGAGGGCAGAGATCTAATCTGCTGTTGTGACTTGAACTATGCGTATATGACTTGATTTGTGATGCGTATTCAACTTATTTACTCTTGTCTGTACCCTGTGGTCTTGTTTGTACCCTAAACTTCAAAAGAGGATATATTTGAAGGAATAGGAAGGAACACCCTAGCGAAACTCCGTGAAATATCAAGGTGTATCCCCTGGAACGCAAAGCCTCGTGATAGGTTGGTTTTATGTTCGTGAAAATGAAAGGCACATATTTGCAATACGAATAATAATCAGCCCAGCTTGGTTGGTATATTTATACTCCATGGCTCATGGAGGGAGAACAGGCTGATTCCAGCAGAAGGGGACAGGCCTGAGCCCATCGAATAAACGGCCATCTAGAGATCATGTGTTCTCAAGCTGGGCCGACTTGCTATTTGCTATCTTGCTATAAGCGAATAATACATTATGTTGTTGCATAACATCTACAACAAAACTTGAGATGTCGGTCGCATTCATAGATATATATATATGGTCATACTATTGAGAAACCACGAGACATCTATGTATTTAAAACAACTTCCGAATAAATTTGCTAGGTCTTACGTTGTGTATCATTTACAATATCATAGACATTGAGGGTTAAGAGTGATTTCCCGACATTCAGAACATAACCCAAATAGGTTATTTGAGCGAGTATTTGGGTAAGCTATAAAATGTTCTCCTCAGCTAGAAGTTATGATGAATCCACTCGGCCCAGTTTCATCTGCCTCCAAAGCTCAGCACACAACTCCTTTCGCTCAGTGCTTCGTAGGAAATGTAGCTTGTAATCTACGTACCTACTGCCGGAATCCGCAATAGACCCCTCTCCAGATGATTTATATAGCGGTAGTAAAACCGGCTCCCATTATGGAGGAATAGGTTGTCCAATACAGGAAGGACGCCGGCGCTTTATAAGGTGGGTTATTCTCTACATCATCAGCATGAATAAATCATGATATTGGTAACTGGATAGTTTCTCAATTTTCGCAACTATTGCTATACACCAGTGCCTACTTTTGGGGAAACTAAAAAACCTATTTTCATCTAATGGAAATCCGACTACCTTCCGGCATTAGGCAATCACTAGAAAACCTTAATTGTCATACAATTCGATTTCAGTAAGGGAGGAGCATTGTTCCTATCAGCTGCATTAATCGTCAAGATATAAAGACGTTTTCAGTACTGATGTGGAGAGACAACACTGGAACACTAGCGCTCCTAGAGTAACATCCGGTACGCTCGCCTATTGTGCCTATTGTTTTGTATTTACTTAATTCAAGTGTAATCCTGATATCCATGCTTCACATAGATGTCCTATGTAACGTCTTCATTTTAGCTTTATGCATTTGTTCCCAGTTTGTGTTCGCTCATGGAAACCTCGTCGTTCGGTATACTTGGTTCTACACAATACATTCCTTTTTACTTACTTGTGGTAACATTTTTCCTATACTTAATTGTGGCAATTCCTAATTCCCCTAAGTTGGAGAACATAGTTAAAGTGGTGACCCCGTGTAAACACAGTGCCCCTTTTCTAAACAACGAATTTGAAAAAGTACCTACATACTACTCTACGTTCCCTGCCAACTGTACGTACAATTTGTGTATTGGGAGATTGCCCTCTGCACGTAAATCCTTTTATGCAATCAAACAAGTCGCTTCTACGCTTGTTGTTAAGTATGTTTTTTGATTTAGGTACTATTTAGGTATTGTTCATCATGGCTGAAGGTGGAGACGACGGTGCAGGAGTATTAAACAATGCACTTTTTCTGGTAGCTATAGTCAGCATTAAAATCCCGCCCCTCTGGCGTAGAAATGTTAAAATTTGGAGGATGCAAATCCTTTGGTATACTTTGTTCTTCTCAATATATCCCTATTTACTTACTTAATTATTTGTCCTATACTTAATTGTGGTAATTATTAATTCCCCTTAGTTGGAGAACATGGTTGAACTATAATTTATGATACCATTACAGTTTAACATAGTTATACTATAATTGATAATAGCAGATGATCCAATTCACTTCGCTTGATTTTGAACTACCTCAAACTTGCACACCAAAGTTTTGCACAAAACTTATGTATTGTTGCTTAGCTTGCTCTTCTGTAGCAAACGCCCTATATTCGATTTTCATATCACTCATTATTATGTACGTTTTTCCGGGCAAGGCACTTAGGGAGCAATCGATTGGTCATAGAGTGCTCTGGGAGGTCTCCATTTATTGAACGGAAATGTACTTTTATTGAAAGTACGTGTTTAATGTTGTGTGTGTTGGTCAACGTCCAGCGAAAAATGTTTTATTCGTGTTTCTACGAACATTGAAGAGTAAAGGTGGGTTCACATCCATCCGGAATTGTGGAAATGCGGCAATGCGTCTGCGGTTGGAAATAGTGGAGGGGTGCGGAATTGCGGCAGGCCGTTCACAACCATCCGGTTGAGTTATCATTGCGTTATCATTGTTTGTGCCTTCTATTACCATTGCATTCCCCAAACAGACCTGTTTCCTCCCGAATTTTCTCCTTCCTGTCACACATTTTACGGACATCAAATTTCCATGAATGGCGTTGAATAATAAACTCATTAGTTATGGGAGCATACAAGAGATTTTGATGTATGTACCTACATCAACTGCAAAGGTGACTTCGTTTTGAATTGACACTGTTAATTCAACTTCTTCTGTTTCATCAACTTCTTCTGTTTCATCAACTTCTTATCACAAGATAACATTATAGGTATTTCTACCCAAAAAATGTGTAGGTAGGCGCATTTCAAATCACTTAAATGCATTGATGCACCATAAGAAGTAGTTACATACTTAACGTAGGTAATCTGTTCATTTCGTAAGGACAAGTAAGCGTATATCTGTACTCTTCGTTTTGAAAAAGTAATATCTCTTCTCAAATACCTACTCATTCAACAAGCAGAAAATTGCTAATCTATAATCAAAAAATGCCTCAAAACACAAATGGAATAGAATCATTAGGAAGGTAGTTTGTTTGTGAGATCGCAAAATCGGTATATACACCTAGGAATTTTTAACCCAACTCGGACTCATCGGCATAAAACCGTGTTCAGTTTGTTATTTATTAGTTTGTTTGTTATTCTTATACACAAGCGCTGTAGAAATATATTTCCTATAAATGAAATTCAAATTCAAGGATCGTAAAAATACGGACCACAGCCATAAAACAAGATAACACTTCAACAAGCTCCGCGGCAATCCAGTAAAATATCTAATTTTTCAGATGTGGACAGTCCGTCTCAATAGTGCTTGTCGGCAAGATTCACCCACTCTTCCGACTGCCGCTAGCGTAGTCAGAAGGCCGAACGCATTGCCGCATTTCCGCAATTCCGGATGGATGCGAACCCACCTTAAATCAACAAATTTCGAGAGACACTCAGTTTTGACACGGAACATGTTCTATAGGCATTTACTCCCTGCCAGAAAATTATATATGTCACACAATGTTAGATACCTAGTTTTTGCACGCACACGTTTCCATCAGTTAGTGAAGAAAAATCTGTTGGCCGAATCCGTATACATGGTGAGCGTACATACATTTGCGGGGACAGAGCAGAATGAAATCGGTAGGACAAGAACTTGAAAATACCAATTTCCTACCTAATCGTATAAAGGCTATTGGGAAAACAAAATTGCCATATGTGTTTGTAACCTCAATAAGACTAAACTAAAGGGCAAAGGTGTAGGTTTCGAGTAAAATTTTCTATTATAAAGCGCTAAATAAATCCAGAATCCCTAACGTAATATAATAAAGGTAAACGGGTCTTCTGCGCGTCTTCCAACGCAGCGGATTTCTCTGTACTGTACTATTCAGACTCCTGACTCGGCTACGTTGAACGACGTGCTAGCAAAAATAACTTTAGCGTGACTGCTCTGGCCACTTCGTTGAAAAATCTTTGAAGGAGATCTGTAATGAGGTGGATTGCTCCGACTTCGCTCGCCTCAGACAACTGTACGGCTTTCTTAAATATTTTTCTCTACGACCTATTGGATAAATCATGCCTAAAGACGTTTTCCCAGCTAAATTGAATACATAGTTTTACACTCAAACAATCGTTGCTAGGGAAATATTACTAGGGGTTTATATTGCTAGGGTTTCCTCTTGAAATAAATTGTTTACCATTCGTTGGAAAGCTTTTGGTTTATCTCATTTTCAATGGCATTGGATATTTCCTCTCCTGGTCTCTCTTCTTCAGTCAATAGTCCCTTGCATATTGGACTCGAGTATCGTGGTTTAATAGACTTGAAAGATCAAATATCGATGAAAGAGTTGAAGGATCTAAACAACGCATGAGTTGATTTTCTGAATGGCTTTGTTCCACTTTGGCCATTTTATTTTAGATTGTTAGGTAAGAGCAAAGTATGAAACCAACCTCATCAGCTGAATGTAATCCATGTTATAATTTCAGGCTTTAGTAGATAACACCCTCGGTTCCAATGGGGGGGGGGGGGGGGGGATCGTTTTTTTTTATTTTATTGTTATTATTATTATTTTTTATTTATTTTTTCTATTTTATTATAATTTTTTTTTACCGATTTCAATGTTTTATTATAGAAAGTTCCAGTCATGCAGCATGATCGTCTGAGCGCTTTTTCGTAAACTAAGATATTATATTGTTACATTATTTTGAAATTTGAGCACTTTGAGTGCAAAATAATTGTTAACTACTAAACTCGTTCTAAATAATAATTGAAATTCAAAAAGAAATTTGGCATTTTTAGCTTTTTGCCGTTTTTATCAATTTTTCAGAAAATATCAATAACATTTAGGTATGTACGTTTTTCAGCATAATTTTGTGCATAAGTACATTTTTTAATGTTCTAGTTCGTTCTTCATAACCTTTTATGACTAAAATTCTGCTACAAATATAAATTTATCGATTTGTTTTGCAGTTTTTAGCCATTTTTAGTGATTTTTTAAAATAAACAATCTACTGAAATTTGACCAATTTAATGGTCTCCAAAAAGTGTTGGCCTGCGAACTCATCCTTTCGTTTGAGAAGCTTGATTTTTGTGTGCAAGAATAGAATTTTCATCTCGATTCTCAGGAATCATCATATATATCATCATGAATCGTTTCATATATATATATATACCTATATATATATATATATATATATACTATATATATATCACTTGAATAATGACTCTACAAGAGCTTCAATAAATCACTTGGTGAGAAAAGAAAACAGAAAATTACAACACAAAACTATTTTTAATATTTCGGCTTCTGCCTTTTTCAAAACTACGAGAGAAAATGATTAATTTGGGCTGTTTGCAACTTGGCAAGGATTGTTGTAACTTTGGATATCGCTTCAACGTCTAATATTCAGTCCTGGAGGATCGTAGGCACCTAACACGTTGCTATGGGCTTTTTCCGACTGGTGAAGTATTCTCTTGTTGTCGTTGGGCCTCATTTTTTTCAAGAGTTTAATGCCAAAACAATCATCAAAAGATGAATTATGCGTAATGGCATGTCGGCTTACAGGGAGATCATCGTCTGACCGAACCACGGATGCTCGATGGTTGTTCACCCTCAAGTTGAGTGGAGTTTCTGCTTTCCCCACGTAAAAGGCAGGACACTCTTTACAAACCAACTCATACACACACATAGGTGTCTGGCATTCTGCTGATCCTTTGCATGTGTATGACATGGGGATTGTTCGGAGACGTGAAAACTTCCTCCTCAATAACTATAGGGCAAACTTTGCAGCGGCGCTTTTGACATGGGTGCAGTCCTTTGCTTGGAGCTGGTTCTGGTCTATCAGATCGCCGGTGTGTTAGGATATCTCCAAGTGAGGATGCCTGACGATACTTGAGGGTAGATGCTTCAGGAAAGACATTTCTTGTTATGGGGTGAGAGGATAAAATTGGGTGGAGATCCTTCAAAATTTTGTTTAGGCTCTCAATTCCAAAAAAGAATGTAGTTGTCAATTGGACCTTCTCACTTTTATTGCGTATTGCCGGTCGGTAGCTTACATGAGGAGGGATAATCCTCTTCTTCACTAAATTTGCGGGATATCCTCTAGTGAAAAAGCGATCCGAATATGTGAAAAAGCGTTAAACTCTATTATTCGTTTGAGAAACGGAAAATGTTCGAAAATTTTGATCTTAAAATTTGCTTCCTTTATACGAAAATTCGCTAATAATGAATACAAAAAGAGAAAAAATGTAACTGAGTGTTCAAGAAGCTTAGGCTTTGTGCTAACTGATAATATTTACGTGAGCAGTATAAATATGGAGTATCAATATCCATTTGAAATCAGAATAAAGTTGGATGTAAAAATAAACTTTTTCTGTGAAGAAAATTGTACGTCTTTCGTCCCGCTGTGCATCCTGTGAAGAACATGGGGATAAGAGCCAGTGGTTTTTTTCCCCCGAGGAACCACGGAGAGGTACTCTCAAGGTTGACCTTGAGCCCTGTGGATAAGGAACAATCATCTCTGGTCGGAGGCAGCAGATCTTTCTGAGGGGAACGGAGTCAAGACCGGTAAATTTCCTCCGTCTCACCGTGAAGCTGTAATGATTAATTTGAGCAGGAGGGAAACCGCGAAACCAACCGAGGTTCATCTTGATGACAACAGTTTTTTTCTTCCGTAGATCAAATTCTTGAAGTTTCAAAACATAAATGAGTCAAATATTGCTCTTGTTTCAAATATGACTTTGTAATAGTTCTATATGGTTATCACTAATCGGTGGATAGATCGCTTTTAGTATTATATCACTCCTGGAACAACAACCATTAATGCGGTTTGAATGGAGTTATGGATGTTGGTAAATGAATTGAGTAGGTATTGGAGTCATCGATCGAGAGCTCATTGAGGTTAAATGTTGATACAGATTTACATATCCAGGGATTATGAAAAATTCTTAGAATCATACTTCAAAAGGTCAATTATTTTTGTGCGTAGATAGACTTTCCGCTCAGAAGACCATGGAATGTTCAGACTACTAATCTAAAATTGAATCGACCTCATAGCTGAATTTAAGGATTGCAATTTTCGCAGCCTTTAAATAACATTAAATATAAAGGTATTTTACCGGCTAGTCAGATTTCGGTGGCAAATTAATTTCATAGATAAGTACATTATAGGTACATACACAATTCAATTCGCTGAATCACACGAGATCATTTCATCCAGGATTGTATAGAAGAAACAACTTTTCGCTAATGTAAAAATACAAATTTCCAGCCATGTAGCCTGGTTGTTCTAAGTTGTGATTGGGGCAATCGTGTTCAAAATGACTTTACTGTGGCAACCATCCGACCCCATGAATTTACATCCATTTTCTAGCTGAGGTTCAAATTAGAAAGGAAAACATGAGAAGATTGAATCGTATGGTGTTGGAAAAGATTGATTGATTATTGTGAGATCCGCCCTTGGCCGAATCCGTGACTGAGTTCTAATTATGTTAACCGGTGGTTGTTGACACCCGTTACCTCTTCCTGCATCCGTTCAGGGACAGATGACCACGTCAAATCCATTAGTAAAGCCTCCATCCGATTCTCCGTTATTCTTGGTACTCCGTACATTGTTCAATTTCCTTTGAATTTCAGAAAGTCGAGCAATGGTTCTAAATGTAGTAGTTGTTTCCAGTTATTGCTTCCGAGTCTACCTAAGGCAGCGGAAGCATATTTTTCACATTTGGGAGTTGGAAAAGAGATGTTTTCCAAAAATCAAAATGTCACTCGTGTTTTACCCTTTTGACCATTCTGAACGACTATCGTCTCGTGTTTGTCTGCGTTTCGTGTGTCTGTGCGTGCGGCGTGTGCGTGCATGCGTGCATAACTTCTTCAGTTTTCATCTGATATCGATCATTTTCAGGGATTGAATGGTTAGTCTTTCTAGATTATTTAAAACATTTCAATGATCTATTAATTTATGTGACGGATACGAGGAAGCTATGTGCCTCACCCAACTTGGCAGATGTTTTAGTTTTCTGACTTCAACGAATTTAGAAGCAGTTATAAAATCTGAATAGAGCACATAACATTTCATACATTTTATTTTATTCCGTCAGCTGAAAGATCTTGCCCAAAGCAATGTATTAAAAGCTTGATGAACGTCCTCACATCCGCGTCCGCCTGTAGGGGAAAACGATACACCTATGCTGTCCTTTCAGCTTCTATTGGCGTTTTTTCCTAACTATTTAGAGTCTTTTTTTTTTAATGTTCTAAAATCCAGCTACGTATAACAATATCTGTAGGATGCACGGTTTAGGATTTATTAGAGAAAAACTTCAACATGGGCAAATTAAATTAAGCCATCTTTATGTGCCGTGATTTTGTATTAAACCAATTTCGAGAGGACAAAGATTTTCTCACTGAGAACGGACTAAATTTTCAAAATCTAGTCTCAAACCTTAAAAGTCTGACGAAAACCTCACTCATGTGGTTTGGAGGTAGTTGGGAGAGGTGCCATAAAATACCGATATGACGTCACTTAAGGTCCATTCACACTTATCCGTCACGTGACGGTACCGTAACCTTCCGTGCTCAGTGGGATCCGTGATGAATACTTCACTGACATCCACAAATTACCGCCCCCTTCCGTGTCAATGCTCCCTCGTGATTATAGTGGCGTCTTTGATGAGCCTTTCAGTTTGCTTGTTTAGACAGTGATCTATCAATTATATCATGAACTTCAGAACAGATTTCGCTGTTACAGCATTCATATTAGATAAGGAGGAAGAGAACAAAAGGAAACCGTTGGAAAATAAATCCTACAAATTACTAAACCAATATGTTTTATATTCGGCTCAAAAATCATACATCAGCCGGGGCTGTGCCTTTAATCTCGGCAATAATTTCAATCAACCCCAGGTGTGAAATTGTAGGGAGTTGAAAAAGTCGAGATCTCGAAAACATAGAAGATAAAAGTGTAGTTTTTGCCCATTTGATTTTGATAGAAATCAATACAATGGATCGAACGAGACCATTCACCATAGAGAAATGTTGTAAGGGGAAAATCTCCAATACGTAAACGTGACTCGCAAAACGACTTCGAAGTGCTGGAGTAGGCTGTCGTTCTGATTTGGCTTGATTTTATTTGATTTTCTTGCAAGTTAAAGCTGTCTACATACAAGTATGATGCCTTTATGTAGACCAGTGGCCTTCGCAGAAGTGCTATCTTAATACAGCAAACAGAAACCTTTGTAGCCCCTTAGGTATTCGAGTTCAGGAACTCCCCAGATGGGATAGCATAGAGCGATACCCTCCGGTTCCATAAGATGGTTCCATAAGAAGTGCCCTTCCGCCCAACTTGGACCTTGTCTGGCATGCGTGTTGATCTTCGCATGAGGGCCGGGGTCAAGGGTCCGACCGTCTGACGCAGCTACATCTGCTACGCTTAGGCAATCCAACAGTATGCTGGACATATTCTCCTCCACCGATGGTTGAAAGACACTTGATGATGTCGGCCTTGCTCCATGAAGCTCCAACTTCCAAGGCACTAGACGCTCATCACCTATTGCGTCTGTGTTCAGAGCAAAGGTGTGACACTGGCTGTTCTACACTGTCAGCTGTTGGAAGTTGGGAATTACGTGATCTGCAGTGACTCACTAAATACCATCAAGGCGATTTGGGACAAATATTCTGATAATCCTCTAATACAAAAATGTACGCTGCACCAAGTCACGAGCTTGGGCTCAGCCATAACTTTTATGTTGGTGCCAAGTCACGTCGGTATTCATGGCAAAGATCGTGCCTCAAGGATCAATTATTCTACATGCTTCATAATGCCAATTCCGTCACGGTTGAGCAATGGCAGGATGAGGCCGGTGATTTGCCTGGTATCCCTCTGGACTCGTGCGCCTTTCTTAACCCAATATCCAAGGAGGGACCGAATAGTACTCAAGTGGGATTCAGACCCTGGGCATACTGGTATTATTCACAGACACCAGCTTAGTACAGAAGCTAGAGATGTTGTGTCTGGGAGGTGTGGAATGATCTGTCCATCTTCCACTTTCTGGAGAGCTGCCCAGACCATGGTCCTCCGAGTCTAGCATAGGCCACCTTAGTGGGTTGATGAAGTTCTACCTGGACCAGTTAAGTCACGCAGTAGTTTCTACCACGAACTGTGCTATCTGATATGTGATATAATTTTTTGCATCTAGTCATTGTTTTATCTCACTTTGCTTATTATGTATAATAAATTCGTACTTTGTTATAAGCCTGTTCATCATCTAGTCTTATTTGTGCTATTTTATGCATAGGGTTATCATCCGCTGTAGGGGTTAAACGTTGGTCATCGCTTACCTCTTGTGGCAAAGTGCGGCGATCCCGTTTTCTGCCTAATGTTGTTTGTTAATTTATTGTTTACTGTAATAATTGTTTGTTAGTTTACTGAAAGGGCGAACATGGCTCCCCTTGCCTCTCCCAGTGTCCTCTTTAATACCATGTTCATTGCCGCTCATGACCCTTCTGGTTGAGGTGCGATTTAAATCAAAGATAATTAATAATAATGAAATGAATAAACCTTGATGTAATAATTTGTAACGCTAGAATATTTCTTTAAAATCTCCTGAATTTTTGAATTGTAGGTAGGTAATACGAAAAGATATCGTTGAATTTCGACCAGTTACCTCCACATAGTTGTCACCCTATGTCGGGTCTCCTCAATATTTCTTGACAGAAAGGTCAACCCGTCTCATGAACTTCGCGGACCGCCACTATTAAAAATTACCGGAGACGGATGACGACGGTAATCACTTCGCCATGTATTAGTAAGCCCAGTGGTATAATTAAAGCCAGATCCTCGGTTGCAGGTCGCCCTGGTGTTTGGCTGTAATTTAAAATTCTATTGGTCAGCTGTTTCGGCCTTCCAGCCTTCAATAATTTAATTTAAGTCTAATATCTAGTCTAATACCAAACCTAATCTTGCTATCCTGGGCCCGACAAAAGAATCCGCCGCCTCTGTTTGTCCGTGAGTTGCGTGCGAGCGGTACACCCAGAAAATTGTTAATCCAACGATTCAGAAGAGAGTTAAGCTTTTCCAGATGGACCTGAACTGCCTCCTTGTTGACCACGTGGTCTGTGGTTGGGAAACCCAAACTCCACCCTGATCTCTAATCTGGACGTCTACATAGGAGTGAGATTATCATTGCAAATTGCAACTGTGTCAGCATGCGCAATCATTTGTAAAATTGTTCAGCAACTACAGGCATGTATAAAAATTTTCCCCCGCAAGATCGAGCAATATGCTATAAGTTTAATTGAAAGTACTGATATAATTAATTAATACAATTTCACTAATACTTGCGTTGACCTAGAACCCGCTTTCCCGAGGCTCAGATAAATTATTTAAATTATGAGACCTAGCCTCATGGTGGTTTAACGTATCTTTGACAAGAGAATGTGTTTATAGTTCTCCCAGAAGTAGTGAACAGTAAATGAAACAGGTCGTTTCATGATTTGTAGTAGTTAAGTACACGTAAGGAACTCAGAAGAAATGGGTGCATTGAGGTAGTAATGACTCCCCATCCACAACGCAAAGCTGTGCATTAAAGTGGGTGGGTAATTTACAAATATTTTTTGTACACGACATAATTATGTTTATGTCTGATTGCGATGGAAAAGTAACACACACACACATATATAAGTCGTGACAAAGCTCCATTTTTGCAAGCTGGGAACCGATGTGTTTGAACAAGTGCTACAACTAGATCTAGAGGTTGTAAGCACACCAAATTTCGAATTCATCATCTTTGGGTATTCATTTACACACATCTTTCGAGGTCCTAGCCGATTTCAATGTTCCATTTTTTTTGGATTTGTTTTCCTGCCTCTATTGAATTTCACGCTGTGCGGCAGTAAAACATTCATTGTGTACTTCTTCAGAGTGACTTTCAAGGTTTCGTCATTTTTTATTCGTATCATCTATTTTGTATTTATTCAATTTTTAGCGTATTAATTAATTGTTTTTGTTATGTTTTGAAAATTCACCATTGACTCAGTTTGATAGGTACATTTCTATGGGCCGGTGATCTTCGTTGTTGGGCTATAGTTTGCAAAAATAATAAACCTTTGTTATTAATTTTTAGAGTTTTGTGAGTGTAAACATATTTTTCTGTATTGCAGCATAAATTGTTGCAACCCTCTCTACAGTTCTGAGTTTCATCAGATACTGATTCACCACTGCGGTGAGTGTTGGGAGAAAAGCTCAAAAACAAACGAGGGTCCCCTTCCCCCAGTGAATGATTTGATAAAGCTAGATTCGATTATGAAGAGCGTCGAACTGAATTAGGAGGAAGATAGCTGATGGCGCTGGAGGGTGTGAGCCTCTGATTTCCGCTCCGAATGTTTGGCGTTTGGTGCCATATTGAATCTGTGATGTCGCCCGCTGAATGTTTGAAGGGAACCACTCTCTTGATTGCTGTCCCTCACTCCGGTTTCGGTTTGTGAATAATATAACTTAACTGCTTACTTGCCGCTGCGGTCGATTCGTTTTCGGCTTTCCGATTTTGTGCCGTCGTCTTGCATGAGAACGGAAAATGCTGTCGTAGCTGTAGATACAGATTCCATTTTCTAAATTTCCTCTTTTAGAAAACATTGGATAATTAATATGTCTTATGGCATATGTCGTTATAGTTGTTAAAAAGGCACCGATTCTAATTCCGCCATCTTGGAGTGATTACGAAATCAATTTTCCTCCGACCTAACTAATCTGATCAGAGTGGTTCTGCATGTTCAAACTCTTCGGGCTGTACACGAGATGCTCCTAGCATCGTAGGTCGATTAAGAAATGAATTATTCTGTGAGCCCACTCAGCGGTTTGTGAATAATATAGAAATACTTGTGAATTATATCTAGCGTCAGGTTACTTGCCGCTGAGGTCGATACGTTTCCAGCTTTCCGATTTTGTGTCGCCTTGCGCGTGAATGGCACATACCCTTGTTCCTATTGATATAAGTATTGAGTTGACTTCATCATTTTATAAAATTTCTTCATGACGCCTCCTTGTTTTGCGACAATCTCTGAATTTCGATACTTGCCATTTTTGATGGCGAATATATTCTTTCCCCAACCCTCATTCTAGCAAAAATTATTGTGCATAGAGGTATGTAACGTTTAGAAAACTTCTTTCCCATTCAACCTACGCTGCTTTCATAGGGAATCAGATGGAACTGGGTCAGATCTCTCTGAACTGTGTAGAATGCTTATCAAAACAGAAAAATAATAAACCTTTGTGTGGTAATTAACAGCATTTGAGAGATGGAATTTGGGATAGTGAGCATTCAAAATATAAACTTTACAAATCATATATACTGTCACGTGCTGTGAACCGTGCAATGGGTTTTTGGTGGATGTCCCAACCTCGAAGGACCTATTTAAATGTGGTACCGCCAAAGCTCACTTCAATATTTCCATGTATTAAAACGTCTACCAAGTTGGTTACAACACAGCTTCCTCGTTTACCAATCATCTTCTTCCAACTATCATAAAAATTTAAGCGAACTCGATCGACTAGAGAGTGAAAAGGTGGAACATGATGGAATTTTCGTTTGCGCAAGCGTAGAATGAAGTATTGATTTGGCAACAATGAAACTGATAGGGGCCTATCTACAATCGGATGAAAACAGTGGAACTTGACGTCGTTACAAGGATTTCGTACAGGAGCATGCGCAGTAGCTAATAATGATACAGTCATGTTGAAATAGATATGGAATGATCAAATCGTCTTCCCACAACTATCATCCAAATTTGAGCGAGATCGGACGACTAGGACGTGAAAAAATGAAGCATAATTGAATTTCTGTTTGCGCATGCGCAGAGGTGAATAGGTATTGATTTTGCAACAATGAAAATCCCCCACATTCCCTAAAAATTCCATCCAGATCTGATGAAAACTGTGAAAAATAAGCTTGTTACAAGGATTTCATATTGGCGCATGCGCAGTAGCTATTAATGATACAATCATGTTGAAATTGATATAAGATGATCAGATTGCCATTCCCCATCTGCCATCTAAATTTGAGCGAGGCCATACAATGCTTCCGCTACCTTTCGGTAGACTCGGAAGCAAAAATTTGTTTAGGTATTATGCTTTTTCCAAACAGTTGTTTTTCAGACTTTGAGCGAACTGGTCTTACCATGAACGCTTTTGTGTCGGAAACGGTAATAAAACTTGATAGTTTAGGTTAGTATTTTTTGATTTTGTATTGTTCAGAGAAAAATGCGGCGTATCGTCTATTCAACGCTTGAAAATTCCATCTATGAAACTGTGTACTATAAAATCTTTCGATGTTCATAATAAGACTGGAAATTTATTCCTAACCTAATAACATTAGTTGTTCGTCATGAAGGTCAATAAAATCGCCATTAGTGATAAAATTTATGGACAAGAGAGCACCTTTTCGCTCTACACACTTGATAATATTTATGACGATTCAAATTGAAAATATAGGGACGAATGGGAGAAGCTGCTATTCTGTTAGCAAATCAAGACGATCCAACAAAATTAACAACACGGGGACGAAGTCTGTCGTAGTATGAAATGGTTTGGTTGGTTTATATAATACGCGATGGGGTTGAGGCACACAGTTCGATTGGAGAGCTTAATAAAATCCGCTTGCTGATCCGGGACCTACCCTACTAAGTCCTCCAAACCCCCAAGATAACTCATGCAAGTCGGCGGCAGAGCTCCTCTCGGCTCCCCACGAGAAATTCATTGACACGGGCAGATCTCGCTTACCAACTTTTTATTTCTTACGAACCAATTAGAGATAGTTGTGAAATATTAGCACCCTCGTAAAAATAAGTAAAACCTACAATTTTGAAAGGGGGCACCATGGTGAAATAAATTCCTTGCCTTGTTTCTCATAGTTAGATCGGTCATGTGACACATCCTTAGTAAATAGAGATGTACCACATGTCGATTTGATCAGCCATCTTCCCTTTAAGATTGTTAACTGATTTTATAACATAATCAAACAAAAACATAACATACCATAAACATGTTTTTCAGCAGTTTTTCAAAGTAAATTTTTTTCCATGTACTAAACTAATAAATTAAAATTGTTAAATAATTGATAACTTATTAAATAAATTGTAAAAAGTATTAAAAATACGACAATAAATACTTACAGGGCACCTTTCCCCCCATCAGATATATGTGAAATTTATTTATTTATTTTATTTTTTCAATATTTCACGAGTTTGAAACGTAAAATATATCTATGTTTTCAAAAGGAGTACCTACATTGGTGAAAAAACATTTTCTTGTTCTTCGGGGTTATAACGATCTTGTGAGACCTGAGACATTCTTGCTAAATGTCGATTTGATCAGACAGCTTCCCTTAAGTAGTATTTACTGATTTTATGCAAAAATTAAGTGTTGAATGTACTTACGTTTTTCAGCATAGAAAAGTATTTTTTGTCATATATTTATTATTCTTTCTTATACTTGTTACAACAATAAATACAGTTGACACTTTTTTCCCCTTCGAAATGAGGTTTTTTCCTCGCTGTTGAGAGGGATGACCACCAGGTTTAGCTAAAACAACCAAATTGAGTTCCTGAGGTTGTGTTGTGGCGGTTGTACTGTCCTAGTGTTTCGAATTGTCCAACTTTTTATCGTAAAATTGTTGAGGTTAGGTAATCCGTTTTTCCGAACTGGGTATAAACGAGTTTTGGGTTGGTGAAAGACGACAAGGTCGTCCTTCCAGAGATTATTGACATGTTTCATGTCTTTAGGATGGCCCATGATTAGAATTTTCGCAGGATCGCAAGACAGCATTTTTTGCACTTCCGCGAGACGTAGTCATGGTAGTTACGTGTGCGCGGTTTAGAGAGTTCCTAGTAGATCCGTCGGTCTCAATACGGCGTGCCGTAACCAGGACGGTTAGGGCCAGCAATTGAAAAGCTAACCACAGCTGAGCAAACTGCACCGCACCTTAAAGTCACGTCAAGTATTTCACGGATCTAGTTGTAACGCTACATCCCTTTTTGCTGCTTTCTACATCGCCATTTTTAAATCCTCGCGCTCACACTTCTCCCTATTTCTCGTGCTTTTTTTCGTTTAATTTTTATCCAGTTCTCTTTAATTTCTATTTCAAAGGTTCTTATAAGAACCAACCATGAACGATATCGAAGATTTCGCGGAATTATACGTGAACGGTTTGTTGTCTGCTGATGATCTACTCGCGGCTTTCGAGGGGTTTCTTGAACATCATACTTCGAGGAATCCGCCTCGCTAACTCCGTGAGCTATACGGAATCTTTTCTCTGGATGATATGGACGAAGAAGATGTGGTAATGCAGTTTCGCTTCCAGAAACGGGACTTACCAGAACTCCAACGTCTCCTAGGTATTCCCCCCTCTGTCCATACAGGGGGAACAAACGGCTACAGAGTGCCAGGCCTTGTGCATTCTTTTACGTCGCCTGGCTTATCCCAACCGATGGTCAGACCTAGAGATGATTTTTGGTATCTCCAAGTCCGGTCTGTCATCAATCGTTTCGTGGACAACGAGCTTCATCATTCAGCAGAAGGGATATCTGTTGACCGATCTGGAACGCATACCTTGGCTCAATGCTGACAAATTGGCTACCTATGCTGAGGTAAGTTATCTGTTGTTCGTTCGCATTTAGGTATTCGAATATGTTATACATTTCAACATTGTTTTCAAAAGACTTGTGTTTAGTACGATTTGAAACTTGCTGCCCGTATTTTAAATACCTACCTACATAGGCCGCAAAACTTGATATACATACATGTGTCGGGAGTAGCTACAAGTAGGTGCACTTCATGATCGAATTTAGCACTCTTGAAAACCTGTCGTTTTTACCTCTGAAATCTGAGTAGCTTGATAGAGGGTTGAGGTAAAGTTTTGCGCTTAGAGATGATAGACAAAGCTCTTCAAATAATCCACAATATAAATTTATGTACCTAGTTTAAGTACCTACCTATATTAATTTTTGTCTGATTTCGTTATTTTTGCAGGCAGTTACTGAGAAGGGAGCTCCTCTCTCTAATTGTTGGGCATTTATTGATGGTACTGCCAGGAAAATTTGTCGTCCTTCTGAAAATCAGGTGCTCTATTACTCAGGGCATAAACGATTTCATTGTATCAAATACCAGTCCATCGCCACTCCGGATGGATTGATCATTAATTTACAAGGACCCTATCAAGGAAGACGGCATGATGCAGGTAAGCCCATTAACTAAGTATTCCGAATTGTGATTGAATATTAGGCTCAATTTAGGATTGATAGATAGACTGATTTATTGAAACACGTCTGCCGAATCGGGAGTGGTAACTTGCTCGTAGTAACATGACTGTTTGATCATTGAGATGTACGTACCTGCTATAAGCGTTACCTGGATCTGAATACTTCTATATAGATTACTTATAGTAGATACTTATATCTTATAAATTGAAGTCAAATCCGGCCTGAGAATTTTGACACTAACCGTGCTCTCCTACGATCAGTAGGAACTTGTGTACGGTCGTGGAACTTGTGACATCAGAGGCCAAGGGATACCCGTCCAGGCAGGAGGGGTGCTATGACGTCACACGTTTTATAAACGGTAAAAAAATCATGGAGGAAAAACTACTTTTCGTTGGAGACTGACGTTAGAGTCAACATTATCAGAATAGAATATACTTTCATTCAAAAATACAAACTGAACGACAGGTTGACTCTCATTAGAGTGGATCAAGATCTACAATCCGAGAAATTGACTTTAAAGTATTACCTAAAATAATCACCTATGAAGTATAGCAAGTATTAAAAACACATTTGGTTGAAGTGATTGATTGAAAATGTGCTCATTAACTCATGCAGTAGGCATGACTGGGACTTTTTATAAATGTCAAAACCATAAAGGGCTATGTTCATGAATCTGTTTTGTTTTTGAATATGAAACTATATTCTATCCTGATAATTTTGACACCAACCGCACCTGCCGTCATTGCACCTCTCTACCCTGGGTGGGACCCGCCTGCCCACAATGACGTCAGAAGCTTGGGAAACATGATAAAATATAGTACTAAATTATTATTAAATAGATTCGGGCTTGTATATTAAATCAGTTATTTCATTCCAGTAACCAAAACGTGCTTTTTTCAGCTTTCTGGGCAGGCAGTGGAGTCCAGGACCAAGTCCGCAGGCTATGTGTCACACCTGGTCGTACCTTCGTCATGTATGGAGACCCCGCATACCCGACCTCTCAAATTTTGATACCACCGTACCCCTCCAATACTCAGGCGCCGTACCAAGTTGCGTTCAACAGGGCGATGTCAAGAGTGAGGATTGCAGTGGAGTGGGGATTCGGGAAGGTTCTACAACAATTTGCATTCGTTGACTTCTCAAAAAACCAAAAGCTCCAGTTACAGGATGTGGGAGGGATGTACCAAGTGGCAGTGCTTCTCACCAACTGTCATACGTGTTTGTATGGCAGTCAAACGAGTGACTTTTTTAATTTAAGTCCTCCTACATTATTAGAATATTTATCTTGATTAAAATTTTCTCCATCATTTTTTGTTATCTGTATTCAATTGTACCTTTATCTTTCCCGGTTCTTATGTACGTCTGAGGAAATATGCAGGAAGGATAAGCTGACTATGTTAATTCATAGTTACCTACTTATTTTCCAGGGTTACCTTCTTATTTATTGTACGACAGACCAAATAATAGTGTAGGACATATTCATAAAAGCTCTATTTCCACTTTAAAAAAATCAAGAGTTGAATTTTAGTACTTCATTCTGAGTCCTTCATCTGAGTGCAATAGCATAAAAAGAGCAGAAAACATTTCAGAAGATTTTTGAACACCCTACTATTCATACTCAATAACAATCGATTTCGTAAGTATATTTTTACTTAACGTAGAAAGGAAATGTTGCTTGAAATCTTGTTAAAAAATCAATAGACGTATAAAATTACTTTGACTGAAAAAGAGATAGGTACCAATCAGAACGCATCTCCAAAAATATTTAGTATAATAACAAAGAATGATTGACAGAGGTTTTGGGAACTGCAGTTGTCATCAAACCTCTTAATATAAAAATAATTAGTTAATTAATAAAAAACAAATTTCTGTAACCAGAAGATGAGAGAGGAAAAACCGTTAAACTATTGCTGTAATGCCAAATGATTAAGTTTATAAGTGAGCAAAAAAACACCAAAGCAAGTTTCCTATTAGATTCATGACTGAATCTGAGTGAATACACCAAACTAGGTACCTTCAATATATAATGATCCAGTCATTTGATTATAATGTATTTGGTTGTAGTAATTTTTCTCGAACCTACCAAAATAGTCGAGCCTCAGAAAAAGGAAGATAAATAATTCCAAAACTTTCTCAACGTTGATTTATTTAATATTTCCTTTGTTAACATCTCATGTCACCATTTATTGAGAGTATTAACAATACTTTGATCAAACATCAGGCACTTTGTTGTGAATATAAAGTTCAACATACTCATACTGATATGAAATAATGTATCGGACCTATGTGAGAAAAGACTGAAAATGATAAGATCTTGAAAGAGAGATGTGATCAAATCAGATATTTAGAGTTCAGGAAGTTATACTGAAAGACTTAAGTAACTCAATATAGGATGCTAACAGTTGTTAGCAGTTGAGTCATTCCCAACATCTCACTTGTACATACCTATTAATTTGAATAATATTACTAACAATAATATAATAATGCATACATATACCCGCCTAAACACGACATGGGTACCTAGGTATATCTCAGTTTATCACATTTTCCAGGAACATAGCTATCTATCACAGTTTCTTCATTTTTGATGGGACAGTGGTTAGGTAGTACCAAGATTGGTTAACTACACCTATCGTTGTAGTGAACATTACAGACTAGGTTCCAATTGCACTAATATCACAGTTAGGTTTGAAGGAACATTGATCATCACAGTTCGATAGTTGTACATAGGTACCTATTAATTTGAATAATTGCTAACAATAATATAAGAATGCATTCATGTACCCGCCTAAACACGGCGTGGGTACCGAGGTATATCTCAGTTTATCAAATTTTCTAAGAACATAGCTATCTGTCACAGTTTCTTCATTTTTGATGGGACAGTGGTTACCAAGATTGGATAACTACACCTATCCTTGTAGTGAACATTACAGACTAAGTTCTAATTGTACACACATTGTAATTTGTGTAATTGTGTTTAAAACTGTTATCACATTTAGGTTTGAAGGAACATTGAACATTACAATTCTCTGAACTGGTTGAATTGATATTTGACAAGCTTAGCAGGTCAGTCTGTTTGGTGACATGATTTAACTAAAAGCCTACAGAAGCAATTTAACACTTTCATATAATATATAATGATAATCTGATTTTAAACAATAGTAATTTGAAGGAGAAGTTACACTCAGAAAGGTTTAAAATTTCAAATTGTAGGACCAACAGAGAGAATATCAATGAAATGTAATTAACATTTGCAGCAGCATATTTTTGTACATAAATTTTTCAACGTTCTATTTTATAATTACTTAGTTAAGAAATTTCATGAAGCAGTATTCTGCTTATAAATATAATTGTAACGATTTTCAGCCGGTTTTAGTCATAAGATCGGGATTTTTATCTCAATCTTAAGGAGAGTGATCCTCTGAAATGGTGTATATATGTGAAAAAGTTTTACAGTTTAGGATTCGTGTCATAATGCCTCAAAACGGATTTCAATGAAGGCAATTTTCGAAAATTTGTATTTTAAAAATTATGGAGCCATTGCAAACAGTTCGTAGATCGTAGGTCAGATCAACATAATTTTTCGTGCACAAAATCGTGCCATAAAAATTTGGAATAAATGGTCAACAGTTGCAAAATTTATCATTAATGCAGAATATTATTAAAACAAGTTGGGAAATTGGCTCATTAATAATTGTTGCGCGCAAAAATGTGTTCAAAAGTGAATGAAATTGGCGAAAAATGGCTAAATATTAAGAGTATTAGTTTGGGTTTCCATAAGAACTTTTGATGGGTCACTTTTTGGGAACTTCTTCGTTTATTTGAGTCAGTTTACTACTACTTTCGCCTAAGTGTAGCCACTTCAGGGAAAATTTGAGAATGAAACGGAGTAGGCACTTATTCATTTGTAAATAGGTACACGGTGAATATCAGTATGAGTTGATTAAGCATAGATGGTGGGTAACACTTTCCCATAGTAGATGTTGGTTTAAAATAAAACTCGAAATTTCGGCGATAGCCTTCCACTTGTCACCACGAATGAAACGTTAGCAACTCTCCGTCGTCCACTTGCGAAAAGAAATTGCGGCGAGATTCATTTTCGTTACAATCAGCCATATTCACCTGTGAAAATAAAGGATAGCACAGTAATTGACAACTACAAAAAATTGGATAGGCTTTTTGAAGGGGTTTTTTTTTTCACATTGCAGACCTACTAGAGAGGAAACTGGACTGGAAAGAAATGGAAAGATGAGGAACTCCATTCGATTCCTCGCAAAACAAAGTTATTGGGAGGGGGAAAAAATAATTAAAATATAAATAAATTCAAATTCCACATTTAGGCTCAAGCTGCCCACCCAATTTCACAATACCTATCTAAACCAACCAGAAGATCGGGGTAGCTTGAGTGATCCTGGAAAGATTTTAGGAACAAACAAAAAAACAAATTCTCGGGGCCGATTTACTTTCCGAAATTTTTAAGAAATTAATACCTTGGGTTCAAGAAATTGAACCAATGTAAAAAAAATGAACAAATAATTATTAAAACAAAAATTGAATCTCTTCTCTGTTGGAAATTACAAACGTTGGGAAAGGCTTTCCATTTACATAATTCGAGAAATGAAATAGAATAATATAGGTACCAAATACTTATTAAGTACCAATTACTTGCGGGGCTACTCTGCCTACCTATTTGGCCTCAGCTCTGCTCTGACAAACTGCTAGTTGCTTAACCTAAAGGGGGTTATTCCTAAGTAATAATAACTATGCTTAAGCTAGAGGGGAACCGTTTACACTGAAACTAAAATAATTGCGACGTAGCGTTGAAAAAAAGTGCTGGAATCGCATGAGAAAGGCCTTTCATTGAAATGGTGAGTTGGTAGGTAAGTATGCGCCAAAATCTTGTGAGGCTGTTACGAAAACCCCTGAACAGAAAAATGAACACTTTTAGCGAATTTTTGAAGAAGATTAAGTTATTGCTCTCCCCTCAAAATTTGTAGAATGTGAATTTTTGAAAAAAATTTTATGCAGAAATCCGTTTCAGGCTATTCTGAATCATATTCTGAAGTTTAACGCATTTTTTTATGTATGTATGTATATATGTTTGTATGTATGTGTCATTCCAGACGATAACTGTCCGTAGAATTGTGCTAGAAACTTCAAACAAATTTTAAAATGTTAAGGACTCAAAACGAAAGTTCAAGTTCGTTGGCCAGCATGATCGGATTACATCTTCGGGTTGAAAATTTCGAAAATGTAGTCAAAACTTTCAAAATAACCTGTTTTTTGCGATTTGTTGTGCGAAATAATTTTTTCAGCATACTAACATGTGGTATATTCGGAATCAGCGTAAAATTTCCTATAAGAATATGTATCAAGTTTTCAAAAATTTCAAAGTTGAAAAATCAGTCAAAAATCGAAATAATGCTGTTCGCTAGTTGTAAAAATCGGTAATATTTGCATGAAACATGGTCCGAATTCAGATTGAACTACTCTTATGGAAGTATCCCTGTATAACCAATCCTAGAACCATGCTGTTTAAAACGGAAAAGCCAAGTGACACTTCCCCATAATTTAGGCTGTCAATAGATGCACAGAGACTACAGTTTGTCTGTCAATTTCTTGCTGTAGGATACTAGATTCGAATGCAACTGACGTTATATCACTCGTAATATAAAGCCTCATCATCGATTGGCTGTGGAAATACGTTTCTATCATATGACGTCGGTATGTTATTTTATTTTATGTCAAGATTTGATGATGGTATGATAGGATACTGTTAAGATTTCAACTGCCTTCAATACTGACCACATTCGACATCGAAATCTATGAATATTTACCTACATTTGTCTTTAAATCTACAAGATTAGTTTAATAATAATAAAGTATGAGTACCTCCTAATTATTTTTAATAATTTGATTCCGTGTTTGTCTATCAAAATCATAAACTAAAATTTCTCTACACAATCAAATGTCGAAGATTTCTTCAAAAATTCGCTCATGGGGTCATGCTGCATAACTGGACTTTCTATCAATGACTTGGATTGCAGCATTGACAAAAAAAAGTACTTACTATGAATATAGGTATCTAACTTACCACAACGTGGGGTTTACAACTTCACAAATACACCAAAAACCCTCAGGCTCGTCACAGAAAATCGGTAGAAGAAAGTCTCTCTTCTGAATCTGGCTGAAGGTACCTGACAAAATACCCAAAATTATGGTAAAACCATGAAGCACTTGGTCTAGCTAGTCCTAACGCAATATATCCACAAGTATGAGTGAACTAGGTAGGTACTCAGCTGGGAATGAGAGTTTCAAACATAATTCGTGGTGCTACCTACTGAGGTGTACCTATTGAGATATTCAAATGAGAAGAATATGTTATGTACTACTTGACGGAGAAAAAATAGTTATGCAAGACTTCTAGATAATGAAATGCAGATGGCTGTTCATGGAAGAATAGATATGTACTGGATATGTTGACGTAGTATAAGCAAATACCGGTACTTACTAGGTAGGTAAGTAAAGTAATTAACTAACTTTTTGGAGGTGTTTCACTTACCTTAACATATATTCCAGCATGAGTATATCCTATATCCACAAACAGGTATAAAAACCGAAGGCAAATAAATACAAGTTAAACAAATCAGGTGAATAAAACCACAGGAGACTAAAACCTGGACTAAAACTGGAGATGAGAACAGCGGGAGCGGGAACGCTTGTGTCACCTGAAAACAAAACAATCGCGAAAAACGCATCGGAGGTTATCTGTGCAGAAGGTTAGTCAAGACGATTACGTTTTTTCCGGATCATGATCCGGTAACGCAGCTGTACGGAAGGATCCGTCACCGCAACTCATTGCGTCATAGTTACGGTACCGGATTGTCAATACGGCACGACGTATTGTGTTTTACGGATCTACTAGGAACTCTCTAATACACACACACAAAACAACTGATCACACACAAAACAACTGATCACACACAAAACAACTGATACCACCTTCTCCGAACCTCCACTAGAGCGAACTGGCGTCGTTTCAAAAGAGTTGAAAAGAGTGTTACTCTACACACAAAGAGTTGAAAAGAGTGATAACTCTATACACAAAACTGTGTTTCATCTCTCATTCCCACGCCAAGAGTCCGAAGAGTATTAGGTATGTCGAGTGTCTGCTATAAGGTACCTACTTGGAACTGCAGGATTGTTAGTTGGTTATGTGGAGGAGGGACTATCGGATTATTTGACTGTTGGTAAATTTGAGTGAGGGAAATTCTCTTCTTTTCACTGTATGTAGGATGTTGACTTTTAAGAGGGAGCTTCTCTGGGACATCAAGAGGCGAATGAAATGATGGGCTGAGTGAGCTAAAATCTCTCCTTTTCGCTGTTGGATATTGAAATTTGGCAGGGAGCTTCTCTTGGACATCAAGAGATGAATGAAATGATGGGCTCTGCTGAGTGAGCTAAATCCTCTCCTTTTCAGTTTAGGATATTGAAATTTGAAAGGGAGCCTATCCGGGACATCAAGAGACAAATGAAATGATGGGCTCGTCCCACATCAGCTGAGTGAGGTAATTTGTATGCTAACATTTTGCCATAGTAGTTGATAACGTGTGAAGTAGTTGACTATAAAATAATTACCTAATTTGAAATAATTGTTGTTTCTATTATCATTCGTGTGAGCTCCGGAGCGAATTGCATTGATATTATTAAATCTATGAAGCTAAAATTGTATAGGCTTGAAAAACTTTTTTTATTTTTAATAAACCTGAATCAAAAATTCTCATCCTATCTACCACTGACATTTGATACCACGTGCGGACCGAATCGCTTCTTATGAATAATACACACCTAATGACTGGGGTAAGTGGATCGTTGACGATATGGACATATAGGAGGTTTCTTTTGAGATTTCACTTCACAACCTTAATATTTTGAATGAAATTGGGCTGAACTCCGTTTAATCAGTTTTTGGTGAATGTGTGAGTCATTATATGATTAATACATTTAAATTTGAAAAAATGGCCTTGAAATTATAACTATTCCAAGGCCGCCTCGAGATCGCCCTTGACCCTCCCCCCCGTGGGATGAAGTTTAGGTCGATATTGGAGTCGCGACAGAGCCCCCTCTCTTATTCTGCCGGCTCCTATTCCCTTCCTACGGCCCTATCATTCCATTCCTCCCGCTCGCATGATATCGACCCGCGTGCCTTCCCATCTCATCACAGCTCTCATTTAGCTACCCCTAATCGCTCCTTGTATTTTGATAATGGGGCCGTTTCCTGCAGCCGTTCCCCACATCCTCTGCCGTACAGATGTAGTGCGGTGGGTGAAATAGTTTTCCCTTTTCCAGGGGGATAGGCGATTATGCCTGCAACTCACCCCTCAAAGTCAATATTGAGGCCACCCAGCACCACGGGGAGATGATCCGTCTTGACGCTGGGTCAGAAGGGCAGTTTTCTTCGAGCTGGTATTTGTGGGAAACTCGCCCTGTTCCTACCCATATTAAGAAACATCAGGTTCGATGCTACACACAACTTTCTACATATTTAGCAAATTTTTGTGAAATATTATTGAGGCAGATGGGAAAAAAATCATTGGATGATAAAGATGTTTACAACTTTTTACCACACTATACTATAGGCGAAAGCCCATGGCCTGTGGAAGTTACATGAGGAGATCTTAAATATGGGGTAAGAATGTATGAATAATGAGCTGTATGTACAGAGGTCTTCTGGAGGCAGCTGTGGGTCTATGTCTAGGATTGATTATATTGTTCGCGGAAGTGAAACGGCTAGAGTATTGTTGCTTATGCTGTTGATGTATAAAATTTGGATGTCTATAGAAGAACAACGAATTCCATATATTCGTGAAGATGCTTCAGTGTGAATACTTTTTCCTTCACACATCTTCTGAGGGGTATCTTCTACGTTTGCTTATCATCACCAACTATTGCATCAGCCTTATAATAACAGTTCAGTAGTATAATTGTAGTTCTCAGGAAAATCTATTTGAGCTGCAGAGGTTTGCAGAAAGAAGCTTCACACCTATTCAATTCACTAAGTTCTGGAGAACTCCTTCTTTGTATTGTCACAAACAGATGCCACTATCTGATATCTTCTCCCTTCTGTATTGTCATAGAAAACGACTTTGACAGAATCAAATATTCCTCGATGTGATTGGAATGTTTCGGAAATTTTCGTCTTAGAAGGTACAAAAACCTATGAGGTTGGGGGAGTAAGTAACGAATGTGATTCTGAGAGTTTTTGTTATGAAACCATCAATGCCGCAAACGGGCGCAGCTAGTTTTTAAGTGGTTCCCTAGAAAGTTAAAATGCCTATAAAGTGAGACCAGAACGAATACGCAATAAAAGTATTATTGGGGAAAACTCTCCTGGAAGTTGAAATTCGCTAGTGATTAGGGAGGGGAAAAAAAAACACTTCTCCATCTGTCCTCCATTTGAAATATAACGAAACAAAAATATGCAGAAAAAATTAATACCACGGAAAACATTGGTGTGACTGTTGGCGCCGATTAGTTCGAAATGAACGTTTGAACCACCTTAATGACTGACTCAACTTTGAACGTATTCGCCGAGGCTAATAGCCGCTGTCCTACGGGTTAGAACAGGTACTGCAATGCAACCACCTACTAGACATTGATTCCAAAATCCAATTAATTTCAGTTTTAAAAAAATGAACTTTTGTTTTAAATTTTTGGCGTGGTTTTTGCCGCTTCAGACCACTGTGGGCCGTCCTCCAATGACGTCATTTCTGTTCCCATCTGCAATTTGTCCAAATCATTTAGAGTTTTGAGCTAACGATTCGCAAGGGCGTAGGATCCAATTTTTAGATCCAGAACTGAATATTTCAACACACAAAAGTTACCCATTTCCAGAAATTAACATGCCTAGTTGAAAGAATTATTAGCAAAACCTATATAAAACATGAATTTTGGAATGAAATGCAAAGGTTTTACGAGTATTTATATACTTCATCTAAAAACCTTAATTCATTCATCGAACTTCGATAGTCTTTGGATCACATCCCAGGACTGCTTCGCGTGTAGTTCCTAATTGCCATAGGTGACAACAACTTCATAATTTGATATTTTTAAATGAAAGGATAGTCTACCCTGAGAATTTTAGGACCAATAGCTTCTACGACAAGTAGTTTCGTTTTAGATTTTACAAAATCTTGTGGAATATTGACTTCATTGCTTCCTTTCCACTGCTCTTAACTCGGAAGAGTGCGGTTAGTTTAGTGTCGATATGTTTAGTTAAGGAACACTTTCAACGAAAAAGTATTAGATGAACTGTTAGGTTTTACAATTGCTTCTTTTGCTGGTAAAAATTCCTAGCAGCCTGCAAAATAAAACTTCCCTCGGGATGAATGTCACACAAATCAGTAGTAAACGTTTTGGTTGCCACTTTTTCCGTTTTTCCAATTTTGGTAAATAAAATCGATACAGTATGGTGTCTATAAACAGGCGTCCATTCTAATCTCTACCCACGTATTGAAGCAAAGGTTGAGGCTGGATTGAAGAGACTGAGAGAGAGTCGTAAATCGTCGTTAAAAACAACCCTTCGTATTTGAGATTGAATGAAAGGGAGCTAATAAATCCGATTAGTAACAGATCCGATTTTATTCAAATTGAATCCTAATGAGATTGGGCTTTTCCAAGAGACGAAAATCACATGTTCGGATCAACAGGTTCTTGCCATCCTCAATTTTAAAGTTATGAAGTTTTCAATTTCAGAAGTCTGAGCCTGGCCGCACACTATAGCAAATGAAGCGTATGCAGTTTAAACAAAATAGTTGCAACCAAACCAAAAATGAATGCCTTCATTCTCTCCCCTCACTTGCGCAAACACAAAACGAAATATTCTTGGAAGAAAGCCCTTCGAGTTCCGAAGACACTTATGAACTTCTGACTTCAAAAGCCACTTTCTCCCACGCTTTCTCGATCACATTCCTATTTTTATACCCCTTCTGGGTATATTGAAAAACACTGGCCGTGATCCGACGGCGGCAATTAAGTTTCCTGCGTCACAATCTATGAATACTGGGTGTCCCAGTTCAACATGTCCCCCTTTATTTTATCGTTACCATTGAATAGTGAAATTGAGGATTAAGCACCTCAGTGGCACTTCGCCTAGTATCTCGCGTTTTCCAAATGGGATGGCATTCTGTATTGCACATGAAATATGATAGAAAAATGACCCATCACTTGAATTTCTGAGTGCCCGATGACATGCTACATATCGCAAAAATGATGAATTATTGAGTTTTGAAATTATTTAACAGCCACGTGTGATGCGTGATTTTAAGGTGTTTTTCACGCTGAATGTTCTATGTTTAAATTTTTGGCAATACCAACTTCGAAAAACATTAAGGAGGAAAAAAGCCAAAATCGGACATTTCCCATCTTGTACAAGCGTACTAAACCGGATTTTTCCGGGGTGTTCCCAGGTTGCTAATGCAAAATATCAATAGATGTATGTAACTACGTGATTCAGCATGAAAACCCCTAAAATCATGTATCATATTTATCTCTTGGTTAATCTTCAAAAACTCGATATTTAACAAATTGCGCACTTTTTGCACACTCGAAAAATCGAGTGATGGATTGTTCATGAAATTTTATGTAGATTCCGAATCTGCCATTTAAAAAAAAATGGGGGTTTATACCCGAAAACCTCAAGAACAAAATCGCGAACACTCAAAACCCAACTATACTATTGAATAATATTTAATAAGTAAAGGGAAGTTACCATTCAATCATTTGTATATCTTCCAAATGTACGGGGGTGTAGGTAAGTATCATGAGGATCAAAACAAAAACATCAATAGTTGCAATACACAGTGCCTTAAAGTAATGCTGAGTTGATTAATACTCCGAATAAATCTAGCGAAATATTGAAAATGAGGGGAAAATGGCGAAAAATTTCACTTTAGTTGCGGCAAACACTGACAAACGCTGACTGATATAAAAATATCAACAACAAAAATATTGGTAAGTAATGCATGCATTACAGGGCCGTCCCTATGAATGAATTATATGTATATAGTTAAAACATCATGATTTATTACTATTACCCCCTCCATTCACCCCCTTCCATAATGAAATTGGAAACTCCTGATATACGATCAAAACTAGACCAAATTCATAGTTGAACCAAAAAAGAATCACAAAAATCGGATGAGAATTGTAAAAACATCATGATTTATCAGTATTACCCTCTCCACTCTGAAATGGAGTAATGAAATTCGGAACTCCTTACATACGTTCCAAAACTATATTGAACTCGTTTTGGAACAAAATAAGAATCTCGAAAATCGGTCATGAATTGTAGCTTGGGCAAAGCTTGAAAAAGAATCGGTAATTATCCCCTCCACCCCCACCTCGTAAAGAAATCCGAAATTCCCAAGGTTTGTTGTACAAATGAACCAAAATTGGAATCGAACTTAATAAGAATCACGGAAATCGATCGAGAATTGTAGCCTGGGTGGCGTCGACAAAATTTGTCGAAAAAAACACATTTTTTGGGCTTTAACCCCTCCATGCCCCCTCATCCATCACGGCATTCAAAATTTCCAGAGTTTGGCACAGCTAAACGAAAATTTGGATCGAACGAAGAAAGAATTTCGAAATTCGGTTGGTTATTGTGGCCTGGGCTGCGTCGACAAAATTTGTCACACACACACAGACATACACTATAGTCTTTTTCATGGAGTCGGTCTTAGAATGGTCTGAAACAGATTTGTATGTGGTTATTTATTTTATTTTTTTCTCGTGCTTGGGTTGTCCCCACCACCCTGAATCAATTCCAATAGGTTTCCCTCTATTGGAACCTTACCTATAAGACATAGCTTCAGAGGAACGTCCTAATAAAGTGTACATGTGGCAGCGTAGCGTTATCCGCATTATCGTTCGTTACCTCTCTCAGATGTGTACCTTCTTAAGCCTTGTGGAAGTGATGACGAGTTGGGAAAGTAAACAGCCGATTATTCTATTCCTCGCTTCGAAATAAGGTTTAAGCAGAAATTCTGAACGGCAATGGACCCAATCAATTATCCGTGAAGCTTTTCGAGGTAATTCCATTTTGATGCGCGCAGAAACAACTTACGATAAAGGGCTGAGACAAAATCAATTCGATGAGTCTTTTTGAAGGAAAATGTAATATTTTACCGCTTACACGGAAAAAAAATAATGGCATGGATATTTTTAGCTTTTGTCTTTTCAATTCTTATTTGAGAAAGCATTCGCGAATCGTTCACTTAACATTTTTGAACAATCGAAAGAAGGTGTGAAATGTTCTTACTGATTTTATAGTTACTATGCGTTCTAACTACTCGACGATGTTTAACTGTTTACTCAACTATTATTTAATGGGAAATCATTCGAAAAATCCCGGTAACTGAGGAAATGTAACTCTGTCGGTTTTTCAACAAAAATCGTTATCCACTCGTTGGATTGCTCTCAATTTATCTGACTCATCACTGCATCTCACGCTGCTAATTTCTCTTTCTATACATCAATTCAAAAGTTAAATTTTTTCGTGGAAGAAAATATCCCGAAATTTATACATTGACACTCAGCCAAAAGATATATCCGTGTTAAAAGTAGGCGAACTAGCAGATAAGACAGTAGCAGACTAGTAGCAGACTAGCAGACAAGTAATTTTAATTTCATTTTGTTGACAAGCAATGGTGATGAGCATCTATGTTGATACAGGACGGATGGTAGTCTAACAGGGCTATGAAGTATTTAATTACCATGTTTACGAATTTGTGCCTGTAGAACTCAGCCCGCGAAATAGAAGTGATCAATAACGTTGAGTTATGATGGTATGCAATAAAAGAAAATCAGGTTCGTAGGAATATAAGGGAAGAAATGGACTAACTTACTACCAAAACCGGGCTCTTCTGTTTGCCTGTTATTCCTCGGCCTCTTAGCATGTTAGGGAATCGACCGTTTCAATCGCAAGGTCGTTGATCCTAGGTCATTGATATACCCTTTATACCATTCTTTTTGTTGTTGTTGTCATCAATATACTCATTACTATTTGTAAACATTTTTTTTTTGCATACCGAATAGTTTGCACACGAACTAAAAGCGCAGACCCCTGATATAATTCGTTTAGTGATGGGATTCAGGCTCCGGAGCTAAAAGAGCCCGTTTATTGACCTCTGAGCTACCCTAGGAAATGCCTGAAGGTCACCAATCGATCCCTTCGGCACTTATCGTGGACTATAAATAAAGTAAACGTGCTGTCGGTCTTGTCCATTCATAAAAGGTAATTTTGTAGATGCGCCATTGACATCGGATCTATGATTGTTTACTGCCATGTCAACGTGATTTGAGCCGCGGAATTTGTTCCACAATGCTTTACCGGGACGGTTGTATGATTACGTCGTTTGGAAAGATAGATATCTAGTACGGTTTTTCACTACTAACTTGAAGATATCTAGGAGAACAATAACCACCACACTCCCGCCCTGAAAAGTGTTTATTTCAACGTGCCTTTCCTCAGACCCCCGTGAGCGAATCACCACGATTTATTTTATTTGCTAGTTTACCATATCAGGTTAGGGCAACCGGCATTTAAATGTATACATATTTATATACTCAGCGCCTCTAAATATATTATCACCATATATATATATATTTACTAGCAGAATACCCATGTGTTGTTCCAACGATACTTTAAAAAGTAGTCCAGTAGACATACAGTTTGTAGAACTTACCTCTAGGGCTCTACAAAAGCCAGTTAGTTACTCGAGGTCCCCGTTTCCCATGATAAACAGTGTTTGGGACCCACCATACGCCACTGGCAACTACCTAACGCGATTTAACCAACGAACATTATTGCGTATATAGGATGAGAATATGTGATTCAGATTAAGAAAACGAATTATGTTTCATACCTTCCAGCTTCGTAGGTTGAATTGCGAAGAAATTCGCTCCGGAGCACACTCAGATGATAATAGAAACTTCAGTTATTTTATATTATTGTACAGTCTCCCCTCCTAAAAGCCAAGGAGCAGAATATATACTGGGAATAAAGAAGACATAAAGAGATAAGGAGCAAAAAATGGCAAAAAAAAAAAGAGAACTACCCCGAAGTAATACTAAATAAGTGGTTCCGCCGGGGTAGTTCTTTATAAGAAGAGAGAGTGGTGTTTTTTAGTTGGTATCCCCAAAAGGGAGACTCTAACGCTGTTGAGGAGCACAATTATCTCAATCAGCTGATCTGGAAGGAGCCCATCATCTATATATCATTTCTTTCGTCTTTTGATGTCCCAGAGAGGATCCCTGTCAAATTTCAACACCCTACAGCAAAGAGAACAGATTTTAGCCCATTTAGCTGACCAAGAAAGAGCCTATCATTCCATTTGACATTCGTATCTTGATGCCCCAGAGAGGAGAAGGGCTTTTAGCAAATTTTCAAAGAAAAATGAGCTATTTAGATTTTATAGGGGGGGTACAAATCCGTTTCATACATCGGAGAACACAATCCTTGATTTTAACGTCGTGTTTATAAAAATTTATAGAGTGTATTTCCAGACGATAACTCCCTTAAAATACGGCGTAAAAATTTCTTTCCAGCGCAGGAAAATTCGTCTTGGCAAAAGACAGGTCGAGTTAGTTAGCCACAGCCCGATCGCTCCAGAATTTCAGGTTCAAATTTAAAGTTTGTGGCCCAAAAAAAGCTTTCAAGGAATCGGTTTTTTGACAGTAGGGCATGCGGAATGTCACAGTCGAAGTATTTTTCAGTGCTGAGTCGATTGCGAACGCTCGCAATAAGTATGAAAAATCGATTTTTAGGTGGGAAATTCCCATAATTGACTAAAATTTTGTAGGTTTCGAATTGTGCTGCGTGTCCTAAAATTCTTGTCACTCGGCTGTCCCATATTGGTCCAGAACCCCCGAAAACGTCATCAAAACTCAATTTTTTCATATTTTTCTACAGATTTAAAATTTGTATACTTCATTCTACAGTTCTTGAAACACCCAAGCCTGCCAAGTTTCCCAAAAACTGCTTAGAAAAGTTTACTGGAAGTTCGGAATTTTTAAAGTACACCGATGTTAGCAATTTTTGTTAATGTAGCAATTTGTAAGTTATGAGCAAGGTTATTTGAATAATTGTGTACACTCAGGTGATCATTCTCAATAATTGATATTGTGAACATGATTGCCACCGCTTGTTAATTTCTGATGATTTCATTGAGCTGGTGTTTCGATGATTTGATTCATAGCAGGTGATCCAAATATTGCGAGAACGGTTTGATTTGTGAAGCGGTGGTTAAATCATTTTAATAGGTAATTTCTATGCTTTACACTCTAAGAAGCTGTAATTTCTTATGTAGCCTCTTTAGGACATTGACTTGACGATGCCCAGGGTCCGGATCAGATGAGTGGCTTTTGAAGCTAATTTCTATGTTTTACACTCTAGGAAGCTGTAATTTCGTATGTAGTCTCTTTAGCACATTTACGTGACAATGCCCAGGGTCCGGATCAGCTGAGTGGCTCTTAGAGCTTGCATACGAGTCTGCAGGGGGGTAGGTGATGTAGCCTGGCTCGAATTCAATGAAGTACCCACGGGTGTCGGAACAATGAGTCAACACGATCGCGAATTCAATTAAGTACCCACGGGTGGGCGGTTTCTCTTATGGCCCATTTAATTGATTTGTACGCCCGGCCGTGCGATGCACGGGTGAGATCTGCCTAGTAATAAATACAATAAGAAAAAGTCCAGTCATGCAGCATGACCCCATGAGCGAATTTTTGAAGAAATCTTTGACATTTTTAGCGGAGCGAGGCCTTGGGTCTGCGTTCTAGTATGTACATAAATAGAACTTCTTCATAATTTCATGGCTGATATTTTCTAAGCCACAGTCAGTATTAAAGCTACATCAAGTCCTAAAACAGTTGAGCGTAAAACATTAAAGAGAGCGACCGGGAGAATCGAAGGACGGAATATTTCAGAGTAAACTCATCAGTTGTGATTACTTTTTTTTCTTCTTTTTTTTTTAACAAGCACCTACTACCTACGTTTTAAACAGCATGGTTCTAGGATTGGTTATACAGGGATACTTCCATAAGAGTAGTTCAATCTGAATTTGGACAATGTTTCATGCAAATTTTACCGATTTTTACAACTAGCGAACGGCATTATTTCAATTTTTGACTGATTTTTCAACTTTGAAATTTTTGAAAACTTGATACATATTCTTATAGGAAATTTTACGCTGATTCCGAATATACCACATGTTAGTATGCTGAAAAAATTATTTCGCACAACAAATCGCAAAAAACGGGCTATTTTGAAATTTTTGACTACATTTTTGAAAATTTCAACCCGAAGATGAAATCCGATCATGCTGGCCAACGAACTTGAACTTTCGTTTTGTGTCCTTAACATTTTAAAATTTGTTTGAAGTTTTTAGCACAATTCTACGGACAGTTATCGTCTGGAATGACACATACATACATACATACATATATACATACATACATATATACATACATATATACATATATACATACATAAAAAAATGCGTTAAACTTCAGAATTTATGCAGATTTCTGCATAAAAATGTTTTCAAAAATTCACATTCTACAAATTTTGAGGCGGGAGCAATAGCTTAATTTTCTTCAAAAATTCGCTAACACACATGAAAATGTCCCAATGTGTTGCAGACTCGTATGCAAGCATTTCAAGCTGCTTTGTCTTTCTTATGATTTTCACGTACAACCAAGCCGTTGCTGGGGAAATAAAACTTCTTTAGTGTTTATGGGACCAAAATCGTTCTCCATTTGTTGGAAAGCTCTCGATTTATCACGCATTTCTTTCGTACTTTTAACTTAGAGTAATAAATCAGCATTCCTAGACACTACAATGGCTTAGAGGTCATGAAATGTCGTGGTAAAATGAGAGCATTCCAAAAAGTGGCGAACGTTTTTTCTTTTGATTTTCACGTACAACCAAGCCGTTGCTGGGGTAATGAAACTTATTTTTTTTCTTTTTTTTCCCCATTTCCAAAATGAGGAGAGCTTTGCTGATTGGTAATTACAGCCAATGAGTATATCCGAAGATGAGTAAATTATCTTTAAAGTTCGATTTTTATGAATATTTTTCCAAATTAGGTACAAAAAGTGGTTCAAATATGTGCGCGCTGAATTTGGTCTCAGATTGTCGAGAAAGGTATAAAAAAAGTTTACGAATCGATTCCAATTGCTACCTTGGCCTGGTGTAGGTCAATTTTTCCGATCCAAAGTCCGTATCTCTGGACATAAGTTTAGGAACTTTTCGTCCAGGTCAATATCATTGTCCATAGATACGGACTTTGGATCAGAAAAATTGACCTGCAGGCGAAGATAGCAACTAGTAGCACCTGGAATCGGTTCCGAGTACTTTATTTATACCGTTCTCGACAATCTTAGACCAATTTTGCGCGCACATATTTGAACGACTTGTTGAACCTGATTTGGAAAAAGATTCATGAAAATCGTACTTTGAAGATAATTTACTCATCTTCGATTCTACTTGTTTGTTGTGATCACCAATCAGAAAATCTTTCCTCATTTTGGATATAAGAAAAATAAATAAGTCAAAAATACAAATCGCTACATTAACAAAAAAATCGCTACCATCGGTCTTCTTTAAACATTCTGAATTTCCTGCAAACTTTTCTAAGCAGTTTCTAGAAAGTTTTGGCAGGCTTGGGTGTTTCACGGACTGTAGAATAGAGGATAAAATTTTTAAATCTTTAGTAAAATATGAAAAAATTAAGTTTTAATCACGTTTTCGGGGGTTCTGGACCACTGTGTGTCTCCTGTTTTATTCAGGGCATGGTTGGCCTCAATGATCAAAATTTTAATGCCTAATTTAATTTTGACCGCAAATTTTATTTGAAAATTCTCTCTATTAGCCATGCTGCATGACTGAGTACTTTTTTCTTCTAAAGTACATTGCGACCCAGCTGGAACCTCTACGGAATCCACCAGTGGCTCGCAACTCGCCAGTTGGGAACCACTGGTTCGCCAGTAACTTCGTCATTAATATATGGAACGTTGTCGTGTATCCTGACAGAAAAATGTATCTGTGTACGAGATTGATTGAAATTTTAGTTTTCGGGTTCAACACCCATGAGTAAGATACCCTCTAAAAATTAACTATTCCGAGAGAAATATGGAGTTACGAACTGGGAACTCCATGGACTCTGGTTCGGAGTGAGGGGGACAGCTTCGCCACTGCTTCGGGGATTCTTCAAAAGATTCCAGATTAACAACACCACCCTTACCAAACTCTGCTTCACCGTTCTTCGAGATACACTCCACATCATCCACCGCCATCTCTACTCATGAAATCCTCAACCATTCTCCTATTATCAACATTCAACCCACTCCACTAATGTTAACTTCATCACATACATCATCCCATTAACTACAATCTAATGTAATAACAAAAAAATAATAATCCCTGTAACAATCTGTGTCTGAAAAGAATGCTGTGTCATTTGGCAACCCGTATTACCGGGCAGCTCGCCTTATTTTTGTAAATAAAGGTTGTTTCTCTCTGAAAAATAAGAAAATATGAAATGAGAACATTACCAAAGAGAGATAGTCCAAACTATTGCATAAATTAACCTATAAAATGAGCTATTCTTAGTTATCACGCTGACTTCAACCACACTGACATTCTTGATGATTGCGCAAGATCTAGTTTGGAGTAGTTATTATATTAATGGATTCCTTCAGGTGATTTTTCACATCCCGAACCGTCTTTATTATCTTTTAATCTGTTTCATTTTATTGCGTTCTATCCTATCCCAATGTTTCATCACGGCTTCACTACGATAGCCAAGCTCATACGAACATATGAGCATATCTGCCTTTACACAGTAAAAACCTCACTTTCAACCTGAACGTTAATTTTTCTTCCAATAGAATCTAATAAAAATTTAGAATTATTTATATTGAACTCGTCGAACAATTAATTATTGCGTGCCACCCCACCGACTAATTTGAGTCCAATCTGATATCTTTTCACTGTTTTGAGCATCTTGTTTTGTGGAGTCCGTGGTAACTCACACAATAGCGATATGAACACGAGCGTGCAGACAGACGAGAGGTTGTGAATATTAGAAGAAAGAATCTTACGTGGAAGGAAGTATGGCAGATGGTACGACATAATTGGAGACGGTTTGGTCTCTTCGCACAAAGCATCTCCTGGATACTTTTTCTCATTCTTTCCCGGTTGTATGATGCCTCGTGGAGTATTTATCGTCAGGGATGGGAAGAGTTATAATTTCAAAGATATTGAACTTTGGTTTTTATAATGAAGAACGACCTTTGTATCTTTGCTTGTGTATAAATTCATACATCTACTAGCTGAGCCGATACCTTGCACCATGGGTATGGTCAATTATATTATTATAGTGATCCGACTTGTTTTGTGGCCCCATAATTACAGTGTTGACTCAAGTAATCCAAAAGCTCAATATTTGATTCATCTGATTCTGGTCTAGTGGTAGTTGTATGAGGAATATCGTTAATTTTAAATAGCCATCTCGATTTTTTCAGTAATAATTGTTATTTAATCGCTTTACTCCACATGAAGAGGACATCATATCCTAAACCTCCATCGGCCCTGAGAAGCCGTAAAAAATTTTCATGTGTTATTTAGGATAACATTCATTCATTTTTCCTTTGCTCCGTTCATAAAATAACATTATATGAGTATTGTGTCTGACTTATCTAATTTAGGTTTAAGAATTATAATTATGACACATAATATATTTCTTAATTACCTTGTTAATTTAATTACCCACTCATCAGGATCGGTGACGTGGTGCACAATGACGATCATGTTGATGAGGGATTGGTTTTAGCGAAGTTTGTAGTAGTCGAAAATGGTTTGCATACAGTTATAGAAAAATGCGGCTTTTTGTGAATATTTGTATCTATATCAAATTTTGATAAAATGGTACATAGCTTATTCGAAAATAACTATTACCCGACTGTAATATGCTCTATAATTCATGAAATACTTTTCACCTGAGAAAATGCACATACTACCAAAATTCATGTATTCTATGGATGATATCTAGTTATTTCGTCTAGTAGGAAATCCAACAGAACTGGATATAACGATTTCTGATCTACTTCCACTTTCTAACCCGTTTACTCTTGTCGTACCTACTCTTTTATTAGATACGTACTCAAGGAGGAATTTTCAAGATTACTTTTTATTTGCTCAATAGAAAGATCTGAGGGAGAGCTTTCCGAAATGATGCCATATGATGGGTATCTGATCTGTAAAACTGCTCTAGAAGTGAATATCCATACTTTGCTCTATATACAACACCACTCATGTTCTTCCTACCCGTTTATAGGCCTAACTATAAGCTGAAAATGCTATTCGGGGGTTTTCGAGTACGCTAAATCCGAAACTGAGGAGGCCTACAGTGGAGCTCTCCACTAAGGGCATCATGGGTATTATTATGGATATTATTTTAATCAAATATACTAAGTACCTGCAGAATCATTCTAGAAATTACATAAGATAATCATCGTTACAAGTTGTGAATAGGGGATTGTTATTATCCCTAATGTAAAATCTATGAAAGGTAAATTCGCTCTATCTTTAACCACAGCTGAGCTATCATCGTTGGTACAATATAGCCCATGCGAAATCTACTTGCCATGATTTTTTCGGCATGATACCATGTTCCTGTGAGGTTTTAATGAACGGAGGAGGGGGAGGATACAAAAACGTGGGTTTTCTATTAAAAGAAAGTGGATTCCTTCCTGAACACTTCCTTTTGTTCTGGTGACATCAAACTCGAGTCCAGGCAAGAGGGGTGCATTGACGTCGAGGTTCAGTGAACTGAGAAATCATTGAAAAGAAAACTGACTACCTTGGAACATACTTATCCTTGGACATACTTGTTTTGGTTTTTAGTTTTGAAATTCCCTTGATGAAATCCACTTTCATGTGTGGCACACCCGTTTTCTCGTGTGTTTAACCATGTGCGTAAAGTTCACTGGTTTGCGTAAAAACTAGTATAAATGTATGGAAGATTCAGTTAAATCGTGCTCGTACATCTGCCTTGTGGTGCTGGTATGGCTCCATGTACATCCTCTCGCGTGTTAGATAACCCTCAGAAATATTTCAAGAAATTTTCAACAACTTTGAAAATTTACGTGTTGTAAAAATTTCACATGTTGTCCGTATGCAGAGAATTCTTTGGTCAGAATGAGATGAAAATCAATAGGTTATCTAAGATTCCACCCACAGCATCCGATAGGATTTTATTAAATCAGGTGATCAAGGAGCTATTCGTAATGCAGGAATCTCATTATTCAAAGGCTATCTGATGTTTACCAAGTTGGGTGCGCAATATAGCTTTACCACTTATCACAATATGGACGTATAGCATTATAGTTGAAGAACAAAGTACGAGTCAAGATCATTTAATGCAAAATAGTGCAGTAATACGTGTGTAAACATGCAAAATACAGCAAAAAAAGATTCATGATTGCGCATGCGCACATCACCGTCTGCACATCTACCGTCTGGCGTTCACCAACTAGGGTTATGTGCTAACCGACACAATTCCTAATCATTTCATCATAATTTGTCTGCTAGTCGTAGTAGCAAGCGGAAATATTTATTTTGGAGGACAACAATTTTGTTTGTAAACCGAACTTACTACGAAATGTCTGATCTGTGATACATTTGTGTGCATCTATTCATTGTTTTATTTCACTTTGCTGATTATAGCAGACAGTAACTTGTATTTAGCCTATTCATCATCTAGTCTTAGTTGCATTCTTTTATTTATTGAGGTGTTTTATCCGCAGTAGCGAGGCTAATCCGTGGTAATCTCTGTGTCCTCGGGTTTTCTCCCTCCGATATTTGCCAGTGGAGTCCATGATGACACTCCGTTAATTTTGGAGGGCAACATGGCTTCCCTTTAGAATCGTGCCACTTGCAGTGTCGCTTTGGACAACCCGTTCAGTGCTGTTAATGTTCTTTCTGGAACATCTGGAAAAAACTATCCAGAACATCTGGAAAAACAAAAGATTGCATGAGCACAAGGCCTCCCTTGCCTTCGAAAGCGAAGAAGCAAAAATCGCAATTGACCATTAGAGTCTAACCCTCATAATCCTGGAATTGTGATCAAAATCCGTTGCACTTTGTGAGAGCCATGTGTGTGTATCGACAATTCACGAATACGCAGGTAGACACGTGATCAATTTTGTACATAAAGTCGTATGAAATCGAATTCTTGGATTTTGAGAGACGAACTTTCCTTTGCTTCCGAAAGTGATCACTATGCCTTACTTGACTCGGAAGCAATGAAACAAACAGAGAGGATACATTGTTAGATGTGTTCTTAATCATTGCATGTTCTTAGCTTCACGAAAACAGGTTCAGTAGGCCTTTTCTTGGTTTCAGCCTCCTCCTTCACCTTCTCCTCCTCGCTGACTCTAAAGTTAGCCGAGCTGAGTAAATAAAGCTGCTGTGTTGTCCTCCCATCGTTTTCGATCTGAACCGGGTTGATGGGACGTTTACATTTCCTGACTACTTGAACGGAAGCATTGTTACCAAAGTTCCAGCCCTGCAGTATGACTAAAGCAAACTTTCACCATTTTTCACATCTTATTTAGGTCAATTTTCAAGAATTTAAGCTCCCCATGAACATGGAATTATAAAGTAGTACCTATCAAATTTACGATAAAACTCGGCGCTCCGCGCCTCGCCAGGGGGCAAGCCCCCTGGACCCCCGGTTACCCCTATCTACATACTTCGGACGAAATTATTGAAACCCGCGTTCCATTTTCGGCTAAAACACATTCTGTGTTAAAAAAAATCTAAATAATTTGTTGCCATGAGTACACCAATATTAGTATTATTGATACAATTTTTGCAGTTGTTATTTTTTCGCGCATTTTTGATGAAATTTTATTTAGTTGTACGTTTCTGAATATCAAATTAATTGTCAATAGATAACTGTTTTTAACATCCCACCATTTTCCGTCAGTATTTTTTTGACATTAGTACCTAGCACAATTTAAGTTCGTCTTTAATTTATTGTAATATTTACCATCCTAACACTTTATTGTTGCAAAAGATATTATTGCTTTCATTCCAACTGCACGATGACAGAGCTCCTGAGAAGAAAAAAACTAATACAAATCCGTTTTAGAGCATTCCAAGACCGAATCCACGGGGAAAAAAAAAAAAAAAAAAAAAAAAAAAACCGGGGGGCGTATGTGTGCGCTTCAATTTTGTCAACGCTGCCCTGGCCACAATTCTCAACGGATTTTTGAGGCTCTTTCTTTAGGCAAGATTTTTCGATCATAATTTTAGTCTAGTCGTGCAACAAACTTCGGAAATTTTCAATTTCATGATAAAAGGGAGGGAATGGAGGGGGTGATAGTTTTTTTTTTCTGATCTGATTTCTCATAACTAAGTACACACCTGTTAAAATTTATTTATATCTATTACACCCACATACACTTAAAGACGAATCCAGGACGTGTCAAAGTGGAGACTCACTTCGCTCTCCAATAATTACCCTTTGGAGGTTACGTGTCACGTTTTCTCTTGAATATTATTTCAGGCAAATCAGAGGAAAAGAAAATATAACATTTTCTCTGTTATCGTGTCGTCCGCCCAGCCCCTTTCGGTTTTTGAGAAAAGGGATCCCATGACATTAGGCAAGGTCTTGTGAACGTCTCCCTTTTACGGTCTTGCTGTCCTGCCCTCCAGTTTGTTCACCCCATCAACTCCCTTTTGCTCCGACTCGTAAACCCCTTTTTCTGTCCTTCGTGACGATGCGAGCAGGGCAGCGGAGAGCGGCAGGGAACACCCTCGATGACTCGTAACTTCACGAACGGGAGACAGTTTTCAATCCTCGTTCCCCCCCTCTGTCCTCATTCCCTCTTCTCTTTCTTCTTCTTTCGCATCTCCTTTTCCACCCCCAACTTTATCACTGGTATCTTTTACTACTACGTTTTACTCCCTGGCCCCGTCCAGGCGGTAATTTTCCCCTTCGGTTTGATAGCCATCTCTCCTCTTCACTGATATCGCGGTCGGCCCTGGCGTTTTACTACCGGGGAGTAGCACTAGTGCTGTTCTGAAGCTCTTAAAACTTAAATACGATGGTGGGTTATTGTAGCTGGTTCTATTTTTGTGATCCCGTAAAAAAATAAATTTATGGCGATTTCTTAATGACATCTTCTTATTTTCCTCCGACAATTGAGTTCCTCGCCGTTATTTATTACTACCTACTCCTTCCCCAATTGTATTTAAGAATGCTATTACACCTACTCATTTGAATACGAAAACATTTTATTTTCGTGCGTTCTTGCCCACCATCTAAGAGATTTTATTCCGGATTTTTGAGGTTTCAATAAAATGAGCAATTTCATATTTAAATTGGGTGTTTCGTAAGTATAGATACTCGTAGCACTGGGGCCCATTTGAAATATCCCATCCACCGCACCGACTGCAAACAATACTTCAGGGTTGCCAAGTGAGACGAGGAAAAAAACCGGACAGAGTTGAAAAGCATAGTAATAAACTTATCAAAAATTTTACAGGAATTAGTTCCACGCAAGCGGCACAAATATTGATAAGAATTTCCTACGTACATTTACTACCTGATGTGCATTCTCTAAATATTCCAATACATAATAGTTTCTTCAATTTAAGTAATGTTTGTTAATATAATTATGTGATGATTTGCACGGTGGTCCTCGATTGGATTTGACCTCAAAGTGCTTGCCCTTCAAATTTTCTTTCGAAATATGATTTGGGAAAAGTTAGGATTATAATTCAGCAAAAACTGAAATCAAACAATGAGTTTTTTTTTTTTTTTTTTTTTTTTTTTTTTTTTTTTTTTTTTTTTTTTTTTTTTTTTTTTTAAATTCAGTTTTTACATTTTTAATTAATACTTTAATCATGAAAATACGCTTTAATCGCCAAAATTCAGAAAAAAATATTATTCATTATCTATGTGTCAATATACAATAGAATATTCATCTAGTTTCATAGTTCTGACCTATTTTGTGATCAAATATAATTAGAAAAACAAAAATAACAACATTTTATTGAACAAAATAATGATTATATTTGCATGAAGCTCTTAATAAATGCCTATGAGTATGCGTGTAGTATGTGCGTGTGTGTCTATGTGTTTGCTTGTGTGTGAGTTTATAATGATTCATTATATACATAAAATATTTATCTTATTTGAATAGAAAATAAAAATAATTTATATAGGTAGGTACGCAAGTTGTTTTAGTTTTTCGTTGTTCGTTTCAAAAGTCTCGAGTTTTATTGAGAGTATGAACTGACCGTAGTTAAGGGCGGTAAATTAAACGAAGTCACCTTTTCATACCCCTCCTTCAACTGATTACTCCAGTCCGTCAAAGTGAAGAGTAATAAAAAGAAGAAAACGAAGTGTCAGCAATACCATGCCAAATAAAAAAATCAAGAAATAACTTGATCTTTCTATGTTCTGTGATTCTATCCCAACCTGATCAGTAGAAGAATTTATTTTTGTGCGAGGATTTATTTACGTTATTTTATTTTTTATTCGACCCACGTAGTTGAAATTCACGTGGAGATACTACCTCTGTAGTTGACCAACTACAGTTACCCAAAAGTATTTAATACGAGGCACAGAAACACTGTGATCTGCAGGGGTAGAAGTCTTCATATCTGTTACACTGGCTAAAGTGTTTTTCTTTTTTTTTCGATTTTAATTTTGTAACAGGTAAGTGTGTGGTAAAGTTCTGCTGTTAATAATTCTTTCTTATTTAATATAATTTTAAAATTTGTCCGGGATTAGTAAATAGGCTGTACGTAAATTTATTTGTATACTTAGCATGCAAGCATTTTGTGATGAGAAGGAGGGCACTTGCTATTATGAAGCCTTCGTTGAAACATAATCTCTTATTTTTGTTTGTTCCAGGTGAGTGTAACCCATGATTATTATGAAGGCCCACGTTACGGTAAGGGTTAATATAATCTCAAAGTTGTCGTGAATCTCAAGTTTTAGGGAATACTTACTTTGAACGACAGAGAATACCTACCTATCTAATGAATCGTCGTCAGAATGTTCTTTTAGTTTCACACATTTGCCATTGTTGTGTTGTAGAATTGTTTTTACCTTCATACTACTGTCTAACTTTATTTATGAACCGACAACTTACACTAACCTTGTGCGTACCTTCTTTATCTTGAGCAGTGTGTTACGCTGCACCGCACCGTTCTGGACTGAATTTTTCGTGAAACTTTGCTTTTAAAAACCCTCATTGTTTTCTTGATGACGGGATCGTTCGTATCTCACCAAGTTTCTGAGTAAGTAGGGAGTTTGTTTATGTATTAATTCTTCCGTGTGTCTGTTTGAGTTCAGATTCACTTGTAATTTATACTTCAACGACGAGAAGGTTTTAAACGAGCGAATGTTTACTCGACTTGAAAACCTGATAGTATGACTTATATATCGTACACATTTGTTTGGATCTTGTTGGAAAATCTTGTTGGAGTTGTTAGTTTAATGCCACATTTACTCTTCCAAGTTGTTCCGAAATTACGTAGTACGAAGTTTTGCTGTAATTCATCCTCTCTCTCTCTCTCTCTCTCATGAACATGCTGATATAAGTACCTACCTACTGTAGACTTAACAGCTTCGAGTTAACCATGTGAATAGTAGGAGTTCATACCACAACACTTTCAGCATAGTTTACTAAAGCTCACAACTGTTGGGTTGGATGAAGAATGATTACCTTCCACACATTTGCATAATTAAAATATAATATTTACAGGGAATCCCAACCAATAGGCCCAATACCACCTAATCTCTTGAACAGGAGTTAACAAAAAGGTTTCTATTTCTATTAGGTGAACTCTTTTTCTTGTATAATGCGTTTATTGTTCCTAGGCGGCTGGATACCCCGATATCATATAATTAAAAATTGTTGGGCTGCATTTGTACTTGAAGGGTTATGGATGTGGGTGAAATAAATATTATATATATATATATATATATATATATATATATATATATATATATATATATATATATATATATATATATATATATATAAATATATATATATATATATAATTTTTTTTTTTCATTTATTATTATGAACGGCTCACGCCAATTACAGAAATTAGTTGTTGCACAACGAACAGAAAACTGTACTAATCGAAATAAACAGATACACTTCAAAAACATGAGCAAAAAAGTTAAAGTACCTATACTATTAAATCATGAACTCGAAAACACTGAGAAGAAGTAGAGGTCACAGGTATATGTACTTTTTTCTCGCGCTGACGACGGCGAATAATTTTCGAAATGTTTGGGAGTAATTTTTATTTGTGTTCTCTATTTTGTGACCATCTGTTACACCTCAAAATGTTATACCCAAGTGTTTTCATCCTTTCACCAAAGGTGCGTGCAAACTCAGGCACCTTACAAAGATTGTAATAATGTTTGTACCTGAAGACACCGAAAATGGTTAATGTAAGTACTCTAGAGAAATAAAAGGAAATATAACCATGGTTCCACCTCCGAATCTCCTACCCCCACCAATCCATGAGTACAATAGTGTTATAGCTAACTGGTATTGAACGTGGTAACTAGATAACCGCTGTTGGGGTTTTCTCTTAACAGAGGTCCAATTACTGGGTCTTTTGGGTTACACAGTACAGACATGTTTTGTTATAAGGGCACTGAGACAGGTTTATTCATAACCCAAAAACATATATGTGCTTCAATATTTTTCCTTCGATTTGGTTTTATTTGAGTATGTGCTCAATGTGCACACAAATTGTTGATTATAGCATTTACGTTGAAAAAATTTCCTATAATATTTTATTTTTTGTCATGAATATATCTAGTAGGGGTGGGGGTTATTCTAAAAATTCTGTTACCCGTTCCATTACCCAAAATATTACCACGTTTTTTGATGGTTTTCACTCACAACCAACGCGTTTTTAGAATTTTATTAAGATATCTATCTAAAAATTGATAGGTAAATAAATTTAAAACATCCGGTCTTTCGCTAACTACTGGTCCAAAGTTCACTAATTGTTGATGAGAATCTCATATCGCCGTAGGATATACCCGATATCTCGGCATAATTTCAATTCAATACCCAGGTTTGAAATTCTTAAAAGAACTTTCAATAAATTGGTAGTTTCTCGTTCGATTTTGATGGAGTGGATTTCAATGGAACGAGTGCGACCACCTGGTTAAATCTGTGCGAGCAATGTTCGTGACCGCCGGTGATTCAAGCCTGACATAATAAAAACTATATCGCCTACATGATTGTGAAAAGCTAATTGAGTTTTTGAGAATTGCCTTTCTAAATGGTTGATTTGTCACAAAGGTATCGATCGAGGAAAAACGCTGATCCATAAGGAAAGTTTATCTAACCCGAAATATAGAAGATACAGCTAGAATTAGCCGTAATTGACTTTATCTAAGTAATTATCCCACACTTTGCGTGGCAATGTTGATGAATACCAGACCGCGACAATGAACTTCAGTTACTCGTACAATATCGATCTTCAAACTGGCAAATATAGCATTTTGTTGGATCAACCTCCCTTCAGCGTACTCCTTGTTACTTAACTGATTTAGTAAAAGAAACTTTTGACTAGTTTTTCGCAGGGTTTTACTGCTTGAGCCTGAGGGGAAAAAAGGAACCTAATTCTGACCGCGACCCACTTTCGAGTCGACACGGGGCCCCCTATGACTGCAACCTTGGTTCGCGATTCGCAGGTATTACGCACGCTTTCGATCCGGTTGCGAAACAGAGAATTTCTCTAGCGGAGCTGGTTGGCTTTGTGTCTTGCGATGTGACTTCAAAGAACACTCTAGCAACTATCGTACTAATGTTGGAGTTCCATAATGAAACGACAGAGGACAGGACTCAGGGTTACCTCAGTTGAATACTTGTGTACACACTATTAACACTGTAAGGTGAATAGCGAATTAGGGGAACATTGTATCCTCTCAGTATATTAGGGATTCGCATCTTGACTCGTTTGCAAATTTGGCGTATTTCACCAGGTAGTTCACAGTGAGGCTTCTCACCATTTCCTCAACATGATTTGTCGTTTACATAGATGCTGTTGGTATTTTTAGGACGTACATCTGAAGCTATGTTTTATAGGCAAGGCTTCATAAATAAGAGGCACGCCTATTAGAATTGATCCAGGGGAGTGCGGGACAACCCAAGCATGAGAAAAATTCCTTGACCACCAGCCAAAAGACATCCATGTCGAACCCCTAGCCAAAAGACATATCCATGTCAAACCCCCTCCACCCTTTTCACTATAACCTCATATGAATGTGCTGCGAGAAACTACCCGTCCTCGCACCCACAGTCAAGTGACAATGAAAGGAGCATTGCATTTTGTGTGGAGAATCAAATTTATCAGGTTTTAAATGGAATTTTACTTATAAATCAAGCATTTTAATTTCTCCCTTGATGGGAAAAACAAAAGATCATGGATATGTCTAGTACCTACTAGTTACCAGTTGGTACCTACTACTCAATTGTATACCAACCATGTAGTGCCTTCTTTTCACAAGAATATGGTTACGAAACAATATTAGTTTTTAACTTGGAGTAATAAATCAGCATTCCTTGACACTACAATGGCTTAGAGGTCATGAAATGTGGTAAAATGGGAGCATTCCAAAAAGTGGCGAACGATTTTCCTACTATGAAAACTATGGGAGTTACTCTTCCCTAGTAACGCCTTGGTTGTACGTGAAAATCAATAGAAAATGTGCGGGTCGGGAAAAAAAGTGTCGGTCGGGAAAAAAAGTGTCGCGAAAAATTCCTTGACCCCCAGCCAAAAGACATATCCATGTCAAAAAAATTAACTGAATTCAAATCGGTTTCGGACCATTCGAAGATCTAATCCATGAGGAAAAAAAACCGTATGTGTCTTTGTGTGTGTATGTGTGTGTGTGTGCCAAGCTACTACGTATTCCTAACCGATTTTCGTGATTCATCCTTTGTTCGATCCCAATCTTCATCGTTGTTCAGAAACCTTGGATTTTGGGTTTGTCGTCGTGAAAGGGGTAACATTTGATCCTAATCAGCGCTGCCCAAGCTATAAGTCTTAACCGATTTTCGTCTTTCTATTTTGGTTTAATTAGGAATACGGTCCCGTTATGCAACAAATTTAGGGTGTTTAAAATTTACTATCGGTGGGGTAAGTGGAGGGGGTAATTAAAAAAATCATGATCTTTCTGTTTAGATGTCCGAAAAATAATGGATCCTTTATCCTGGACGTTGTTCCTTTCCTTTTTTGTTAGAAGTATTTGGTCTCTCCCTGGATCCATTTACATATTTAAAAATTTTTTTTTTTTTTTAATGCATAATCATTGGCGGGGGGGGTTATATCTTGACCTTTTCAATCTGTTTCCTTGAATCTGCCATTGTTAGATTTCACAATATAAAAGCAGTTCTAATTTTATTAAGGCGTGAAGAAGGAAGGGGGGAGCGGTTACTTGTTAGAAGAACTCAAGAACTCTGTTGTGAGGGTGTTCTTTAAGAGCGCCACTTCGTATTTTAGGTCAAATGTACAAAAATGTTACTTCGTTTTTAGACCGTCGAGTCCTGATTTGCCCTCTTTCGCTCGCCATATCGAGAAGTGGCAGCCGCATATTTGTATTCTAGGTGGACCTATTAATGCCAATGTGCTAAAACTTGCTTCAAACGCCATATGACGTGGAAATGCTAAGCAGATTTTAACAAAGAGTGTGTTCGTAACACTTGAACCAAAAGTAGGAATAAAAGTGTCCTAAAATCTCTGAACGAAAGCTATCAGATTTCGCTGCAAACCTTAAAACTCATTACTTTGGATGAATCCAACTTATTGGGCTCACTGAACTCATCGAAATGAATTTTTGAAGATGTCCCGTATTTTCGCTCCCATGTCTGGTAGGCTGTCGGATGACAAACAGAATTTTGATTGGAATTCGGTTGCAGATGGCATTTTAAAGAGCCATTCCGAATTTTAGGTCACAAGCATGAAATTTGGAAATATTGGCATATCCCATTCAGCCTCTCGCTCGATTTCTATGTGTCACGGAAATGAAATCACCGATTCCTCGGAAATGATATTGGGGTTTTGAGCGTTCTTGAACTCCGTCGTCCTGATTTGCCCTCCTTCGCTCGCCACACTGGGAAGTGGCAGCCGTATATTTGTATTCTAGGTGGACATATATTCATGTCAATGTGCTAAAACTTGGTATAAACGCCATACTACCTGGAAATACTAAACAGAAAAGTGTGTTCGTAAAATTTGAACTAAAACTGGGAATAAAAATATCCTTAAATCTCAGAACGAATGCAATCTGATTTCTCTGCAAACCTTAAAACTCATTACTTTAGATGAATCCAACTTATTGGATGAATCACAGAACTTAATGAAATTAATTGAACTGCTGAGTAGAACACGAAAGACAACCATGTCCAGATCTGGACATTAACGAGTCCAGATGTCCTATACATTCGCTCCCATATATATCTGGTAGGCTGTTTGATGACAAATAGGATTTTGAGTGGAACCCGGTTGTGGGCGAGTTTTTTAAGAGCGCCATTCCGATTTTTCAGCCAAAAGTGTGAAATTCCGAAACATCAGAATATCCCATTCTGCCTCTTGCTCCATTCCTATGTGTAAGGAGCGGCGACATACTTCTAGGTGGTCACATTCATGTCAGTATGCTGAAACCTGCTGCAATCGAAATAAAATCTGTAAATACTTAGCAGATGTCAACGTGAAAAGTGTATTGGTAAAATTTGTAATCTCAAGGTATTTTTCATAAAAACGTTAGTATTCTAAAATCTCAGAATGAATGCGATCATATAACGTCGTAGGAAACCTTCAAAACTCATTACTTTGAATAAATTTAACTTTTTGGACAAATTTATCTTATTGAAATGAATTGAACAGTTGAGTTGAACACATGCACTAACGATTTGAGATGTCCCACATTTTCGCCCCCATGTCTGGTAGGCTGTTTGACGACAAACAGGATTTTGAGTAGAATTTGGTTATAGAGAGCGTTTTTCTAGAGCTTCATTCCAAATTTCAGGGCATAAGTGTGATATTTTGTAACATCGGAATATCCCATCCGGCATCTTGCTCCATTTCCATGTGTCACAGTAATGAAATCACCGATTCCTCAGAAACGATATTGGGGTTTTGAGAGTTTTTGGACTCCGTCGTCCTGATTTGCCCCCCTCCCATCGTGACATCGGGAAGTGGCGGCCGCATACTCTTGTTTGAGGTGGAGAGGGCGCGGGCTGGTGACGTCACCCCCCTTCTACCTACGTCTGCCTCTCGTAGTGGGGAGACCTCTGACACAGTGACCCCTTTAGTTCTCCTCGAGCCTCGGTCGGGACTGCCAGATTATGTTCCTTTTGTGTGCATTGTGATACCCCTAAAGCACATAATGTTGTGATAGTTACCAAAAAATATATATAAACCGTATTAAATATAGTTTCATTTCATCTAGTCATTCGACCGCCCCGTGTACGTCACGCGTAATCAGTGATAGTAGTTGTTAACCTCCAGCTGTGTTTCTGTGAAGTGTTCGTTTTCGGTTACCCGACAGGGCTCCTTTCCATGAAATCTGTGACCTTTTGGCTTACTGCTCAGTTCGTTTATTAAAATTGTGCTTCATCTGATGCTGTCATCCGTTGTGCTCTAAGTGGATGTGTGAGTGGTCAGTTCCAGATTGGGGAGGGGCGACCGCCCCCAGCCCCCCTCCAGATCACCTCTACTCTCCTCCAAACTCGTACGTATTGGTACCAACCATACCATGTTTCTTGTAATAATGAGGGATACCCACATATTTGTTTCATGTTTTTAAATGAAAGCAGGAATTATAAGAACACACTCATCAACCTCACTATTCTACAATAAGTAATTGGCTTTCTACGATTTTTCAAAGTTTTGGCGGATGATAGTGACGTCATCGCCTCCTCCCGCCTAGGTGGGACCTTTCTGCCAAGCGTGACGTCACAATTTGCCAAAACTGAAAATTCATGGCAATTAAGCCACTCAGCTTGGGAAAGTAAGGACGATGACAAAATTCTCAGAATGAAAACTACATTCATTTAAAATAGTAAACGTTGATTTTTCAGACCGATGGGTAATCCATATTCTAAAATATGTATGTCCAAAATCACGGGTCTTGAAGTGTGTAATAGTTGGTGTACATACTTCCATAATCGCTTCAAGATCACCTTATCAGTACAGTTCACCTTGTAATAAATTCAGGTTGGGTACCTCTTGTGTAATATGCGTTTAAGATCTGTCATTGTTGAGTTAAATTAAAATTGCAACGCGATAAATACGTATCTGTCTATAGTTTCATTCTATCGATAGGTTTTTACTTTTTATTTAGACATTTAAAGCCAATATTTATTAAAATCAAACAGTAACCGTTGCTGGATTTTTCTTTTAATAAAATAAAATGCCTTCCACATTTTGAGGAGTATAAAACTATTGCCATTGATCACCAACTATTATCTTCTATATTGAAATCTTAAACACATGTAAACTATATTCAGTTTGCGTAATTCGTTTTACATTTGAATGTATATTGTTGTCCTTTTAATCAGACGAAAAAATTAAAACTTGAAAAGGAGAGCTATTGAAATAGGAGCGAATTATAGTGGCAAACTATTCTGCTCACATACACATCTTCAACATATGTAAAGAATATTTTGAGAAATTCTATGAATCAGTACCATTTTTTCTTCTTCAGCTTTTGCAAATTTGAATTCTTTTGGTCTGCTTTCGTTACTAACGGTCAAAATATTTACATTAGATCTATCTAGGTACCTAATCAATATACCGCAAAAACTTACAGTTTTTCACTCACTCTTTTCTGATAATATGGTTTGTTACCTTCAATGGCTGTTACAAACGATTCCTCAGAAAACGTAGAGTACTTAGTTCAATTCCAAAACGCTGCAATTTACTACACAAAGGTTTATTATTTCTATATCAGATCTTAGCCCTTCAACGCAGATCACTGATCTATAGAAAATCATTTATGAAACCGAGTCTATGATGCATTATCGAAATGTAACTAGACGATGTTACCATCCGAAACAAAATAAATTAATAAACTAACAATAGAAATAAATAACACCAAATACAACCTTGAAGGTAACTGAAAAATTAAAAAATTTAACGATAATTTTGCCGCCGTCAGGATTTGATCCCCAGCAACGTTTTCTTCCGTTGGACAACCAAGCCTTGATTGAAATATTAGCATCATCTGACGAACATCTACATAGGTCCCGGACTCCATGTATTCCCTTATTCCCTTTACTATGGGAAACTAACGTAAAGCAACCCAGATGGTCTCATTTCAATTTATTGAACCTTTTTGTCTTAAACAAAACAAAAAATAAGCTTTTATTTCGATAGTTTTTAGAGATCGAACTTTCAATAGAGAGTTCCTATTAGATCCGTCAGTCTCAATACGGCGTGCGGTAACGAGAAACATTTACCGCACCTTAAAGTCACGTCAAGTCCTTAACGGATCTAGTTGTAACGCTAAATCCATGGAAGGAGGAAATTATCCCTTGGAGGTTATTTATTTCCATGGAAGGAGGTCATTTTAGACGATTACGTTTTTTACGGATTGCAATCCGTTAACGTAAGGATGCGTACGGAAGGATTGTTCAACTTTGAATTTGGTCTAGTTTTGGAAAATGTAACAGGAGTATCAAATTTCATGATGGAACAGGGTGAATGGAGGGGATAATACAGATAAATCGTAATATTTTTTCAAATTCATCAGACTTCATAGGGACGTCCTTGTAATGCATGCATTACACCAATATGTTTTTTAATTTGATTTTTGGGATCTACGTATCTTGAAACTTATATATATATATATATATATATATATATATATATATATATATATATATATATATATATATACCTATATATTGTAGATTGGCACTGGATAAACTGTGCGCAATGCCTTATCACTATTTGAAATTTGAATGCCAAAATTAAAAATTGGCATAACACCGTTTGAACGAGAAGATAAAATGAAGACGAAATTTATAAGTGAGTAAAATTATTAAAAATCGTTCCATTCCTCAATTCGCCTACGACTTTTCATACTGTAAAATTATCATTATTATAAAATCGTGATTCTAATGTCAAATAATGTCATATTTATAAACGTATTTATGAGTTACATACCTTATATTTACATTTTTAACCGACTTTAATGAAAAATTAGGTAGGTTGGTACTCTGTTTCACCTGTGTCATGTTTCACTGTCTTCTAACATGAAATTCAGCGTTCGATTTTGTTTCCGATTCTTACCTATTGGGAAACTATCCAAAGAAGTCACATTCGAAATAAGTTGATTCAGTTTGATAGCTACATTATTCAATGTACGTTATTTAATTTGCCCTATCTTTCCCTTGATTAGTTCCTATGTTTCCTGTTGACTTTAGATAGTTATTATGTGAGCATACCCAGTAAAATGATAAGAGAAGTACCTGATATTGTTTAGGCTCATGGCTTATCTTGAATTAACTGTAACATTTCTCTCAGTCTTGGATGAAGAAAAGTGTCAATCGTTAAAATAATTGGCTCCATAATGAATTTTGTGATGTGGCTTTTTTTATATTTTCTGTCTAGTAATTGTATGTGGGGTTTTCTTTTCCTAGACACTTTTATTGCAATATCCTGCTTGGTGAACTTCCAGAAAGTTATAATTGATGAGCTTAGTTACATAAGTACTTCAAGTACTTTGAGGATAAGTCCAGTGATCCCCTTAAAGCGTTGCAAAATTATTTATGGTAATTCTTTTTTATTAACTTGGCTGAAGAAACTCATCTATGAATTCTTCTGTTACCTCGTGTGAAAGTACCTCGTCATTGGAATTAAGTCGTTTGTTGGCATTACAAACATATGCTCGTATCGCAAACATGTATATATTGTATTCACAAAGGTGTAATATATATGCCGCTGAATTTTCATTGTTTTCTCTAGCATGACTAGCATTCATAGTTATGTCGTTCGTTTCTGAACATGCTGCACAAAAGCTGTCAATCGGACCGACATTATTATTCATTGTTGAGTTGTTGATCTCTTGTGTGGTTTGGTTTACTGCACTCAGGTTTTTTCTTCACTTGCATCTATTCACACTTAAGGTTGAGCATTTTGTTGCAACAATCCCCCTTGTACGGGTCATTGCAATGGATACCTCACATTTGGGCTTTTTAGATTTGACGTTTTATTTATTGTTCAGTTTTTAGATTTTTCTAATCGTATTATTGTTATTTTATAACGTAACGCGGATCGAGTACAAGGGATTTGTTGAAACCGTCAAAAAATTTCCCTTCAAATTTCCCTCTTTTAATGTAAGAGCCACCTACTCGAGCTCTTGTTCTATAGGTATTCTCCTCACTATTTAGCTGTTGTGGATTGACGTAGGATTGCATCATACTTCATACTACTCCTCCTAGATATACGACAACAGATGTATGTATATAGCTCATTTGAAAAAAGATTTCACGTGCCTTCTCAGCCTTTCCTGTTTTGACTTTGTTGAGGTTTTGAATTTTTCCTGTACTTCAGGGTTCTAAGCGTATCAATTTTTGTGATGATGTTGACTTTTCAACTTCCCAATCGGCGTGTGGATGGATACCTATTGCTATTTTCAACATTCCTGGTCGCCCTATATTTTTCTCCTTAGCTGAAGGCTTAATAGTAGTGAAACATTTCAATTCTTCACACATGGTCAATGATTGCGCGTTGAAGACAATTTGAGATCACATCAGCTACTGGACTCCGGCATTCTACTTCTATCAGCAACTCGGAACAGGTCTATCAGTGTTTGCTGCACATTCGAAACCCCCTTTCCTTTTACTACCCAGCTAATTGGCGCCGCATTCGCCTTATTTCCTTTTTCAGGATACTACTATGGCATTATTACTACAAATGCCAGCCTTTGATTTAGCTTTAAACGGCTTCTCTGCTCAGAAAGGGCGTTGTATGTGCCATATCCTTGCAGTAAACTCCTTCTCTGCTCTGAGGTTGTTCACTTGGCTGGTGCTTATTTATATCTCAGGACTTCTCGGTCACCATACTCTTCTGTGATACGTATGGATCCACCAACAAAGGTAGAGAAAGGTTTCGGACAAAGGAACCAAGGTGGGTGAATGTTTTTCTTCAACAAATTCTGCCTTCCCATTCAGCATAGTTTCCAGCAGACCACCCAGGTTTTTTTTTTTTTTTTTTTTTTTTTTTTTGTTGCTTAACCACTTTATGGTACCATTTGGGCTTTCCTTTTAAAGATAGTCTTGTGTGGAACCTCGCTGTTTGTGTGATTCCTATTTTTTCATCACTTCCTGTTCTGCGCTATACTGGTTCGCATTTATTCCTCATACTTTTGTTACGATGATAACTCTCCTTGAAAATTATCTTCAGTCCGTTATTGAATTTTGGAGCACATTGACGTTCTTTTCTGTCCCTGAAGTAGTTTTTGTGGTTTTCCTTTCAATGTTGAATCCTAATAAATTAAATTTATAAAGATCTTCTTAGAATAATATTCATGTGTTTTCGGCTGTCGAACTTAAAGTTGAATGCTGCCTTTTATTTCGAGTTGTATTTGTTGTGTGTCTTGATATTTTCGCCATGAAGACCTTTGGCTTTCTTGATGTGCGTGTCGTGCAGTGAAGGTGAAGAGCATTCAAAACTTGACGGATCTAGTAATGTAATGTGTTTGTACATGGTTAAAAAACAATCTATGTCTGCACGCATTCGAGGGAATGTAGGAAGTGTTTATGCATGTTTATCCAACCCTTCGGAACGATATACCTACCGGCCACCGGGAGATGGGAAGGGGGGCTTTAATTCCATAATTAACAGCGACTAAAATGAAAAATCTGCTGTTAGAATAAAAAATACTGCCGTAAGTTTGCATTCTGGCAACCATCTGGTCTATCTATCCTTACTTTTATCGTACATACATGAGTCAGTCACTTCTCTCGACATTGGTCAATGAATAATGGATACATTTCAACTCCAGCTTCCTAACTGTCCATTCCGTAAGTTTTTCCAATCTCAACCATAATCTTCTTTTGAGTCTGTGAATGTTTTACGCTTAAAAACGGTTGCATAGGGTGGTACTCGAAATAGTTACCTAACCCGGTGATATTCCATATGGTATCATCTCTTTACTTCATTGCAGTTGTATGCACAAAACAAGGTACTTACAATTTGGTATATTCTTTTCAGAGAATCGGATTGTCATTTGAGTAACCGTTCAATGCCAATATGCTTTGAAAAAGCTAAAATCGAAGATTTAAAAAAGTGCAAAAAAGTTAGAGTATCTTATAAAAGGCATAAAATAGACTTGAAAAATGAACAACAAACAGCGACGACAGGGGATAGCTTCAAACGAGAAGTGAAAATAGATGAAGCCACAAAGCTGGTGGAAAGAGGCACGAAGTGGGGGAGAGCTGCGAGGAAACCGTACGACCTAACGGTACTCCGAGGGGCCCGGACATCGAATGCGTGATAGCAAGTGAAATTATCTTTGTGTTCTCTCTCGCAGGCGATGGAAATCATCATTATTTGAACTGTGAGCAATTACACGTCGTCGGGTCTCCCGTAGAAAATGTCTATAGCTTGAATTATGCTGTTTTTCTCGACTGAGGACGATCTTCAGTCATGCGCCTCTTGTTGGCAAGTATAGCGTTTCCCTTCCCCTTTTTTACTTGAAACGAAATGCTTAAAGAAAACTTTGTTACCAAACTTAGTCGAAGTATTTATAATATTTAAGGGTTAATTATTAAATATTTATAATAATTAAACTTCAAATGCCCTTTCGCTTGTATTGTAACGTCGCGAAGTGTTTTGGTGGAAAAAAGTCCGAATACTAAAATCATTACTATTGCGCATTTAAAATGGTTTTATTAACCGTTTCGAGACGTATTCGTCTTTATTGATGAAGTTAGCTGAAATTGATACGATAATTTTGTCATAACTGATGTTAATTTTGCACTAATTTTATTAAAGTCTCAGAACTATTTTATTCCAAGTTATATTTAGAACCATGATTCTATTTATAATGTACATGATTCTATTTTACTTGGCTTATAAGTTTCTGGGCCATTTTTAAAATGAAAACTCACTGTTTTAAATTCCACGAATCGCTACGGAGAATTGAAGAACATCGATATTTGCAGAGTTTTTCAGATTGAATGGGTTGGAAATTCAAATTCAGCATTAAATTCTCTAAAAACTGCCTCTCATTTTGAAACATGACAAACCGTTACTTACGCATAGTTTTTGCTTCCTCACTACCAAAGGTAGGGTAGCTTTGTGTTCGAGCAAGATATCGGTAAATTTGTTTTTCTCCAATCAAATTAAAAAAAAAAAAAACTTTTACTTGCTTTTTGTGTTTAAGTGCTTGCAGATCAATTGCGGTTACGTCATTCGTCACGCCCATAACTATATCTACTAAAATTTAGTTTGATTTTGATGAAATTTTCAAGGATTGTGTCCTAGATGGTCCCGTATGATTTTCATTGCCATCAGATCAATAATGCCGTGTGTGCATGCGCAAACGTTGGTTTTTTACGATCTATTGACCCGCATCCGTTTAAACTTGGAGGGAAGTTGGATATTAGTTCCAGGAAGTTGCCCTGTGAATTTTATTGTGATTGGCTGATTTATATTTGATTCAAACCGAAATCGATAGACCGATTTCGATGAAATTTTCATCATTAGTAGCGCGTGCGAATGCGATAACGTCGATTTGGTCATATTTTGTTCTTTCAACTAGGTAATTCTATACGTCCGTGATACAATAAGTGAGAAAGCTGTGTTCCCACCCAACTGTGAAATACCTGATGATGAGGGATAAATAAATCCGCGCTGTAGTTTTAGGTTTGTTGTGTTATTCGAATACAGAGACATAATTCTCTATGCTACCAACCACCATGGATCTGAAGAGGCTTTTACCTCATTCTCGATTTTAAATGTTATAACGGAGTTCGGGAGATCTGCAAGGTATTCGTTTCAGTGCGCACAATTACATAGGGAACAACCCCAAACTCATTGGGATCAAACTTAACACATCCTAATTTTCTTTCGAATTGTTGAAATGAATAAAATTTGAACTCTGGGCTTAAAATAAAAAAAAAAAAAAAATCCTGTATTTGTCATTTCAAGAAATTGGTTTGGGTCTCATCTTCTTGTAAACTTAACACTTTTTCGACGGTGCTATTAAATTTTTCATAATCTATTTTCCTTGAAAAGTTACTGTTGGTTAAAAAGAAAAAGTTGTGGCTTACCAAAAATTATTAAAAGTGAAATAAAGAGGTTTTGGCAAACGTTCTACGAAAAATGTTTTGTTTCAAATTATTTGTAGAATGATCCTATAAACATGTATTTTTTCATTCTATGAACTTTTTCCATCTATTTTCGCTGTATGAACCTTCTTAGGTTTTAAACTATTACAAATGTATTAAATCGGAAATTTCCTAGACCCTTAGGTACCTTTGTGAAGGGGTTCCAGGAGCAGCACATTTTTACATAAGTGAGAGGGGAGGGTTTTACTTCAGTCAAGTCGCTCTGTTTGTTTAAGAATATCCAAGTACAAGTGCGTCGTTGAATTGTCAAAAAATATTTCCATTAAAAACTATTGGACGCTATGAATGATGTTTTCGTTGTGACAACTCTTGAAATCATTAATTGCCTTAAGAAAATCAGTGAAGGTGGGATGGATACTGGAAAACTGACTTGTGTGGAAAAGTGTTGTTGTGTATGTAGGAATGGTATGGCATTCAATTCATCCCTGCTTCTGTAGATACGCTTCATGAAACTAGCGAAAACTAATAAAATGAACTAATTTGATCACCTTTAGCGTACTCAAGATCCTAAGACCCTAAACGTCTCGTCGAGTCAATTTCAACATTCCGACGTTCTGAAACCTTCATATAATTCTAGTATTTAGTAAGTAGTTTTTATTTTATATAGTTCAGTAAGTTCGATTACGTCATTTACTCTCGAATATCCATGTGATCAACTGAGATCCGTCATCATGAAACGATCAGGATCGGTATCGTGTATTGCTTACCTCATTTTCCTACCTCGCGAGTTACGCAGTTCGCGTGACTTCTGAACGTAAGACCTCGACGTGGTAACGGAGATGAAGAAACATTTCCCCATCCAATGCGATTCTATATTCCTTCAATAACGTAGGTATTGTTTGAAGATTTCTCTCCTGTACAAGATATCTTTCTCCTTTCTCACGTTGCGCAATTTTCCATTGTGGTCATGTTTCTTTAATCAGAATTCTCTTAATCAACGTCTCTTCACTTTCCATAACTAAGTCAATAATCACCGAATAGCAGATTCCACGAGAAAACTAATAGGTAAAGGTATCCTTCATACCTTCAAATCACGGGTTCATTTAGTTTGGAGACGATTTCTGAAAGTTGGCTTGGATTCGAAGGTTAATTCAAATTCAACTGCAAAATCGTTTACTGCATTAAAATTCACTAGTGACTTACAAATAACGTCGGAAAACGAGAGAATTTACAGCGGCTGTAATGACATAGTAATCATCGTTCTAAATGTATAATCTTCTCATAGAAATAAGTTTCCACCTAAGTCCTCCAGTATTTTCTCATAATTATCTATATTAATCGCATAAACCCCTGTTGCAGTAGGAGGACAGCATGTAAAGTATCCCAAAAGGACAGCATGTAAAGTGTAGTATCACTGTATTTATAGGCTTTATCCTTTGCTTATATTCCTCACGAGAGAGCTAATACCGTACAAATGGTAATGGAGTTTTATTACGATTCTGTAACGCATAATTAGTTGGTGGCCGAATGTTAACTCGAAATGATTGATATATACCCGTTTGTGTATAACTGTATTTACTGCCTTGTGGTAGGACGTATGGCCTCCGTCGGCATAGTTCATCTAATCTCGAACCTTCAACTACTAACAAATTTTGAGCGAATTTCGGTGGTGAAACCTATAAAAGAGAACTGTCTAGGGGCCTGTCTGTAACAAGCCAGAAAATTTCATTCAAATTGTATTGTGCACATCTGCCCAAGACATGGACCATACACTAACACGTGGATCCAAAATTATACAGAAAGCGTGAAACTCAAAACTCAGACGGACATTCTTATTTTGGAGGACACCGTTTTTATTTTTATTTTATTTCATTTATTTATTTATTTATTTTTTTTTTTTTTCGACCTACTTCATGTCCGCTTCTCTGAGTTTGTATGTGAGGAGCCCAAGATAGAAAAGAAATTACTGCAATTTTGGTTTCGTGATTGGTTGTCCCTTTGAGGCATTATTGAATGGATGAATGAGTGATTTAGAATTAGTTTTCTGGACGCTTGTGTCACGCTCAGTGAGGTTTGAATATTACCGTATTTGTCTGTTAGCCGGCTCAGAGTTCGTGACCCATCAGGACGTGGCCTACATGCGCGCTGCGCGATTGTACCTGAAAATCCATCGCCTGAACTCCGGGGACACTAAACCTTCAAAATGGAATTTCTGCCCGGCGTATTGATCGCACTGTGGCCCGGAGTTTCTTCACCTTCCATTTGAGCCTTCCGAAGAGTTAAAGTAGAAAGTACAGCGTATTATTACACGAAGGTTTATCAATTGTTTTAGTTTGAGGTTTGTATTTTGGTTTGGGTTGTTTTGAGACTTTCAAAACGCGTTGTTAAGTGTACTAACAATCAGCACGAACTGAGCAGTTTAAACAAGTACTGAATGTTTTTACTGACACTCTTGCTCTATTGAGGCGCGAACGGTTGAACGGTGACGCGCCTTGTGCCGTTCAATTCATTGACATTAAATCCATAAGTATGTAAGCGATGTATTTATCAAAACACAACAGGTACATTCCTTGTTTGAATGTATTCAAGATGCTGGTTTTTGAAAATCTTCTGAAATTTCAGAACCATTGGTCGCCGGAATACGATATTAACGATAAAGTTGTTTTCCCTCGTTAGAATCCTATTCGTTCTAAATTCTATACACATTTTTGTAACCTTAAATGTTAGTTAATGTCAGTAGTGACACAACGTAAGTTTTATCTTGCGTCTCTGGTTAGGTTTGTGCCATATTACAAATAACTAGCTGGTTCACCCGTGCGTTGCACAGGTTGACTTGAATAAACGCAAGCCCCCCCTCACTAATCACATTTTGGGACACCCCTGTGGATCTGATTAAAAAAAAGTCCTTACTTAAACACCCCCCTTCACAAGTCCAAAAGTCACTCTTCACAAACACCCCTATATTTCAGATTAAAAATATTCTTGATAGGTAAGCCAAAAGAACGTTCAGACTAATCCAATTTCATTCGTCCGATTACCAGTTCGTTCGGTGATGACTAAATCATTCCATTTAACCACCCCTCCCTTTTTCCTTACCACAAACACCTCCCTGTGGTTGAGGCTGGGAAAATTTTTTAGTAGCTTGTGATTGAGGTTGACGTAATTTAAACATATTCGCCCAATCAGATCCCCAGTTTATTCAGTGATGCCAAAGATACCCCTTTCCAAACCCCCTCCCCCTAAAACACCCCCTACCGGGCAGATTTGAAAATTTTCAAGTAGCCTGTGATTTAAGTTAGAAAAATCCAAGCATATTCCACCAATCAGATCCTCTTCGTTCAATGGTGTCCAAGATACCCCATTTCACCCCCTCCCCCTCCCCTAAAACACCCCCTCTAGCTCAAATTTTAAAAACTTCAAATAGCCTATGATTTAGGTTGGTACAGACTGATACAGACATTTCCCACCACTCATATCAGTTGTCCAATGACCCCTGTAACCGTGAAAAGCGGACAAACATACGGACAGACAGACAGAGAAAAATTGAGAAAATGGTACCAATCGTCTACAAATAGCATGAAACGGAAAAGAAACGCAAAATTTCATGATTCTAATCAATGTGCAGACAGACATACTTACGATTTTATTATTATAGATGAGAATTCTACACTGCAACTTCATTCTATTTTATGAAAGTTCTATTATTACTCTTCACTTAATTGTTAAAGATTCTATCTCTGTGTCTTGTATTAGAATTCTTTTCTCTTAAAACTCTCTTTTCTTTGGACAAAAGATGATCAGATATAATGTTTTGACAGAAGGACGAAACTATCCAAGTAAATTACAGGAGTATGTACGTCAATAATGGAACCTTCAACATTTTATTCCAAGTTTGTAAGAAGAAGAAAATCTGCCAAGCGGCATCAACGAATCAGCACACTTTGCCGGATTGCTTATCAACACGAAAATTTCAAAGTACTTGCTAAATTTGGATTCGTTGCCTTACCTTTCTTTCTCTCGTGTTCTGAGTCCTTCATAATTGTCCCTAAGTCGTCAAAACATTGAATTCCTACGAAAAACTCACTGTATCGTTCTACAATTGCTTATAAACCGTGGGGTATGTGCATGTACTTTTCTATTTTTTGAATGAAAGTAGATTTTATTCTGAGAATTCCGACACTAATCATTAGTTTTTTTTTCCTATGATTTTTCAAAGTTCTGGAAACATAATAATTACTATGTCACAGTGTGTAGAGGGGCCCCTCTATTGGCGAGAGGGGTGCAGTGACATAGCAAGTATTTGAAACTTTGAAAACTTATAGAATAAGAACTACTCATAATAGCAGGGCGTGGTTGTTAACAAAATGCTCAGAATGGGTTCTAACTTTATTTGAAAACATTCGGACAGATTTATATATTGGATGTTTGAGAAATCTGCGTATCTTGAAATGTGAACCAACTAATTGTTGTGGTGGGGGGGGGGGGGGGAGGGGTCTGTGGACAATTTGGTTTTCTTGGTCGATTACAAAGGTTCATTATTGAACATAATAAACCAAAAAAACGAAAAACAAGGGATCTGGCTGATTCTCGTCTCGACATGCGTCGCAGAGTAAACATAGGAGCTCACCGTTTCAGGGTCAAGTTCTACAACAAAATCTCTTTGAAATCCGCTATTAAAATCCTCATTCCAATCCTCAATCATTATTCAAAATTTCTTTTTTTCCCCCCAAAGCTAATTATCCGTTCTAGTCCACTGTGCATCGCCATCGTAAGGGCAGGAGTCCTAGGACACCGGGCGCCCCCTTGAACCACTCCCCTTGACACACCGTTTCCAGGCGGGGTCGTTGCGTAACCCCGCGCCACTGCCGCCTCTTTGCTCTGTTTGCTTTCCCTATCGCGCGTTCCTATCTCGAAATCTGCAAACTCGTTTTTTTCTCACCTAAGATTCTTAATTATTACAATTTTGTAATGCGTAAGACGGATTCCAGTAAGATGATGTACAGGACCGATGCTTTCTAACTCTTCTGATAAGAGAAGGAAATATAACATCGTAATATCAAGTTCACGTTCGTATTCTTTTATATCTTGACCGTGTGTTATGACCCCCAAAAAGACGCTCCGCGTACGAAAGATGCCAAGGCACAAAATACATGATACCATCTAATTTGGGCCAAGCCAATAGTCGGATTCTCTCACTTTTTTTTACTGCGTTTGGGCGTTTGGAAGTAAGAAGCTTCTTCAACGGGTTCGCACAATAACACAATAAAAACCATTGCTGTACTCCAAATGTGGTGGTGGTGGGGGGGGGGGTGTCCTTCAATCGGACTCCCCTGATTTTCATTTCATTTACCATTATAAGGACCAGAACCCACGACCTCTCCACATCGCCTACTATTGCAGAACTTTGGAACTTTGAACACGAGACTAGTACGAAGTATGCCATACTGTATTTCATAACTTTCTAATCCCATTTCGTGAAACTATTTCCATTCCATTATGAATTTAGTTCTCATGGAATTGTCATACAGTGGCATGATACACTAACATCATATAATGACCACCACACTAGCCAGTATGGTTGTGCGTTTGGCGAGAGTCGGGCAAGCCGTTGAAGAAGCGTCTTACTCCCAAAGGCAGTCAAAATCAGTGAGAGAATCCGACTATTGACTTGCCCCAAATTGGATGATAATATACGTTTTGTGGCCTGGCATCTGCTATAATACGCGGAGCGTATTTTTGTGAGGGAGCTGTTTTGAGTTTTGGATTAAAAAATAAGCTGCTTAGTCAAGTTCAGAATGAACATTTGAACATTTATAAATTTTCGAAAATCAGAGTTTTAGTAAATTATGGTGGGAGGCTTCACTATTTGAAAAATATCTCAACTTCGTAAGAACTATGAAAGTGCTATATTTGGAAGAGGTGGTGGACCAGATGTGAAGCGCCAAGGTACTTCTTGATTAATTTACTCATAACTTTTCTTCATTTTCTGATTGTGTATAGTAATTATAAAAAAGAAAGAGGGACATTTTTCAAATTACGTTGGGTTTAGCGAATTTGTTTGAAAAATTAAACTTCAAAATGAAAGCATGAAATAAAAAAATGTTTTATTCATTGAAATCCGTTTTGTGGGGATACCTTAGCGTTTTTTATTGCTTTTGCTTACTTTTCAACCACTTTTTATTCAACATATTTAAGAAATTGTAGCTCACAAATCTTCTGGAGAATAAGTATTTGAACGTCTGTTGGGGCAAAGGGGCACTAGGTGTAGTTAAGAGACCAATTTTTGCACACCAGGTATATAAATATAATTGTGAAATTTAGCTCACACCAAGTTTTCAATCACCTTGACCAATGAAAAGCCTTAAGTTCGTGCTCTGACGGGGTACTGTGCAGAATGAGTGGAATGTGAGATCGGAAAAGTGGGAGCAATTTGGGAAATCCGTGAGGAGTGAATGGAAAACCTTTTTAGTTTGTTTGTACTCTGGTGGGGTAATGTTCAGAATGAGAGGAATGTGAGATCGGAAAAGTGGAGGCGATTTGGGAAATCCGTGAGGAGTGAATGAAAAGCCTTTTTAGTTTATTTGTACTCTGACGGGGTAATGTGCAGAATGAGAGGAAGGAGGTTTGTACTCTGACGGGGTTATGTGCAGAATGAGAGGAAGGAAATTGGAAAAGTGGGGGCGATTTGGGAAATCCGTGAGGAGTGAATGAAAAGCCTTTTTAGTTTGTTTGTACTCTGACGGGGTAATGTGCAGAATGAGAGGAAGGAGATTGGAAAAGTGGGGGCAATTTGGGAAATCCGTAAGGAGTCAATCCTGTGATAATGATATGATCAGTTCAAACTCCCAAGTGCTATCCAGTCCCTTGTTAGAAGAGGGAGAAAAAATTTCATTCATGTTTTAAAGTTGCGTTTTACATTTATTTTTCAAAATAATCATCATTACTTTAATTATTTATTGCATATAGTATATGAATGTGTCATTTCAGACGATAACTCTCCTTAAGATTGAGATAATAAATACCGTTCTTACGTAAAAAAATCAAACTTTCCAAATGGAAGGATGGGTTTGTTGGCCAGCACTTTTTGAACACAATGGATTGCTCAATGTCAAAAAGTGTGTCCAAAAAATCACTAAAAATGGCCTAAATAGGCTAAAAACCGTTAAATTTATATTTTTCAGCAGAATTTTAATCGAAAGAAACTTATCAACAACGAATTATAGCTTCAAAAAATGTATGCACGAAATTGTGTTGAAAAATGTACTCAATTTTCATTAATATCGATAAAACCATAAAAAAAGCTGAAAATCCTAAATATTTTTTGAATCGCAGAATAGGTATTATTTTGAACACGTTTTTTTACCATAAATTGGTTGTTAATAATTCAGATCAAATTTCAAAACAATGAAGTTTAATTTAACACGATAATTTATGAAAATTCGCCCATTCGATCATTCTGCATGATTGAAACTATTATTAGTAAGTGTGAAAATTTCATAGTAGCTCACTTTCATCCATCAATCCACTAAAGTTAAGCCAAGTTCCAATTAATATCTCCATTCGATAGAGTAAATATTTGGAAGTAATTCTCATTTTGTACGTATGTATGTAACAAACCTAAATAGGTACCCACACATAAGACAGACTTGCTTCCCGAGAGTACTCCTTCTTTTGATAAATCATGATAAATAAAATTGTTGAATACAAGCAAACTATATTATTTATTGAACGTGGTTAAATAATGATAAAACAGATCGAGAAATAGGAAACCGTGAAGTTGCATTTTCTAGGCCAGACCAAACGTAGACCAAAATGTATTATGTGTTTAATTTGTAATGTGTATTTGTGTATGGGTAAATGTATTATTATATGTTTAAGTAGTCAGTGGCAGAAAATTTTACGGAAGAGACCGAGATGTGTCTACTGGGATACCACGCAGTTGCAATTCTCACATTATCGAGTTCAGATGGACTCTGTTGAGAAATTAGAAACGTCGTTACGGGTGATGCGCGGTTCACTAATATTTGATGAAATAGGTCCTTATTTCCCATCGTTAATTCTTAATTTTTCTTCAATACTCCTAAGGTTGCGGATTGTTCTTATCGTCGGGTAGGTAGGTAGCCTCTTGTACCTCGTCGCATAGAGCGGCGGTGAACCGACCACAAGCTACCTTGCAGTGGCTCCTCCCAAGGTTCCAGATTTGCCAATTCGTTCCACGACCTGAACAACGAAATTGCGACCGTTTAGTTCATTCGTTCTGCGGGGAACGATACCCTCTAAAAGCGAACGATTTGACTGAGACGCCCTCTTACACAAAACCCATTGTACATGTGGTATTTGTTTACGATGTATGTATCAAATAGGTTCCCATCACCATTGTTCTGCCATTATCGTTTGTGTTTAGATACATGTTGGTGATATACAAGCTCAGATGTCCGGGGTAGGTAATGTGAAACCCTGCTGTACTAATATATTCAATTGTTTGTTCTAATCGCCGTATGAAATGAGTAGTTTCCGATCATCGTTGAAACTATCTTCTATCGATTTACAAGTATGTCATTCGAAACTGATTGTGAGTCGAAGAGGAACTGTGGCAATCCTTGTCTTACTAAGTGGTCCGACTTCTAGAAGAGATTGCCGCTAATGGATGCCATTACAGAAAACGAGCTCGATAGCCTATATTTTTTTCTGTCCGTACAACACACTACCCCCTTTCTACAAAATTAGTCATCCACTCTTTGTCATTTTATTTATTTTGGCTCGAGATAATGGGTAACCTGATCCGTATTCTTTGTACATGACCTGTTTGGGAAGTTCAAATACCGCATTGGTTGGTAATACGTTTCGGTGGAATTCATCTAGGAGTAATCATCTGATCTGTATATTATTCAGTTCAGCTTATGCACAAACAGATGAACGTAGGACGATTCGAGTGGTCGCATTTGATTCATTGTATAAAAAATATTCATATGCAATCTATCTAAACATCCCTTTTATTTCGAAAGTTTTTGAATCACTAGTTTTAGAAAATGTCAATTTCAACAATTTACAATTTAGGGATATTGAAAGTTATGCCGATATTTCAGAGAGATCCTTGATAGTTATGTGGTTTTTGAGCCGAAATTCGTTATCTTTGTCTAGTAGTTTGAGAGAAAAAGCTCTTCAAAAGGATTGCGTTCGGTACAGTGGACAGGCGGAATTCCCCCCTTACCCTGAAACCTAAACCAACAGGTTTCAATTGAGAGGTCAATTTTTTAATGGAAAAATTAACAAAAACAGATATCATATTTTCAAATTTCACTCGTTTCTAAAACCAAGTTAACTAAACATTTGATTATTGACTATTTTTGCAATAGTATTGCAATTATAAGTGTTGACTTACTACATCTCTCATTTTGGCACGTGCCACTTGCATACTTAACCATTTTGCCATCTATATTTTCAAACAAATTTCCGCTGCTCCTCAGTGGTGTCACATGTTTCTCTGGCAAAATCTGTATTTTTGCGCTAACTAGAAGGGTGGTTCTGGCATTGTGATTGTATGGCGCTCTTGCGCTTGGCCCGTAATCTCTTTCTGTGACAAAAACCAGTTCACACCGCAAAGTTTAAAAATACGAGTGCACAATTCTCTTTCTCTCCCCTTCTACCTAAACGACTTTTCTTCGGCTGCCCGATGCAAAGGATTCCTCGAAAGCGTACCTTCCCAAGTCAAGACCGGTTCCTTGCACCTTCTGCTCACAGGGAGGTATAATTCTCCTCATGACTCTCATGGAGTGGAGGGCTTTCAGAACGCCGATTCGTTCATTCTGATGTCAGTGGAAGTTTGAAATCATCCCTGCATTGTGAATCATCGATTTAATTGGCACGTACACTCCTGAGTTGTAGGTAATTTGAGTCATAACATCGAGTATACTTTTTTGTCGCCTCCTCAACACGTGGGTTATCTCATGAGCCTTGGAAGAGTCTTTCCCCACCATGCATTTCGTTGGAAGGGAAGTACCCCTTATGACGGAGTTTAGGAGCGATTTCTTAAGAAATCTTATTTCTCCGAATAGTTATAAGGAGAGAACAGCATACAATACAATAACTAGCATTCGAAAAATGAGGTAATATCAAATCATTTGCGTTTCAACAACCGCCCCCCTTTAATCCGTCCCTGTCAACGAGTTGTAGATGAATTCGTTGCATGTTCTTCGTGTTATATATTTCTCGCTTTGGGAGTAGTGTAAGTAAACACCTCAGGTTGCTTCAAATGTGTTATACAACATATTAAGGTGTCACACTCCATCTTCACATGTAGACCGTTTCCAAGCGCTTCTGTTCATAGGGCTGAGTTCAAGTTTGCTTGTGGCTAGTTTGAATAGTGCAATATTGGTAGGTGTTTTATTTTACTTCAAAAAATTTCAGTTGGTAGGCACCTACCTACCTACTTAGAAATTGTTGTACTTAGATCAGAGGGACTAGTAAATTGTAAATGTATTCATTCATTGAATTAATTTTCCCTCTGTAGATGCCTTTAACTACGTATGCTATTGATGAAACGGAGCTCCTTTGTGAAATCTAAAATTCAGTATCAGTGCACATAGTCACACTGATCAGATGACGGACCTCTGAGCCTAATTTGTTTCTTTATCGGCTCTGTAGTCTAATTTCGATACGAGACCGCGTTTTCGTTCATTGCATTACCATTACAATCTCATCGATGCAACGGGTTTTGAAGCTTTTCTTGCGCATCCCGATTTGCAATTTACAAAATTTGAACACAACATTGAAATAACATTGAGAAATCGAAAAACTAACATAACATGGAAGTAAAGTGTACCATGTTAATTTATGTACTTGAATGAATGCTATAACTCATTATGCTGCCAATCAGTATGTGCAAACTTAGTATCAGTTGCTGCCAATTATAACGAGAAAATAAGAAAAAGAAAGAGATGGGAAGTCTTGACAGACAAGGCTGAAAAGAATCTCATAAGTTTTTCTTCGTAAAATAGGAATTGTCTGTTTCCATATGTTAACAGGCAAAGACTTTCTGCAGAAGCATCTTCATCGTATAGTTACACAGAAACTCCAATTTCTGAGCTCTGTGGAATTGGTGAAACGGATGGAGACCATTTGGAAGTATGTAGGGATTTGAAGAACACCAGGTTAAACTGCTACTAATGATCGTGCTGCAACACTTTATTGGGCTGCTAGATGGTGGATGATCGAAGCAGCCGCACTGTTGATGCAGTGCACAGATATTGATGCACATCTTTTGTCTGCCTTACAAGTGGCATCCGTGATGTACTTAACTCTTGTCATCATAAAATTACCTACTGATGCAACTTACAAATTTCATCGGAGCAGAGATTAACATGAGGACATCTTACCACAGACTGATCGACTCATACTAAGCATGGCTCCAGAAACTATGAAAACCTACAATATTTTCTGAGAAGAGCGATTGCTATCTATTGAATTCAAGTCCAAGTTCACCTACTGCCGGCAGCGAATTCGTCGGTCTGTAACGAGAAAGCGTCCCACCCCAGGAAAGCGATTTCTAACCAAGTGGAAAGAGAAGGGGGACGACGTTGCGAGCTGTTACAATGGAAAGGAGGAGTTTGCGCAACCAGTTCACAGGAACTTCCCAGTTCCCCTTCCTCCACTCTTACATCACCGTCGTCTGGCCTTCTTGCTCCTCTCATCGCCCACCGTGTCCCACTAATCCTGACATTGAGTAAAAATGGTGTGGCCCACTGTTGTTTCTTTCTCCTGTTTGAATGTTTCACAGGTTCCACTCATTTGTTTAGTTAACCTTTAATTTCAATTCAGTTTGTTTTTGCGGCACGATAGATTCATAGAAGATTCATTGTAAAAGCCGAAGCATTACAAGACTGGTAGCTCACCCCACAAAAGTAAATTCAATAACAATAAAAAACCATGAACCGTCCGAACAAACGAGAGCGCCATGTAAATTAAAGTATCAAAATTAAATGTAAAATTGTTGAAAATGTGACCAATATAACCTTATTGTGAACCCTTCTTGACCTTCCTGTTTAGATTTACCATAAGTAATGACAAAACACAGGCACATCCCTGGCTCAAGGATTAAAAAAAAAAAAAAGGGGTAATCTTCTGTAAACTAAAAACAATTTTACTCCAATGCGTAAAATGTTTATTTTACTGCGGAGGCAATAAATTTATAAACTTCCCGAATATCTGGTTCGTTTTCAAAGTCCAGGAGAGTAGTCACCAAGCAATTGATGAGTTACAATTATGAGTCCCTCTAAAACAAGGCATCTGCAAAATAGATTAACCATTGTGTCCTTTTCATTAGCGTTGCACAATGGGCTCATTCGGGCCTGTTAAAAAATTGCTTTAATGTGTGTATTGTTGTATGTGACGTTGAGATTAATTAAAATGCCCAAAATTTAAGATATCTAATTCATTAGGAATTTGGACAGAACAGGGTGATATAAAAACATGATATTTTGAGAGAGTTGTAGAAATTTTTCACATTTCAGAAAACAACAAAAATTTTTCTTAAAATTAAATTTTGCAGGCCTGTGTAATCTCCGGGCTAAAGCAAAATCCATGTTCATAATAACGAAGTAATAAAAAGTATTGGTTTGGGTATTGCGAGGACTTGTTCCCCTGCCCAGGCACGCAGCCATGTTTTGATTCATTACTCCATATCTTGGTTTTTTAAATTTTAATTCGATATTTCAATCAGTATTTGTAATGGTTTGTCTGATGTGGAAATATTGGATGATACAGACATTCAGTCTAGTACTTGTTGACTTTCAGTCTAGTGCCAGTTAACTCTACTTATGATCTCCATTAACTCCGGTCGTTACCGGATTAATTCGTAGTGGCTAATATTTATTCAATCTTTTGTTGAGGAAGTTTTTTCCTTCTCGTGTGTTTTAATTCATTATTTTCAATAATGAACCATTGCATTTTTTTCCTTCCTTATAGAACGCAGTAAACGCAACCCCATTTACATAGAAAGGATATCTTGCTATGGCGTGAACCGTTTAATTAAACGGAAATTCTGTAGGGAATCGTATGCCATCACGTGAGCTAATGTCGACTGGCTGAGCACCCTGCTTCTCCGTTGGAAGTTGTGGCATGTCCTCTACAGCTGAAGCCTCTACTCATCTGGTCGAGTTTTTCAATATCTCCAGTACTGATAGAGCGATTCCAACTCTTCAACGTAGCCTGCTCAAAGTAATTCATCAAAAGATTCAGTTCTATAAATCTTAGGTGGCAGTTCTCGCTGAAAGTTACAAGGTTCCAATATAATTCTTGGTTATATGGGGAACTGATTTCTAAAGAAATGAAATTTGAGTTATTGGGAACGAAAAGAATAGCTTGGAATTCCTTTCGGCAGGCCTTTCATGAAATTGGGTCTGTACAGGTGGGGGTGTTCAACAGGTGACAAGCCGGTGTTAGGTGGGACACGTGCCCTTTACACGTGGGTCACACGTGAAAGCCTACGAGGGTGGTGAGGGGTCACACTGGACCGCCTTGTGGCACTTCTGCCTCCCGCTCTATTGACCGACCCACTGACCCCATATCCAAATATCTCAACTACTGTCGCGTGCATTCTTAGTTTTTTGGGGCGGTCGATTTCTTCCGTGGACTATACCAACTAAAACAATGACGAGTAGGCACCGAACTTCAGGTTTGTGTTGTGTTTTGTTTAACACATTTTGCGAAGTGATACTAAAAATGTTGTACTTGTTGCTCATTGAATCTTGAATTATATATACTTATAAACATACTCCCGTGTCTAGTCGTCGACACTGGCAATTTATTGTCAAGGCGCCTTATGGAAGGTCTGGACTCGGTTTCATTGGCTTGGACAGGCGAGAAAGCATTTGCCCCCATGTCACTCATGCAGTGGAGAGTTTAACTCTGCCATCAGATTACGCTAAAATATAGTATATGACAAGGGATAAATAATATTTTAATGAGTTGTTTGGGAACTGCGAAGAATATTCAGAATTATCCTTTCCGCTTTTGTAGTTTTTACAAGACCGTAGGGGTTTTCTTTTCCTGTGGAAGGGAGAAATGTCTTTCATTCGAGCAGCAGGTTGCAAATGTTGTCTCCCTATAATTTTCAATAGCTTCTCGATTTTCACTAGATTCTGAAAAATATTGGTTCCTTCTCTGTGTGTGTATCCGTCAGTTCGTAGTAATTCATTGTCTTGGTTCCTACAATAAAGTACAGACCAATTTTTTATGACATTTTCAGGGGATTTTACATATCACCTCCTTGACTTGTCCCATATTTTTCATTGTTGTCAGATCATTACGCAAGTTACGTGGACTAATAGTTTCAGTAACGTCAGTTTTTCACGATCTATTTAGCCCAAGCTCACTCAAGACAAGAAAAAGGTCTGAAGAAGGTTATTTCTTATTTTATAATCCATTTTTATTAGTTTCACCTACATCTTGTATTTAAGAAATTTATGAGTCGTGAAAAAAGTCACATACCTATCGGAATATTCAGGCGGACGTATCCCACAACGGATTGATATTGATCCATGATAAATCAAGTGAGGCAACTTTGCTACGCATCCAAGAGGGCGAACACTTAGATTTTCTTGTCTATGATTGGCTGTGTTGGAGACCATTGCATTTTGATTTGAGAGTTTAGTTGTGGTTTCTCTATTACTGTCTGATTATACAAATCACTTATAATGTGCATCAAGATAAGCCTTGCCAAGTGTTTTAGCCTTGAGTGGGATGCAGTTGGACCGTGCCGTCTGATTAGATACGCCTACCGTTCGTGGTCCTTGGCGGCCATCTTTGGCCGCGTCCAATGATGGGATTTTACTCCTTGTATTTGGAGTTTCGGCAAAATCAGGTTGTTGCGTGGTTTAAGGTTACTGCGAAGTGTGCTGTGTACTTCTCTATATATAGCATTTCCCAATTGAGTTAAACTTTTTCCATTTAGGTTTAGTTCTTTTCCATTTAGGTTTAGTCCTTTTTCATTTTGGTTTAAACCTTTTCCATTTAGGTTTAGACCTTTTCCATTTAGATTTAAACCTTTTCCATTTAGATTTAGACCTTTTCCACTTAGATTTAAATCTTTTCCATTTGGATTTAAACCTTTTCCATTTGGATTTAAACTCAGGAAATTATCGTGGAGTTAGAGGTAAAAGTACCCAAGTCACAAATTCAACACGTGGGAAAATCAAATGCAGAATATTATGATTATTTAACTGTTGTTATTATTGGTGATCAATATCATCAAACTATGTATCCAACCTAAGAAAATAATCATATTTACCAAACTAACTTTTGAAATTTTAATTTGATTTTTGCACAATACGAATTTACCTCTTCGGTACTTTTACCTCTAACCCGACGTTATTATGCCACAACTTGAACATTAAAATATGCAAGTGTTTTTTTATACACAGAAATGTAATATATATAATAATGAACAAATGTTTTTTGAACACAAGAATTTCTCATGAACGGAAGTTATAAATTAAGTTATAACTATCCGTTTCCTATTTTTTTACTTCTAGCCTAATGAAATTTTAGTAGGTAGGCACTTACTTACTATGATGGGGCTAACTACTGACGTTTTGATGGAGTTTAAATCCAAATGGAAAAGGTTTATTTCTAAATGGAAAAGTTTTAAATCTAAATGAAAAAGGTCTAAATCCAAATGGAAAAGGTTTAAATCTAAATGGAAAAGGTCTAAACCTAAGTGTAAAAGGTTTAAACCTAAATGGAAAAGAACTAAACCTAAATGGAAAAAGTTTAACTCAATTCGGAAATGCTATATTCCAGTATGTCGCTATATATATATATATATATATATATATATATATATATATATATATATATATATATATATATATATATATATATATATATTTCAGTGAAGTTCTGTATTGGCACGGGGGCAATATCGATAGCGGCCCAACAACGGTCATGTGTCATGAGCCAAGGGGAAGGAACTTTCGCTCTTCACCCTGCAGACGGAAGTTGAAGTAGATTGTCTAGTGTTCTTGACTTGTCCTTAGTTGTTTTTAGGACTGTCTGTGGAGTAACTTCCGATTTTTAATACTGATTTGTGACAGCAAGATTTGATTAACTATACTACTACTTAGCTTTGCATTAAGTAGTATGGTACATTTCTTCCATCAACGATTTCTCAACCAGTTTTCTTTTCCAACTTTTGTCTGGAAAAGGTACGATGAAGAACGTCATAATTCTATTTTCCGTTCTTCCTTTACTTCTAATTCATGTTTTAGCGAATTTTCGTAGAAAATGAAGCTATTGAAATGGCCACAAAAAATATAAATTAAAATTTTCAAAAATGTTCTCCATTAAAAATCCGTTTTGAGACATTCTGAGACGAATTCTAGGGTTTAACGCTTTCTCCTCTCCTCTCTCTCTCTCTCTCTCTCTCTCTCTCTCTCTCTCTCTCTCTCTCTCTCTCTCTCTCTCTCTCTCTCTCTCTCTCTCTCTCTCTCTCTCTCTCTCTCTCTCGCACACACACACACACACACACACACACACACATATATATTTATATATGTACAAATAAATCATTCTGGACGATAACTCACTCTCCTTATGATTGAGATAAAAATTCCGTTCTTGCGTCAACCAAAAATCATATCCAAACAAAAGGATGATTTTGTTGGCCTGCATTTTTTGAGCTCAATAAATTGGTCACATTTCAAAAAATGTGCTAAAAATTCACTAAAAATGGTTATATATCTATTTTTTAGCATAATTTTGGTCGAAACAAGTTTATCAACGAAAACGACTTGAAGTTCTGGAATTTCAAAACTATTCAACATGATATAGTACGATTATTTACGAAAATTCGCTCATGCGATCATGCTGCATGACTGGAACTTTCCAGTTCAAATGACGAAGCAGACGAGTTTCAGATGTTTAGGTGCCCGAGGAGCTCGGGGAAGTGACGAAATATTCTTATGCAGTTGAGCCTCGTTGAGAACCTTGAAGGAAGTGCACACAGATCTCGTTCGACTGATTAGGTAATTCTAACCACCTCCTCTCCGGTGTCCATTTATAGCGCAGGTCTTTCATTCTTGGATCCTGTCTAGATTTCTCTCTGTTTCATCTCATAGCATTGAACCTATTTAGTTTCATTATTTGTTTGTTAATTATTCCGCAGAACAAAAATGTTATTGCAGCTAACATAATTGAATTTTGTTCTGTTTCTTTCTCGAGAGTCGTCATAGTCAGAATACACGTTTTACGCTCAATTTTGAAGTGTTTCGTTTTACAAAATCAAAATTTCTATCTATGTATATGAGCTTTCTAAATATATTTGGCTTTTATGTATTAGTGTCGATATGTGTTTATGCCCATTAGGTCCAACCGACAACATGAGGTCCATCGTCTTTCGTTATCGTAGGAGATTTTGGGTTTGCATATTATTCGGATCGATGCTTATTGATAAACACGGAAAACATTCGGATAAATGTTTTGAAAATGAAGTTGTTTTTGTTTTTCGTGTACTTCATTGTCCCGTGTGTGTGTGCTTTTCGTACTCACGGTGGGCGCATTTTACGTCACGATGCGGTTGCCAAGCAGATAGCAGGTGCTTTGCACCTAGCAATAGCGATAGCGGTTGGGATTTCGAAAGGGAGAGACTATACCACATGCTGAGTGACCGGAGCAAGAAGCCAGATATCGTTGCGATCAAGTCCGATGGGTCTGCCATAATCCTGGATGTCCAGGTTGTCAGTGGCAGCGTGGACATGGAGCAGACTTGGCGGGCTAAGAAAAGTAAATATGATAGAAATGATCTGCGCCAAGCGATATCTGAGCTAAAAGGAGTGGCACCTAATAACATCAAGGTCATTGCCGCGACCGTGTCATGGCGCGGGGTGTGGTGCGGGAAAAGCGTCACGGAATTACTCGAGCTGGGCATCTCGGCGGGAATGCTCTGTGGTATCACCACCCGCGTCCTGAGGGGTTCTTACTTGAACTGGTGGTCATTTTATAGGGGCACTTCCTTTCATCCCATTCTTCCTCCTTGTCCTACAACTTCCCTTATCCCTAGAGCCGGCATCTGGTAAACCTGGGCGTCCTCCCCACTTTTTTTATTTTATTCTTCAATTTAATGGCGTGCCCCCTCCGTCTTTGAGGGGGAGGTGTCAAAAAAAAAAAAAAAAAAAAAAAGTGTGTCCATGTGAGTGTGTGTGTGTGTCCGTGCGTGTGTTTCATCACGAATTACCAAACTTTTCGTTGATCGTTCAGTTACCAAGAAAACCGCGTGCGTACCACTGAAGAAACAATAAGTCGAAAAGGGCAGAATGTTTTGAAAACAAATCGTGCTCAAATTTCAAAGACGTGCTTTAAGAAAGAACATTGAAAGGATCCAAAATAGTTACATAGTTACAATCTTATTTTTTTATATGCAGAATGTAATTATAAAAGTCCTGTAATATCTCCGAAGAATTTACTGTGACACATGGATAAAATCTTAAATGAAACATCTTGGTGCGCGCTATATTGGCCATGCCTAGACGTCTTCGTGTGCCGCTAGAAAGTTTCTGCACCGTCTTTCGCAACTTCCGTTTTAAACGTTTTGCGCCTGTCGAAATAATTATAAGTTGAGGAAAGCGGGACTGTGTCATTGTGGATGTGAAAGTTTCGTCCCTTGTCCGCCTTGTATCATACTTTGGTACTACGGACTCGACAAATGTCGTATGTGATTTACAAACGGAAGCTATGACGTCTGCCTAGTTCGGTGGGGCACATAGCTTCATCGTATCCGTTACATGAATGTCATTAAAATGTTTTAAATTTTAAAGTTTTGTAAATTTTAAATTTAGTCATTGTATAAATTTAAATTGACTAAATATTAAATTTAGTCAAATTAAATAAAGTCATTGTAAATTTTATTGAAATCGGATGAAAACTGTTGAAATCATCGTATATGCTGTTATGGGATGTTGAAACCGTCTTCTCTCGAGTATCCACCAAATTTGAGCGAGATCAACCTTGAAAAAATTATGATTGGCGGATTTCACATTTGTGCATGCTCAAAGTGAAGTATTTATTTAGTAAGAAATGAAACTGACAGGGGACTGATTTTAGCCTACCCTGCACAGCAGTCCCTCAAAATTTCATTAAAAACTGATGGAAGAAGAAGAAATTAAGCTTGTTACTAGGATTTTTGAGCACACACGCAGACTGAAAAATACGAAACCAAAGTTTTTCAAAATGGTCTAAAACTTGAAATGCGAGCGGAAATTTTGATTTCTTGGCCGACATTATTAATTTTTCATCTCCCGAAAGTGAAATCAGTGCTTCTGCTTCCTATCGTAGACTCGGAAGAAGAACAGATTAACTCGATGCTAAACTGTGATGGAAAATGATGATGGGTTAAATTTAGGAAGGATTTTAGTAGATGATTGTTTCTGTAAGCTTGAGTTGATGATAGGTGTGATTAAGTTCTTACAAAGCTCATTATTTTAGTTATCACAGATCATTAGAGTCGTCTTTCATGAAAATAAAACTCTAAGTTTGTTTCTATGTATGTTTGTTCCCAATAGACGGCTAAATGGCTGGACCGATTCTGACGGGAGCGGTCGTAAAATGCTCAGCGAGTTCCGGCGCACAACATAGGCTAGGTCTGATCTTCCAAAACATCCTTCTACTTCATAAGCAGTACTACCCTTCGCAACCGATTGGTTTGGTTCCCGGACTTTTGTTATTATAGTTGCAGACAGGCAGTTTGTTACCGGTGAAAATTCGTGACATGTGGATAAGCCTTGACGGTTTGCTACGGGTTTTCCGAGTGAAACATGGGTTGCATTATTGATAGGTGATAGACGGGAATTTGATATTTTGTGTGAAGAACGGGACGGAAAACCGATTTGTTTGGCTCCCGAAATTTTATAATGGTTGCCAACACGCAGTTCGGGGCCTTTCTTCGCGCTTGTTTGGTTTTGACGATTTCGTTCAGCTGACTGAGCTAAATTCTCTCCTGTTCATCCTAGGAAGTTGAAATTTGATAGGGTGGCTCTTTGGGACATTAAGATACGATTGAAATTATGGGCTCTTTCCTAATCAGCTGAGTGAGCTAAATTCTATCCTGTTCGCCCTAGGAAGTTGAGATTTGGTAGGGAGACTCTCTGGAGCATTAGGAGTCGATTGAAATGATGGGCTCTTTGATGATCGGCTGAGAGAGCTAAATTCTCTCCTATTCACTCCAGGAAGTTGAAATTTGGTTGGGGGACTCTTTGGGTCATTAAGAGACGATTTAAATTATGGCCTCTTTCCTGATCGGTTGAGTGAGCTAAATTCTCTCCCGTTCACCCTAGGAAATTGAAATTTGATAGGGCGACTCTTGGGGACATTAAGAGACGATTGAAATTGTGGGCTCTTCCCTGATCAGCTGAGTGAGCAAAATCCTTCCTGTTCAGCCTAGGAAGTTGAAGTTTGATAGGGAGACTCTCTGGGTCATTAAGGGACGATTGAAATGATGGGCTCTTTCATGATCAGCTGAGTGACCTAAATTCTCTTCTGTTCACCCTAGGAAGTTTACATTAGACAGGGAGACTCTCTGGGTCATTAAGAGACGATTGAGAAGATGGGCGCTTTCCTGATCAGTCCGGGCTTGATATTGCTACTTTTAGGCTAAAATGTGGTTTGTAGCCTCTGTAGTTACGAACACAGTTTGGATATAGTTATTTCAGCTGTAAGCACCGACTAACACCTTACAGGTGGGTTCGTGCAACGCACGAGTTACCGGCTAGTCTCTTATAATAATTATGTACTCGTGCATTGTGTACTGAATCCTGCCTGATTCGTTTGGTTCTCCGATTGCTATCTGCATATTAATCTCCAGTGTTTTAGAATTATCACTCATTTCGATTACCTCATTTTCAAATTCGTGAGATACGTGGTTGGCAACAGTTTTTCACGATTTTTCACAATCATGATGAAAAACTGGAATAGCGTAAATGCGATGGAATGATACGATGCGATTTAATGGTTATGAATAATCCTCAGAAATTAATACATCTCATCGGACCAATTTCCATTGGGTAAAGCTTTATGTATCTTTCAGTCACCCCTGATTTGTACGTGTATTTTTTGACATCAATTTTTATTTTACCTTATTTTTTACATCAATTTATGAGGTAAACCTGATTGATTTTCAGGTTGAATATCAAATCAATAGTACGGTCGTTTTTAGCATGAATATGCTTTAGCCGTGACCTAACTACCGAAAAATGTCCCACGAGAGTGCAACGAAAGTAGCGCCAATAATTGTGATGATTTCCGCTTACAACCGAGTCGTTGCTAGGGATATGATACTTCGTCGTTTTTCATCCCACAAAATTCGTTGACCATTCGTTCGAAAGCTCTCGATTTATCCAACCATACTATGTTAACTACTGCGAAGTGCGTGGCCAACAAGCTGAGTTATGAGCATGGTTATATGAATAATTGTTTACACACAGGTGATCATTCTCAATTATTGATATTGTGAACATGATTGCAACCGCTTGTTAATTTCTGATGATTTCATTGAGCTGGTGTTTCGATTATGTGATTCATAGCAGGTGATCCGAATATTGCGAGAACGGTTAGATTTGTGAAGCGGTGGTTAAATCATTTTAATAGGTAATTTCTATACTTTACACTATAGGAAGCTGTAATTTCGTATGTAGCCTCTTTAGCCTCTTTCTATAATAAAGTGAATGTTTACTCGCGAGTTTCTATTAGGAGATCATCATCTCACAAGAGCTCAATGGTCGTGATCATTTCTATAATAAAGTGAGAGCGAGGAGCTAAAACATGATTCCATGTTTTAGGATTGATGGCAGAATGATAAACAGAGTTCAGAGGCCGATGGGGGGTCGGGTTCAGAGAATCGACGAGGAGTGAGTCGTGTACGGCTAAAGCATATTCATGTTTTTTAATTTTAGCCGTCAGGCTCAAAGGAACTGTGGCTTTTTTTTTTTAAATTAGATTTTACTTCAAGTTCCGTTCATTAGTTCCTATTACAGAATTGGGCGCAAAAAGAAATGGCTCATGTTTCTCAGTGTTGTAAGTTCTCCATCATTTTGTGGGGTATGTAAATGCCTCACTTAAGATATATTGTGAAATGGTATGCAGGTTTTAATGAATTTTGTTTAGAGCCTTTATGGGCCAGAGAGTTGAGTCGATATAAACTTAGTGAATCTGCCTCTTTGCTTTACGATTTTTAATTTTTTATTTTCATTTTTTGATGCGACACGAAACATTAGATATGATAATGTTATGAACCGAGTATTCAGACTGTATCTGTGGCACTTGCTGGAACTCTATCCGTGATTCGCAGCTTAGCCTGAGTTCCTCGACAGAAAATCATCACCCAATACCATTCTTCTCACCCACTACCCTCAAATTTAGAGTCGATTCAGGCCATGGTATATTTTGAGTAATTAGTACTCAATGAAATTAACATTAGTGAGTGCACAACACACTCTCTGGTTCAACGGTTATGGAACCACCGTATAAGGGGGACCCTCTAGGGTGTAACCCGTTCATCCTTGAGAATTATTTTGAAACCAAAACTCATGAAATCATGTGTCTGGAGGGCCAACATTTTTTTATTTTCTCGTCTATTACAAGGCCTGCTCTAGATAGTGAGTAAGCTAAAGATTCTGAGAGGTCGATCTTGAAATTATAGGTTCCTGTCCATTTAGTCCAGTGATTCCCAGGATTTTCAAAGGGTGACAGTATCTCTGGAATGGGACGAAGCTACATTTACATGTGGCGTCTGCCCTTCACCTAAAAACGGCGTGACGTCACCCTTCGCCACCGGTTGGTCCGTCCGCCCGTGACCGGAGTGGTGGGGTCTTCTCAATATGGCCAACTCTTCTCGAATCGTACAAACCTTCCACGACTCACTGCCTGCCTTCGTCAGCTCTGCTACGTCACGCTCATCTCTCTTGTTCTCATGAAGTCCACACTTGGTGACGAATATGCTAATAACTCCTGCTCTCACTCTGTCCACACTATTCGAACATTTGGGAAATCGATACATTTATGAATGTGCCCTCTATTCTCAGTCTTCAACTAGTCATTAGTCCCTTCTATTTTAAACAAAAATTGTTCACTTTTCTTTTTTTTTTTGCTTTTTTTTTGTGAATTTATGATTAGTATTCTACCTACTTCTTCATTTCCCTTTCTCACGGTCGCGAGTGCATATTTTGTGTTATTTTATAATGAACATGAAAGAAAGTAACGGTTTTTCCTAAACCGAAAACCGGTGTATTATTCAAGTGGATGGTGAATCGAAACAAAACGTAATCAAGCACAATTTGCCGAACATCTTATTTCGGCTTTCTAATTAGTTTATAATTAACTTCGGAGTGCCCACTACTTCCTACCACCTGGCGTCCACACTATCAACACCCTTTGAGATTCGCAGAAATGCCGACTCAGTGTGTGAATATCCACAGTAGTTCTTAGTTCTTAACCCATTGTCCGTGTAGCTACAGTAGTACCCAGAAGTGGTCCTCGGGACTTAATAGGCTACTTGAAACCCTACTTCAAAATAAAAGAAGTTGAGTGGGGGTGGAGGAACGAGTTTTATCATGTAATCCATCAAGAACATTTTTGCGTATTTGGGATCGGTTACGCTGTCGGTGAAACGGATCCAATACGAAAAATGATACGTAACTATTTATAAATGAAAAATATTATTATTCATCGTTAGGAATATATATTCAGTCTCAGTGAGATTTGTGAATCCACCACCACACGTACGAGTACGATCGTACCATAAGCGAAAATCGGCCTACCCGTTGAGGAAGCGTCTTACTCCCAACGCCGCAGTCAAAAGGAGTATCGGCTTGGCCCAAATTGAATGATATCATGCATTTTGTGGCTTGGCATCTTTAGTACGCGGAGCGTCATTTTGGGAGTAGTTACAAAACGACAGGAACTGTAGATATAACTTCACTTTTCAAAAACTGGAGAGTTATGGTGCAAAAGTGCTTTGTCGTACCTCAAACTTTGAGATATGATGCTGAATATTATCACTATCTTCTCTACCTCCTAGGTTTCTAGACGCAAGCAAGCAATCTCATTCTTATCGAGATCAAAACAGATTATGTTCGAAGTTGATAATCCATGAATTTGTACCACGACTGACAGTTGCACAGCCTGTATCGATAAACTGGTCCAAAACATGCATTGCTCAACCACCATATCTACTGGGCCAAGTTAGTGGTCCATCACTTCATAAAATTTAAATTGGTACCCTTAGACTAGCACATTTGAGCTTTCACAACATTTAATTGGACACGAATGCGTCGAAACTATTTGCAGTAGTCATTGTACGAGTACATTTTAAAACGCTCGGTGCGCTGAAAACGCTTAAATGTGGGCGGTGCCTAAAGTCACTATGAGTGTCCTAAAATTAGTAGATGTTAACAGATTTCCGCGTACTCCTCGTCCACGTTTCATTAACTTGAGTTTCTCCAAAACTAAAAAGGTTGAGTGAGACACAGTCAGACACAAATCAGTTTTACCTATACGCTGTCCCGACCATACCAAGTTCGGGGTCTGTAATCTCCTAGTTTTACTCTGTTGTGTGAAATTTTGTTCACGATTGGTTTGGTACCTACCAAAACCTCAATATCCTCGTTAAACTGGTCAAACGGATTCATCAACAATTAATGGACTGATGTAGTTCCAGTATTCCTGAACTGAAAAATGTGAGAAAGTAAACTGTACTCTTCAGATAAACATCAAGATTGATTTTGGAACGTTTTTGAACCAGTTCTGGTCACTGGAACCTATCTATTGATTCTTTGGACTCACTTCTATATAGTTGAGTACTGGCCATGAAGTCGCTATGAAGGAATAATGTGCTCTGCCGTCCCTAAACATGATTTATGGCTCTAATAATGCCGTGACAGTTATGTGAGGGTGGGTTCGACCCTTTCTGTCGTATTCTCACTCCGGCTTTTGGGATATTGGGTGCTGTAAATTTATCACTCGTGGCAAAATGGAATCCCATCGCTTGATACTGTTTATGCCATTCTATTACTTTTCATTCTTTGGATGTGTACACATGCCTGTTAATTGTTCTATTATTAAATTACAATTACATACATTCTGTAATGTTGTAGAAGTTTTATTTATCGGTTATTATGATTAGTTGCCACCTCTTTCACATGCATCTATATATGTATTAATGTCAAGGTATAGACTATTTGCAGATAGGCTTATCACACTAGTTATAAGACAAACAATGGGCCATTTTAAATACTGCATGGATGGATAATATTCCTGCGGTACGCCCAGGGTTTGAAGACTGGCCACTCCGGTTGAAAACATGCATGAGGTTAGAAGATCCAAAAATCAAAATGAAGTTAGGGGATAGAACATAACATACAGTAAGAACCTATTGTGTCATTAGGGCATAACGAATCTACACATCAAGTTCTTAAGGCTTAATAATGTCGTATCATGTGGCATTTGATCCCTTTCAGAAATCAGATGATTCTTTTGTTCTTTGTTTGCCAGTAGAGCATTCGCTCGCCCACCTGGGGGGATTCATGCTCTCGAGTTACATACAGCCTGCACGCCCCAAGTAATGGAACACGTCTGTTTTTGTCGGATAACAGTATTCTTGTGATTGGTTAAATGAGTTTCAATTTATTCGTCCGTTTTGATTGCAGGTTGGTCCGATGTGAGCTGCCATCAGACCCCCTGTGGGCTAAGATGAGCTCTACCGGAGCCAGCTCTAAGAAGCGAAAGAAACCCGACACAAAACCCCAGTCTCAACTGTAAGTACAACTTTCATACTTTTTAGTCTATTTCTCCCTCCATCTTTTCAATTTTCATATGCGTATACATAGGTACAGACGCAAATATATAGATACAATCGAATCAAAAGTTGTATATGTACCTCTTCTAAAAGTCTACTTTGGATTAGTCCGATTTTGACATTTTTCTTGAGTGACTCAAAAATAGTAGTCCAGTCCATCATTTCAGGAGGTTTGAGAATATGTTTGGGAAATGTAGTACATTCTGTGTGAGGAAATCAGACTGCTTTCTCAAAACAGTTGCAATACCTAATTGCGGCCTCACTAAGATGGTTAAAATTTGGAAACAAGGTTTGTATCGAGCAAGTTTCCATCTTACATATTTGTTGCAAAAAGGTAGAAAATAAATTATTGTTCTATTAACAAAACAAAAATAAGTTTCGTCTTAGACCCTTTGACTTACAGCATAGCTGGATTTTCTGTTATATTTCTCAATCAAATTCGAAGAAACGGTTTTTTATGCTGGAAATGTGCCCACTCACAAAACCAAAGTTAATTCCTTTAAAAAATAGTTGTTTTTAAATAATCTTTCTTCTGAATTACTTTTGAACTTAACTGATAGTAGTATTATATTATACATGTATCTTATTTTCTACACATCAGGAATTTCTAAACGAGTTCGGAAATATTTAGAACATTTAGTGAAAAAACGAATAACATGACTGGAAGAGGTCTAGTGCGGCATCTATTTACCAATCCCATGTAAAGGTCTGCTTAAATTTCAATTCCTCATTCTTCCACACTTGCCTTGCAATATTAGTTTGTGACGGTTAATAAAACAATCTCGTCTCAATGTATTATAATATAATGTTATATCTCAATGTCCGCACCTCAGTGAGTTGACGTTTTATCCGGACCAGACAAGGTCCGATCCCTGTTGTTGTACCTGAAAGCCGCTGAGCTCTACTACAAACTGTGATATCTGATCTGTGATATATTTATATACATCTAGTCGTAGTTTTATTTCACTTTGCTGATTGTATATAGTAGCATGTATATAGTTATTAGCCTATTTTACATCTAGTCTTAGTTGTATTACTTTTTTTTCTTCTTTTTTTCAACCACTGTACTCCTCATTTTTTTCCTTCCGAGTTGCTGGTGGAGTCCATGATGGCGCTCCTTTTTAGTCAAAGATGACAGCATGGCTCCCCTTAGAATCGTGCCACTTCCAGTGTTTTGGACACCTTGTTCAATGCCGCTAATGACCCTTCTGGTTGAGGTGCGGCTTAAACCGTAATAAAAAAAACACATATATCTCAATGCCCTTAAAAACTGCGTCGAATGTATTTACATTCTTGTTTATTGAAAAATGCATTTCCGAAAACGTTGTCTCCTGACAGCTAGGTTTTCTAACCTTTAAATCGATTACCAACATTCAGGAATATTTCCGTGCGGGAGTCTATAACAGGATTTAACCAATCTAACGCTATGTTTTATAAAAGTGTGGATAATGTCTGGTTATTATTTCATATTCTGAGGGCGCGACGAGATTTTAATTTAAAACTGTCCGGAGCGTAACTCCTACGGATATGACTCATCGGATTTTAATTGAGCAGAGGAAACCGGTTCACTGAATATCCTGACGTCTCATTTATTAACTCCATCTTGTTTCTATTAACGAGAAATTGAGTTTGATTAATATACTTTTTACTGGAAGGTGCTTAGTTAGAACTTGAAATGCTTCCGACTCTCCGAAATTATTGCTTCCGAGTCTACCTAGAGGTAGCGGAAGCATTGTTTTCAATTTCGGGAGATGTAAAATGATTTGTATCCAAAATCAAAATTTCCACTTGGATTTTACGTTTTAGACCATTCAGAACAACTTTCGTCCCGTGTCTGTCTGTCGTGTGTCCTCAACTGACTTAATTTTCACAGTTTTCATTCGATTTTGATGAAATTTTCAGGGGGAGTGTGGGGTAGGCTAAATAGTAGGGAGAAATGGTCCCCTTACAATTTCATTGTCCTCGAATTAATACTTCTGCGCATACATACACAAAAATTGTATCAAGTATCATTTTCTCGTTTTCGAATTGACAAATTTTGACATTTTACGCTATATCTTGATTTACTGTTTTCCGCAACGGAATTTTTTAAAATCTATTAAAACTTTAAATGAGCCATACATTCACAGTACGGATACGAGGAAGCTTTGTGCGACACCTTACTTGGCCGACGTATTTTTACGTTGTTGGTATGTAATACCATCATTGTTCTTTTTTTTCATTGTTATTCCTTCAATTTATATTTATTCAATGTTCCAATCATTGTTATTTTTTCAATTTCAAGCCTACTTGAACACCTCATTGACGATACTAGACTTTGAAAAAAAAGGAGAGATATTTATCTAGATAAATTTGAACTCGAAAGTCTTATCGTTAGAAATAATTTAATGCGACTTTAATACCTGTTGCGATGGGGCTTTTGTCTTGGAACTGTTTGGAAGGCAGTTTTCTTGTCTTCTTTTTGATATTTACCTCGTACCTAGTTCAGTTTATTTTTCTTTTTGTTAAGTACTTAATAATTGGAAACACAATTATTTTCGTTTGATATTTTTTTTCGTTTGTATTTCTTGAAGTGATTAATATACTAATATTCAACATTTGGGGTTTCAAAAATAACATATGGGACTTTTGGGATAAAATTGTAGTAACCAAATAACTCAATTTAATGTCTAAATTGAAATTAACATAAATCAAAATCAATAAATAATTAAACTATAGAAATAAATTCGCGTTCGCGACAGCTTTGCCTTTTCTATGATTTAATTTTATGAATTGGTATTCTGTTGGATACTCGTGTTTTTCTGGTACAATAAAGAGTACATAGTTAAAACGGTTTTCTTACACGGTGGACGTGAATCTAGATAAAATCAAAATTTGCTAGCTCGCTGGTTATGACGGTGTACGCTCGGCGTTTCACGCGTCTTCACACGCGTTTCGTGTTCGTTTCTACAGAACATAACTAGTAGTTGATAGATACAGTCAGGACTTCTTCCTGTTAATATTGTTAACATTGTTGATATTGTTGGATAACTATTTATGAGGTACATGAAGTCAATCAAATACGTATTCTCATATCAATAATAATAATGATTAAAACGATTGATTTTTTTAGTGTGCTTACTCGTTAGTATTGCACTGGATACATAAATTCACATAAATTGAAAAGATACATTTAAGTATCATTTGTGTTGCTCTTCCCTTGTGGAAAAGAAAATCTCCTAACAATCCCCCTCTAGTTCAGTCTGCTATGTAATTTTAACAGCCTAACGACATTATTTTATATAACCTATAATTACATTATATTACCTAACAGTCCAACGATATTGAAACTTGACTACTACGGCCTAATCTGTTAAGATAACTGATAATGTTGACAGTTTCCACGAAATGTAGTTACAATGTTCGATTGATCTCGACGGTTAGGTTATCATCAGTAACAAACAATAACTAAATAAACTAGGTACTGATATATTGTTGTAGAAAACTGAAACTTCTAGTCTATTCCATCCCATTATGTTACCTCGATCACGGCATTTCATGGAAGGTTATAATGCCATTGATTTTATTTCTAAATAGGTACGTAAGCTCACAATTCGTTTGCTTAATTATTTATTTTGTCTCGACCAAGTGATAAATATGTTTGAACACATTTTCAAATCCCTGGGGATAATTAAATCCCAAAAGAATGCGGATAAGATCATTATTGCCTCAGTTCGTAAGCAGTCTGGGATCCTCCTACGGACCGCTTTCTTAGGAACTCTAAACAAGTTTTACGGTTGTGTACTTTATGGCGAGATAAGGCCAGAGCGCTGATGAGGATTGTAGTGTCTTTTATCTTCGGCTGGTTTGATAGCTATTGACTGCTTGTAATAACGAAGGGTTATGGTTAAATTTTTTTGTTCTTTGTCATTTATGTGTAATGTATATCTACTACCTAAGGAAGTTTTCTTATTTATCTGTTTCTATCTACCTTGTACAGGGTGTTCCACCAGGCAAAGAATTAGTCACCCTCTAAAACCGTAATTTCTGGGGTAAAAAGAATAAAAATGTTCATTGGCGTTTTGTCTTATAGACCATTTGGTACATTGGTTTCTAGTGTTCGTTCGCAAATTATTGCAATATGCTCAATTTCTACAGTTTGCATCAGGTTTTGAAGACATTGCCAGAAAATTTGCTATTGGGCTATAGATGGCTTCTGTGACGGTATAATTTGCATTGCTCGCAAATCAATGTTTCACTCTGCGCAAGCACAAACTTAAAACTCTGGCCAATCTCTAGGAAGTACCTGTTATTATCGCACTCGCCTAAAGGAGGGTACCCCGTGTGGATCCCATCAGAATCGTTTGAATATTTAAGAGGAAACAGTTTAGGGAGAATATTAAGATGAAGAAAAAATACTTTTGGTTTTTCTCCCATTGTCTCTTGGCCTAGGTACCCCTCAGCTATGAATCATAAGCGTAGATTTTTGCTTCTTAGACTGCAAGGCAGCGGAAGCTTTGTTTTCACACTCGAAATGAAAAAAAAATTTTTGCTCCAAAATCAAAATTTCCACTCACATTTTGCGTTTCAGAGCCTCCTGAACAAATTTGGTTCCGTGTCTGTCTGTCTGTCTGTCTGTCTGTCCGTCCACATTTCCTTGTAACAGCCATAACTTCCACAATTTTGATCCGATTTTAACCAAATTTTCAGGGATTGTGCGGGTTAAGCTCTAGATGGTCCCCCATCAACTTCATCATGATCGAATCAACGGTAGCTTCTGCGCAGGCGCTAACGTGAATTCCTTGTGACGGTCATAACTCGGTCAATGTTGAACGGATTTCGGTCAGATTTTCAGGGATGATGTGGGTAAGGTCTCTTGAGGTCCCATAAGACAATCATCATAATTGCATTAGCGGTACGCTCTGCGCATGCGTGAACGAAATATTCTTGTTACGGTCCTTGCAACAGCCGTAATTTCCACAATTTTGATGCGATTTTCTTCAAATGTTTAGGGATCGTGCGGGTATAGCTCTACATGGTCCCCTTTCCGTCATGATCAAATCAACGGTAGCCTCTGCGCAGGCGCAAACAAAATTTTCTTGTTTCGGTCATAACTCAGGCAATTGTGAACGGATTTCGGTCAGATTTTCAGGGATGATGCGGGCAAGGTTTCTTGAGGTCCCGTATCACATTCTTCGCAATCATCAGCAGCGGTACGCTAGGCGCATGCGCGAAAGTGATGTTTTTGTTACGGTCACAGCTTAGTTAATTTTATCGGATTTTGTTCAAATTTTCAGAGAACCGGTCGTTTCTAGTTTTCTGGAATTTAATGGTGACGTACTGTGAAGGTCACGAGGAAGCTCATGTGCCATTTCCTTGGCAGTGTATTTTTTTACAGCGATTAGCTCTTGATATGGAAACTCATCCTCGTTACAGAAATTCTTGTAACGATAACTACCTAACATGCAATCTCATCATCTGTATATCCTCGTAACAGTAGGTTGTTCTTCACAAGTATTTCACACATTTTATAAACATTTACGACCTGTACATTTTTCTGAATTGTAAATATATGTATTGAGGAAATCATTCTCTGTCCAATCGCACAATGTCTAGACTTTTTCAAGTTGGATGTTACGTTTATTCCTAGTGTTCCTCAGGGTGAACTGTACACTTTTCACCAACCTATTTTCGATAACTAAATCATGGAGATAAATCAAACAAAGTTGATACATGAGAAAATCAAAGAACAAGTAGTATGATTGAAGATCAAAGCATAACTCAATTTGGCTACAAGGAATTTCAACGAAGAAAGTGAATTTATAGTAAAATGAAATATGAAGTATGTGAATTGATGTGAACGATTATGACAATTACTACAATTAAATTATCTTGGAGGAAAATAAATAAATGGATTAGGTTTTTTTTTTAGAATTTAAGCCGCGTCTCAACCGGAAAGTTCATTAGCGCCAATAAAAAAAGGATGTCAAACGGGCACGATTCTGAGGGGAGGCATGCTGACCGTACGTCACTAAACGGATTGCCATCAAGGACTTCACTGGCAGTTCGGAGGGGGAGAAATAATAATAATAACAACCCGCAAAGCGAGGCATCGCCGCACTCTGCCACAAGGGATACAGCGATGACCACTTTGTAACCCCTACAGTGAAAAACAATACAGCGTAATAAGAAGTAAACTACGACTAGATGATCCTTACAAATGATAAATATATAATAATAATTACTAATCATCTTAGTTTAATAGAGGTATGACTAGATGCACATAAATAAATAAATATATCATAGTTCGGTGTAAAGCTCAGTGGCTTTCAGGTACACCAACAGGGACTGGACCTTGTCTGGTCCGGACAGAACACCCACCCACTGAGGGGACATCCACCCTGGAGGACTCCACGCAGGCTCACCCTGCAATTGCCTTAGGAGGTATTGTTAGGAAAAATTGGAGACTTTTGAATCTAGTACATTGATTTGGAAGTGGTGAAAATAAAAACGGGGTGGGGGGGGGGGGATAAAATATCAAATTATATTGAAAGCTATGGTGTTGGTCAAAATCGGGTACATTTCTCGATATTTTTTAGGATTCCTTCAGTCAATCTGCTCCTGGATTGCTTATTTTCAGCAGACTGTACTGGAATGCATCCTTTGGGTAATTGGAACGTTTTACCCTGATTTGTATGAATCCTACTAATAGTTACTATTAATCCTATCAATAATTCGAATCTGATGACTACTAGTAATTTTTACCCAGGATCAGAGGTGTTAGTGAAGAACGTTGTCTATTTCCCCGACAAAACTAAAAAGTTACAATGTTGAATCGATTTCGACTGTTAGGTCATCAGTAACAAAAAATAAAATCTATTGTTTATCGTAGTAATTGTTTTTTACTGATGATGAACTAACTGGCGAAGTCGATTTAACATTGAACTCTCCATTTTTTCGGTGTTCACCAACTTCCGTTTTGAAATGGGTGTCCACAACTTCGTCGCGAGTGATTTAATTCGTATGAATGTCAGCCTGCCATGTGGGTGTTGTAATTATCAGAGCGCATGTGCATGCTGATGACCCCCTTCTCCACCGTCTTCAGGCAAAAAGTATCATATCTCTGCCATCTGAGGCTCAGCTCAAGAGGTCTCGAAGCTGGAGTCACGGGCTGGTGGGAACCCCCCACTGCTCCTCCCGATTCACTATCATGGCCACCAGGACCAAGGCAGCGCCCTTGTTCCCCATACCCACTCCAATTCCCTGTCCCTCCTCTCCCGCCGCGCCGCGTCGTGACTCTTGACTTCCCTTCTGCGGCCAGCTGCTCTGCTCTCACCTTCGCCTCACCTATAAATTGTTCCAACGTTGACGAGTCCTCCCACCTCTCTTTTGAGTCTTGTGTAATCCCCGTCATCGTTTAATCCCTCCTCTTCTACCTTTCTCTATCCACATTCCCATTCATTTGATCTTCTCATTACAGCATTAGTAAACCGTAGTTCACCTCTATATCCTCTGCCTCTGTTTGTCCTTCTAACTTCTTGAACTGTATAACTCACGCTCTAATGTACCATCGAAGGAGAGTTAACCCAGAGTACAATGAAGTGATCGTTTGTGCATTGACCAAACCACTGATCCGAAGATTTTCTGTCGAGCCTGAGTTACATGATCTCGAGTTAATTTTGTACGTTGCGACCGGGCGGCCCTTACAGAAATAGATATTATCGATAATAATATTGACATTATTGATATTGAGTGATCATAGTTACAGTTTAATCAGATTATAAACCTCCAGTGGTTACGTCCTGATAGATTAACATAGTTTTGTAACATGTACTGCATTCATGCCCCACTTGGCTCGGGGCATTGTGTAATATCTCCTCTTCTATTCTCCTTTTTTCTGTTGGCATTCTCATTCATTTAATCTTCTCATTATAGCATTAGTAGGCCGTAGTTCACCTCTATATCACTCTGCTTGTTCCACTCCCCTCTTGAATTGTAAAACGCAAACTCTAATTCACATCTGTTTTATAGCCTGTTACACGACTGAAGTAGTTAATCCACAGTAGGAAGTTATCCCTTAAAGACAGCAAAATGAACCATTGTTGGTGCTTTGACCAAACCACTGATCCGAGGATTTTCTGTAGGGCCTGAGTTTCATGATCCCAAATTAATTTAGTTTGTTGCAATCGGACGGCCTTTCAGAAGTTTACATTATGAGTGATCATGCTTTTATCAGATTGTCCATTTTTATTGGTTACGTCTTGGTAGATTAATATAGTTGTCATGCTAGATGCATGCTGATAGATTGCAGTAGGTACATGATACATTCTCATTTGCAGTATTAATAGACCTTTGTTTTCCTCTTATCACTGGGTTTTCCTTCTTGAATTGAAATATAGGCTCTCCTATTCGGATGTATTTTGGGGTTCGTTGTACCACAGAAGACCAAAAGAGTGTGACTTAAGAGTAGGGTGTTATCCTTTAAAAACAACTGAATGACCCGTTGTTGGGGGTTGGGGTTATGACCAAACCACTGATTCGGGGATTTTATGTAGAGCCCAAGTTTGATGTATCCGAATTACCTGCGTATGTTGCAGCCACATAGCCCTCACAGAAATTGATTACCATTGGTCATAGTTATATCAGAACTCAGTCATTAAGTTTTGATAGATTAACATAAATTTGTATAATGTGCTACATACATCACCACTAGGCATTGCTGTTTGGTCATCGTATAGACACGCCTCTTCTACCTTTCTCTATCAAAAATCGTATACGTCCGATCTCCCTATTAGATCAAAACCGTAGATAATATCCACAGCACTCCGCATTTTCATCATTTAGTTGACGAGCAACCTGTCGCTGAGTTGATCGCGTTCTCTCCGATACCTTGATTGGCGGTAATTGTGGATATCTTTCAAGTAACCAAGGAAGGGAATTCCAGATATCTGCATATTATGAACTGATAGAGTTTGTTCGGAGCTCTCTCCCCCTTCTACCTTTATTGATATCATGTCGATTTTGGTGATGTCGAACCTGCCCCTTTGTCCAAATTCATTCCATTTAGAAGGATAAAAATTAACACTCTCCCACTCCCATCTTACAGCAATTAACACGGTGGAACAAATCCGACACGTGGCCACGTGTCTGCTTGTTGATATATCTCTTGTATTTCTATTTTATAGGTATTGTCCTAGTTTGTCTTGTTTTGTGTTCGCTGTGCTTTATCACGATTGTGAACAGTACTGTTTGCTATCTTTTATTTTTCATAATATTATTCAAAAATATTGTTGAAATATAATAGCGGTTCAATGAAAAATTCTCTGAACGCTGAGAGTTACGGACGTATCTCTTAGGGAAGAGCCCTATGAGGAGAAATAATGGTTCAATGGTGCGACTCCAAGCGCAGTCTGAGGTCGGGAGGTGAATTTCCTCGCCGGAGATAGATAGTCAACTTAAATGTATACAGATATTTCAACTTTTTCTGAGATTCTACTATTAACTTCTCATTTTCTATAAATTTCGGTGAACTAAGTATGCCTCATTAAATATATATATAGGTATATCAGATAACGTATAAAAATGTTGGGGATATTTGAACATACATAATGATACTGATTGGTAAGATTTCGATCACTCGGAGCCTGATCAAGATTCAGTGACTCGTGCTGTATCCATTTCCGTAATGAAAAGATTATAGGGAAGAATGAATCAAGACCTAAGCGTGCAAATATCAAATGTTCAAGGTTCTGACGGTGATACGTTAACTGAATGTGCAATTTGATAAGTAAATCATTGAACTGCTAGCCTATAAGTGTATACCTACCTACACAAAATTCTTGGCCAAAAATATTTAAATTTTATTGCCAACAAAACAGATAGCGTTGATGGTACGAATTTCTTACTGTGTGTAGATAAGCGAAATCGAGGACAAAAATTTATCCGATCGAATTCGTACTGCACTATGTTTTCGACTGATCAGAAGCAGAATTGATTTTAACCGGTTTTTGGTTTTTGACAGATTTTATCTTTGGTGGTTTCGCGTTCAAATACATCTTCCTCCGTTGTTTTTTTGGTCAAAGTTGTTCTGCAGGTTTATGTGGGTTTTATTAGCATGATCACATAGGCTCGCTTTTTCATATTCTTCGTCGAACCGTTATTTGGGTCATCTTCGCTTTGCGCCTTGGCCCCTACTAGAAACGGCCTCCCAAAATAACTTTGGGCCTGCATCCAATCTGATATTCGGTTTCGCGTTTCATTTTGAATATCCCTGTCGACCAGGTCCCCTGCGAGCATGAGTGGCGTTGTTTATTGTTCACCGGATGGCTTGAAAATAATTCCCCGTCTATTTATTTTGTCTTGATACGAGTCACCAAAAACCTCAGAATGATGCCAAGGACAAAGAAAGGAAAATGCTCCTTCGGTTTTCCTTGCCAAATTTTGATTTTATTATGCTGTTGGTAAAAATATACCGGTAGGTACCTTTAAAATCGGAAAACCCTCATTCCTTCAATATATCGAGTGTGATCTTCACAATACGATACGCTTAATTTCCAAAATTACTATTCAAATTATCTCATCAATTTGCTTTTCTTTATTTATTTATTTTATTTTTTATTATTATCATTTTTTTTAATTTAATTTAAGCCGCACCTTAACCAGAAGGGTCATTAGCGGCATATATGTATTATGGTCGTCTCTATTGTTAAGAAATAAATTATTTCACAATATTTTCGAAAAATCGTCACAGTCTTCATTTGATCACGCTCTAATTTCCTTAATATTCATTCCGCACGACGTTTTCATGCATTTCTGTACTGATATATCAAACTCTAATAAAAATAAATTTAAAAAATGCAGTACCGTTGCACTTTTGTTATCATAAAAAAATTATCTGTTCATTTGTTAGGTCTCTTATTCATGCATGAATCCCAGATATAAAAAACTCCACAATCCATGACACTATGTGACTATTTCACTTATGAGAAATCGAATTTCAACTTCACTTCTGATTGATCCCGGCTCACATCGATTCATATTTTGATAAAACTTGATGGAATGCTACAACTTAAGTTAAGTTTACTATCCGAACATATATATACCTACTATAATCAAATTGCTCTAAAAATCATGATAGGGCTTGGTTTCGTTACCTCTATTGAAAACGAGGGTATTCTTTCCCCTTCGGAACCCGGTTGAAACCAAAAGTTCTATTTTTCAAATGATCCTATTTATCTCAAAACTTGATGACATTTTATGTTAGGTTTCTTATTCTTTTCAATTTGATTAGACTCCATTAGCTACTTATACTCACTAACCCCCTGAATATTGTCAACAAGAGTTAAGTGAACTGGCTAGAATGAAATCGCACTGCTAAAATATACGTAGGTAGTTAATTAAGAAAAATTGCTGAAAAAGGAAAGGGGAAAATGATACAAATATGTTGCTGCTTTCACTTGATGCTCATTATTTGACATGCTCATTTTTTTACCCAATGGTTTTTAGACAGATAACTGGTCTTACCGTTCAACCAGAGTTGACCAATATCTGCTAAATGCAGAAAAATGATATTTAGCCGCTGCTGGACACATACTTTCCTCTTGGTCACTATGTAGTGTTCAAGATCAAGAATGTGTAACAATATTGAGGAGGCAATTAGCTCTTTTTGGCTGAATGCTAAATGGAGTCAGTCACCTACCTTACAAATTTTACCGTATCCTATATGATTACCTATTTTATATCATTTCTTGGAAATTAATAGTTGGTACGAAAAATAACTGAAAAATCAAATTGCTTGATAATCATTTAAAAATTATGGTTGGATCGAAAATATACCCCCGTGTCGAAAATTATTTTGAAATGGGTGGAACGAGGTAATTTTCTAATTAGTAGGTATACGGCCAGTCTATTGATACATTAAAGTTTCCAAAAGGCGTAATATTTGTCTATTTTTTACTGTAACTCGGTAATTACTAGTGGTATTACCATCGTTCGCTTCAGAAGTGGAAGTAATGGAAGCTTCTTGAGTATTATGATGTTTATTGCATGATAGAACAATACATTGAAAAAATAAGAAATCAATATACTAATGCTAGGTGCTAACCACAAGTAGAGCTAGAAAGCAGCCTATTATTTCACATCACTATTTCCATTCAAGTAAGTTTACATTAAATCCAGTTCCGATAAATATTTATAAATATTGCGTTTATATCTTCTTATAAATTCCAAACGAAATATTTTCCAGTATGGGATTTCAATTCTCATTTATAATTCGTGATCGTCCGCAGAAAATCTACAGGAAATAGTGAGAGGGAAGAAGCGCTTTGTTGGTTCTGATTTTCAGAACCCCTCCATTGCTACCTAAGAGATCTATTGTGAAATTCCCCCTAGCTGCATTAGCCTGTTGAGAAGGGCTTATCGAAAATCTCCCCCTCCCCTTTTTTTATCAAAGCTGAAAAGGTTTATAAGTATTTGTTACTTTGGGAATCCCCTTAGGGGAAAAAACAAATGTATTATTCAGGATTAGACCATGTGTCCAATTATAGCATACCTATTCTATTTTCAGCACCATCCTTTTATTTCATAATACAATGAGTGAAAGTGTCCGAGGTTAGGTGTAACGTGTAATTGTTTCGTTGCCTGTTCTACACAATATTTTACTCACGAAACTATTTTTTCATCAGAGATTGATAGTGCTGATAGAAACTTCACTCAGTCAAACATTTCTCTTTACACCCACTCAGTTTTTCACAAATATTGAAGTTACTGGAAGAGTGGGTGTGTTTATGGGTTGAATATCGTAACTCTTTATCGTGTTCCTGTTGTGTATTACTCGTATATAGATCCCTGACGATGCCGGATGTTGAAAGCGCTAGGATATACGAATAAAAACATAAGAGGAATTGCCTAAATACATTTCCTTCCCTCAACCCACCCTTCCAGTAAACCTAATGTAACAATTTGTTAACAAAGGTATTGAATAATATATTTCCTGTCAAAAGAATTTTTTAACAAAACGAACCAGGCGAAAATGGTCATGATTAAATTTAATGTTTTCGTGGCTGATGGAAGGACAATTGTTTGGCTGACGCGAAAAGCCCTAGAAAAGAAAAATATGCTGAAGCATGGCGGCGGGAACGTCATAGTCTAGGGTTGCATGATTGCAACAAGTGTGGGCAAGCTTCACGTAATCAATGAAATAAAAAATGCCAAAATGTTTGTAAGACATTCTAAAGGAAAATCTCAAACCAAGTGCAAGATTATTGGGACTGGAGTCCAATTTTGTCTTCCAGTAAGCCAATTGGCTCACAACCATTGAGCTCAGTGGTGGTTGTTGTATTATACCGACAACTGGAAAACCCTTCCACAGTCACCAGATCTCAACCCGATTCAACATCTATGCGACAAATTGAAACGCCGGACTGAAAATCGGATTGTTCGGAACAATTAAAAATCGCGCTTTTACACTTGTGGTTCAAGTACCATCCAGCGTGAATCCGATGCTCGTCGATTCAATGCAATCCCGTTTATTGGAGGTTATCAGGCAAAAAGAAGGTCCCACTAGCTTAGTACAATTTTGAGCTGTTATTGCTGTGTTTTTCGACTGAACGAAAATTTATTTGCCCTTGTTAAATGCGGTTGTAGTCTATTTCGCCTGGTTTGTTTCGTTAGAAAAACCATTTGACAAAATGAATTATTCAATACATACCTTTGTTTGATATTGTTACAATTAATTATTCAAGGTCTAGGAGGAGCAACTTCAATATTTGTGAAAAACTGAGTGATTGTATGGATACTTTTTGGCTGAGTGTATATCCCGAATACCTTTTCGCCTACGGTCTTGTGGAGGTAGGTGAAATTACGTAAATGTCGAGATTTGTCAAAGGAGTTTAGTTGTAGTGCTTTCAGCCGTTCTATGATTCTGTTGCATTCCAAGGTGTCGATCCTCGGCTTATCTTTTCTGTTTGTGTTACTTCACCCGAGAGAACAAAAAAAGTAAATCCATTTCAGACAATCGTGCTCTTGGGGGCTCGGGGGAATCTTAACCCCTGCCTCGCTTCCCGAATGAGTGATCTCATCTCGGGCAAAATGAAAAACGACGAAGAAAGCGATTGAGACCTTGAAGGAGGAGAGAAGGGTCGCTGGCACCAGACACCTCTCACGGCCACCGCGTAAATATCTGTTGTTATGGGCGCCTATCCCGAATAATGAGCTATTACGAGCTTATTCGAGTATATTTATCACAACTATGTCACTTGAGATTACCTCTCGAGGTCACTACACTTATAGAATTGATATAATTCGTTGGTAAATGAAGATTAATAAATTAATCTTGCGAGAAGATGGGGACAGAGAGTGTTAGAGTCGGAATGAGGAAGCCTGCTCGTCGAACCGTATATTCCCTTGACGTAGATACACTGTCACTTGATCAGATGCTTTCATTTGTAAACAATTCCAAACATCCAAACAGCTCGGTTTTGGCACTTAGATACGCGTGACCAGCAGGTGGTTTTCCAACGTGGTGAACTTTTACTGTGGGTTGAGAATGACCATGAAAATGTTTTTCTTTAATTCAGTCAAGTTCTACTGACGTCAAACATTTGATTTGGCCTGCTGAAAAATTTGGCAGAAAGCACTTAGTTACACCCTTTTGCACTTTCACGCATCAATTTCTCCGTGCACAGAGTACATTATTGAAAACATATAGGTACTTATGTGTATGTATGTACATGCACAATTATTGTTTACTAAGGCCCTTTCAAGGTGTCTCATAGCTATCCCAGAATGCACATACTTGTTTTCAATAAAACACATATTCATTGTGATACGTTCGTGGAAGAGTTAAAAATGCGTTATTAGAGTTGGAAGGACGTCATTTCCTCCTGCCAAATAGCAGATAGCATGCCCTAATGAAGAGCAAAGGAACCGAAATCTGTAACGTCTCATTTGATTTAAAAAACTGAGATAAAATTTCAGTATAATAGTTCCAGTCATGCCGCATGATCGTTTGAGTGAATTTTCTTAAATTATCGTACTATGTTTTGTTACATTATTTTGAAAATTGAGGATTTTAAGTGAAGATATATTATTAACCACTAATTATACGGCAAAATCTCGTTCTATTCCATATTCTGCGATTCAAATAAAATTTTGAATTTTTAGTTTTTTTAAATAATTTTCATCCATTTTTCGGCAAATATTAATGAAACTTAAGTACATTTTTCAGCATTAATTTGTGCATACAATTTTTCTTATCGTTGATAAACTTTTTTTTTTGGCAAGAAATCTGCTAATAAATATAAATTCAACAGTTTTTAGCCGTTTTTAGACATATTGAGTGATTTTTTAGGACATTTTTCGAATTATGACTACATACTTTAATGTGCTCAAAAATGCCGGCTAACGAACTCGTCCTTTCGTTTGGAAAGCTTGATTTTTCGGCGCAAGAACGGAATTTTTAGCTCAATCCTAAGAAGATTTATCGTCTGAAATGACGCGCGCGCGCACACACACACACACCCACACACACAAACACACATGTATATATATATATATATATATATATATATATATATATATATATATATATATATATATATATATGCGTTAAACTCGGGTTCGTTTCAGAATGTCTCAAAACGGATTTCAATGAAGAAATGTTTCGAAAATTTTAATTTTTCAAATTTTTGGAGCCATTACAATACTTTCCTTTTTATAAAAAAATTCGCTAACACCGTTCTCATCAGAATAATACAAATTTAATAGCTCTGCAAACCAGTCATTATACAAGGTCTAATTGATTTTTCAAACTCCAATTTCTTTTTCCCATTGTTATCAGATGTCTCTTTGTCTCATCCCATAGGGTTGGTAGATTGTTTATAAATTCCAGGGAATCCGAGTGCTCCGGTATCAGAATGTTTACAACAAACACCTCCAAAAGACTCGTTGCAGAAATTCTTCTCAGCTCGAGGCAAAGACAATCGTCGACGAATAAGTAGGTGAACCTGACAAAAAAGGTCCTGAGATCAGCAGTAAGTGACGTCAGCCTTGCGTAACTCCCCCTCTCGCTATTCGCGAAGTGTGGCATCGCCGCTGCTCTTCTCAGTTTCTGCCAACGTCTTCAGCTCCATCCTTCAACACCTTCCAGTGTCCTGTGGCCCTGTTCTCCTGTGCTGTATTTGGTTATATTTCCTGCCATCCAGCCTCCGTAAGCGTAGCTTGGGATTCCAGATGCCTTCCAATTCCAATTACTGATGGAGCCCAATTTGTAAGTTACTTACCACCAACCTATTACAGAATTCTAGAACTTTCTTGGAAGATCGGATCCTTGAGCTTTAAGAGTGCCCTAATGATTCAATTTAATCAATTTTAGTAGCCCGCTATTCAAACTTCGTCTACGTTTTTGAAAAATCGGGTTGTTCTTTTTAACATCGAGCTTTAACTACAAATCGTAACCATAACACCATATCCAATTACTATAAAACCTTTCTCTGTTTGAAACAACTCTAATTAGATCACATTATCTCACCTTGTATTTTCTATATATTTTGTTATTTTTAATAATCAAATGCCTGTAGTATGTCTGATATATAGCCAGTTTGATTCGGTTGGAAAATAATGGTGACGTCACAATCGCGCTCAGTGGGTAGATGACGTTTTATCATGTTCGTACTGCTCCTAACCTCAGCTTGCTACCGCTGATTTCAAATGATCAAGAATACTTGAGCTCATTCTAAAAGCTTTACGGCAAATTAGAACTGTTGTATTAGAACTGTTTGACGGTAACCCTGAGTTTTGGGGACCAACTGTATCTCGAAGAAATATAATCCACCCAACAAATTTGGAGAGATTCAACTTTTTTTTTTTTTTTTCAATCCTATTATTAAAATTAATAAACCTAAAGGTTTTATTGTGACAACAATGTCAATGTCGTGTTTCACTATAGATATGAATAAAAACTGTGTTTTAAAGTTGCCTAACTGTAAAAGTACAAGGCACAGTTACTGTAAACTTGCCAGGCACAACTTGCTTAAAATGCTAATTACATGACCCAATATTGGACAAAAAAGTTGCGTTTAGCCGTCGTAAATTCACCGATTTCGCCTGTTTCAGCCCCCTCCCCAAACCGGTGACGTCACTGGTGCACGGCAATTTTAAAAACCATAGAAAGAAAAGTACTTAACGTAGAAAAACCACGTCTTGGAATGAAATCTACTTCCATTTAAAAAAATTCCCACTCATACAGCATTATTGAATGGGCGAATTTTCGTGAATTATCGTATAATCAATATATATCTATGTCGAGTGGTTTTGACATTTGAGCACTTCGAGCTTGAAGAAATGGTTAACTTAGAAAAAACAAACATGAATCTACTATTCCAACAATTATTTTGAATATTCAGCATCTTTTTGCAGTTTTTACCAACTATTTTAGCGCTTAGTGCCTACTGAAATTAAGTACATATTTCAGTCTAATTTTGTGCATCAATTTTGAATGTTTTATTTCATACTTGATAAAATTACTTTGAGCAATATTCTGAGCAAAAATAAATAAATGAATGAATAATAATTTTTAGCGTTTTTAACTTCTTTTTTTAAGCATACTTTAAAATTTGGCTAATTAAATTAATGTGCTGAAAAATTGCTGTCTAACAAAATCATCCTTTCTTTTAGAATACTTGATTTTTTGCTGAAAGAGCGGATTTTTTATCTCAATCAAGGAGAGTTATCGTCAGGAATTGCATAGATATATATACTTCAGGAATCGTATCAGTATTCTCCATAACGGATTTCCAAGAAGAAAATTTTAGAATGATTTCATTTTGAATTTTTTTACAAATTGCATTAGCCTAATTTTCTAAGAAAAATCGCTAATGGTAAAAGTACCCTAATCACGCCCATGGGTAACGCTTATCAAACTGAAACATGAAAAGAACAAATTCGTTTATACCTTTTTACATTTTTGAATAATTGTATACTCCTTATTATTTATTGAGCTTGAAAGTGATTATTCAATTTCTTTTAAATAGAAAATATAATGTATTTATTCATAACTGTTATACCTGGTTTGTACTCTTGCCTGTAAATGATAAGTAGTACCATCACGTTTCACAAAGTTCTTTTTCAATTGTATTTTAATATAATTTATTTCTTGATTAATTCTCCTGCTCCGATATCAAACAGTGCGAGAGATGTGAAGCGGGAATCGGTAAGAAACGCTGCAACTGTTGAAAATCTTTTTATCTCAGTGAGGTCCCCTCATTCTCAAGCGCTGACTCGCCTGGAAGTGACACCTCCTCACAATAATCCCACGGAGATAAAATGCGACCACTGTAATCTGCCCAATGAGGAAACAATGTGGATGATTAATTTATTCTCCCACTTAGCAACCGTGTCCTTTTTCCCCTTAACCGTTTGAAAACTCTATTTAATATTGTATGCGTTTCCCGACATTCGTAATTTACTATTCGTTCATCTTTGGTAAGATGTATGGGTTGGCGGTGATGGAGCCTATCCAGTTATCAACCCTTTTGAAAACTTTGCGTTACAGCTCCTTCATTCATAACTTGCAAACTTCCTTCTAACTATGACGGAAGACTCTTCCATCTACCTAAATGGCCCCTCTTTACATCAATTTACATCTTTGTCAAAGTTTATTCAAAGTTTAACGGATCCACTCAACAGTAATTTGATTTTTTTATTTTTTAGCTCAAGTTTATATCACATCACATTTGTTTTTCAATCGTCACACTTCTTCTTCCTATTTTGTCAAATAGGAGAAAAGATGGAAGAACCTACTGGAAAAATAACTCGAAGAGTCGAGGAAAGCCACGTTAATGACCAGAAAACTATCTTTTAGAACTGCCCCAGTATAAATATACATAAATCCCAAACTGAAAGCTATCTTGGAAAAAACCAATCAAATAAATATTATTCCTATTTATGAAGTTAATTTGACCACATATTGTTAGGTACCCAAACTGGAGGGCTATAAGATTTTCTTTTTTTAATATTTACTTTTTTTAAATATATAACCAATCTTATATGTGCATGTACAAGTACAACTTCCATTTTGAGAAAAGCGAGGGCGATCAATGTTTCACCCGAAAAAGAAATTAAATGGAATAATATTGTTGCACTCTTCCGAGGACCTCTTGGTATTACGTACTACTCGCTTACTCCTAAATTCCTGTCTAAGTAAAAGTGCCTTGTCGACCCAATATCCTATTGCCCATTGCTCCTTAATTTCCTGTAGTTTGGCTGGAAGAATGAACCCTTGTATTGATAAAGGAGAGAGGGACGAATGAGCGGTACCCACGTATTCATTTTATATTTTTAAATTAAAGTAGGTTCCATTCTAAGAAATTTGATACCATCAGCACTCTCCTACGTTGAGTAGTTTTCTTTCTATGATTTTCAAAGTTTGTACTGGTGTCGTCACACTGGCTGACAGGGGGGTCCCGTTAAGGCGGGAGGGGCGCTTTGACGTCACCAGTGTTCGAATCTTTGAAAACTCATAGATTGAAAACAAATCATCACAGGAGAGTGCGGTTGATGGCGAACTTCTTGGGATAGAATCTTCTTCCATTTAAAAATAGTTAAAATACCCTTTTCGCACTTATTATTTGAGGCTCCAGCTAATTGTCTTTGCGGCTAGGTCATTATTTTTTTAAGTTTATGAACCTGTTCGATAGATTGGTAATGGGAGGTAACTACAGGATGCACCCGCAGTTGGTCATTGCTGGAGGCATTCTGACCATATGGGGAATATCTGGGTCTTACGCCCTGTTTGCACTAGTAGAGTAAATGGTAGAGTAGGGAAGCAATACTCTCAACTCACGTAATCATTTTCAGAAGAATAGTCACTCTACAGTAGTAAATGGTAGAGTACGTTAGCACGGTGGCAGAGTGACTTTGAGTTCCTGCTCTACTGACGTTTGAATCACTCATGTTCTGTAGATGGTAGAGCAGAGTGGAAAGGACTCCACCATTTCCACTAGGTACTTGCATAAACCGTATTGTTGAGAGGATCTGATATGACGAAATGTTTTGAGCTGTTTATATGCAGGTCTGTGAGTGTTGGGACTGCAAATACAGTTCCTGGGTTGTCTCTCTTTCGGTTTTGAACTGTACGTTGGCAATTTCAATTTGCCATATTGTTAAATTTGCATATCATTATAGATATGTAGGTACCTTTCATTTATTATACTGTTCGTCCAAAAAGCTGTTGGATGGTCCCATGAGTATTGAGGATGGAGGAATTATAAATGGACAACGCTGCATAAAGTATTAGCGACTCAATAATTAAGTTGTCATGCGGTAACCGGAATGCCGCGGGAGCGAGAAGCCGGCCCACTAAGTTTGCCGGTGCCAAGCTCTCCTATCGATCCGTAGCCCCAGCATTGACCTACATACCTCCTCGCCCACTGCCACACTTTCTACCCTCTGTAGGCCTATTTCACTTTCTCTTTTTCCTGAAGTGTCTTCCGGGGTCTCTTCATAAGCACGCATTCCTCTCATTTCTTCCAAAATTTACTGCCTCTGGTGTACTTTGAGTGTTTTTGTCACGATTTAATCATATTTTGCTTTATGGTGTTGGAGTTCATCAAACTGGGTATTTCTGCCTGTTGGATTTTTATGTCGAATTTGGATTTGCACCCTTTAAAGATGGTTGACTTCTCGCCACCATTTCCTCCGCCATACGAATTTGAAAAATACACCAAGAGTGAGGAGGAGAGAAGTGCAGAACCACGGAAATTGTCCATCAACTGGTGCCGAGGAGAAAATTAGACAGAAAATATCTCATTTTTTGGCTCTAAATCCTTGACACCATGTTCAGAATTTGAACCCATGTATTTCGAACGAAAAACCGTATGCCAAGTTGGGTGTGGTACACTTCCTTGTATCATAGCGTGAATAACATAACACGAATTTATAGATCATTAAAATATTTCAACTAATTTCAAAAAAATCCCATTACGTGGTTCCATTGGAGTTTGAGCAGAATCAGTCTATCCTGCACATGTTACGTTTACGCGTGTGAGAAAACTACCGGTGAGTCGGGAGCGATGGGGTTTATTGGAGACCATATACATCCTAAACACTTGAAATTCCCTGAAAATTTCTTCAAATTCGGATGAATAATATAGAAGCCATGCATTTTACAAGGATTCGAAGTGTAATGATACGATCGTGATGAAACTTTTAAGGGGTAATCAAATCGACGTTTCACATCTACCCTCAGAATTTGAGCAAGATCAGACCAGTAGGCAATGAGAATATTATACTCGTGGATTTTACGTTTGCGCCTGCGCATTAAAAATCACCAATTTGTTGCACACGGTCGAGATAAAATTGATTTGAGTTGAGTGTATTACAATCCTCTAGACTTCCTCCTTCATCGAGAACTCTGCTTTCCCCAGCGACGTCACTTGATTGCTGAAATTTGAATTGAAGCCTTTTTGATACTTTTTTTTTTTTATCGTTCGCCGGGTGGGGGCAATAAAGCCAGCTCCTTCCGTGCTGCCCAGTAGAGTTTACTCCGCTTTTTCAGGGGAGAGTCATTAGTTGGATCAATGTAAGAAGTTAGTTTAGGGCATTCTTCAAGATGCCCGTCGTCCATGGCAGCCCTCATGTCACATAGCGGGCATATTGGTGAGCCGAAAACCCCTATTCTGCATAGGAGTGCCCGGAGAAAATCAATATAAAATAATATTGTACTGTTTATTTTTCTGGAAATAAGTACCTACTTATTGGAAGTTTTTTTTCTTCTCTCAATCATATAAGGACGTGCAAAAGAAGCGAGTGGCTACAGCTTCTTCTATACCTATATAAAGAACTGAATCTGTTCCTATCCACCTTAAGACGCTAAATTTTGGAGCGGGGGGCCCCCCGCTCTGCGTGCGGTGTGTACAATTTCAATTTGAAAAATCTCTCTAATCAGCAGAGTGAACTCTGGAGCTGATTTGGATCCTAGTCAACTTGAGATGCTGAACTTTGGAACGAGATTTCTCTGGGTGTATTATAGTATAATTAGAACTTGAAGAATCACCGTAATCATCAGAGCCAACTCCACACCCAATTTTGTCCCAATCGAACTTGAGATGCGAAAACTTGGAACGAGACGTCTTTGGGTGTGATAGAGTATAAATATTTCAACTTAAGAAACCTTCCTAATCACTTGAGTGGGCTCTTTAGCTTAATTGGTTCCTATTCAGCTCTTCAGATGTAACCATACAGAATTTTTGAATGGGGTCTCTCTGGGTAGGGAGCTCTGAGTGTGGTAAATAGTATTTCCTATGTTGTAGATAGTATTTACCTAGCAGTACTGACACAATTGATCTGAAATTAAAGTGGTGGTACACTGTGCTACGAGCGAGCGAAACGAGCGGGCGCAGGTACTACTAAAATATTGTTAAATTAGGTGGGTTTTGTTTTGTTTATGGGGGACCATTGCATGATGATCCCTTTTGAGGCTCAACCATTCTGTTTCATCAAAATATCTATAATTTCTCATTTCAATATCTCTCCAGTGGGGAAGCTTCAGTCCCTATTAGTTTTCAGATAACTTCTTAGTGGTCCAGAAGATTTCGACGGTTTATGTACCTCACTAGTAGTACCTACTACTGTTTTATATAATTTAGTTATACCATCGGCAATTCTGTCCACTATCCCAACAATACAATACATTTAGATTGAGCATCAGAACTGCACTCCTTATAAATTGAGTTGCTAATTTGTCGTTGTACCCATTTAGTTGCAGTGTATTCAATAAGTAGTAAGCAAATTTGTGTATTCATGTTGGTATTTCTTTGTTACATTCTGCACATACCATTCATAGTACAATAATGAAATGTATTGAATTTTTGTTCCAGCGCCAAAAGCCTTAATGAAAAACGTAGGCGTGAGCTTGAAAACGTGTTCATCGAAGAGCTGGCTGAACTCATATCGGCGAGCTTTGCTGATATGAGCTCGCTCGCTGTCAAGCCCGACAAGTGCGCTATACTTCAAGAAACTGTAAACCAGGTAACGCAGAAAGTCTATCTATAATACCAATAGAATAACTATTCGTTATTAATGTGGTTCTAAATCTTACTGGATCCTAAACTAGCAGTATTTTCTCCGGGGCTCAATTTAAAATAATTTGTTTCTCTATGCATTCTAAAGCTAAGGTGTTCATGTTATCAAAGAAAATGCCGGTTTAGAGGTTGAAATAATAGAAAAAGTTCGTGATGTGACGTAGATTAACGGTCAAATTGAAAGTTTTAAGTACAGAAAAATCGGGATGAGGTTCCTTTGTGAGTTATTCATGTATTTCATTTCAACCAGTGGAATTAGACCACCCGGATCACTATGTTTCCATGCATTCCGCACACCTTTGGGACCCACATCACGGAGAAAAACACAACATGAATTCATGTAAATGAGAACTAGTGTCGTCATTCAAGAATTAAAAAAAAATAATCTTCTAAACCACTAAGATCGAACCAGGTGATATAATTTAAATTACTATGGAATTCCGCTAGTTATTTTTACCATTTACTGACTAATATATTTACCTAGTGTATTACTCCGCTATTTCCTGAGCCATGTGCGTAAATGATCAGATTCTGGCTATAGAGATTTAACATTTATTAAAAAAGATTTGGTTCCGAACTGAAAGAAAATGATATTGTGTGTTTCCTTCTCTCGGGCACCAAATAGCGGTTCTTCCCCACGGAGGCTGCATGCATAAATAACTATGGAGCATCCAGAAGGTAGTTTCGTGGTAACGAAGAACCTAAGCCAGCGATGCTGGTCTGGGGGGTCATTAGGACTACTCCGCCCGAACGCTGGTTGGTGAGAAAATTACCTTCTTGCCCAGCCTTCACCGCCACTATTCAAGGTTTTTTGTGAATTACTTATTATCTGTCATTTCTCGGTTATTTCATAATACTTCGAGTTTTATAATTACACGTCATGGAGTACGGATGAAATAATATAAAATCGAAGCCAAGAAGGGTTCCGAATATTTTACTGGTGGTGTGTGCTTGAAGTAGGACTTGAGAAAGATAAGTTTTAGAACTGAATGTGTAGATTCATATCGATATCCATACCAGGTATGAATATCAATATTAGATACTTCCGACCCCTTAAATAGATTTTTAACACAGAATGTGTTTTAGCCATGGACTAACTAGCCGAAAATGGAACGCGGGATGGTAACGAAATGTGTGACGGATGATTTTCACGTACAACCGAGTCGTTGCTAGGGATATGGTACTTCGTCGTTTTTCATCCCACAAAATTCGTTGACCATTCGTTCGAAAGCTCTAGATTTATCCAACAATATTATGTTAACTACTGCGAAGTGCGTGTCCAACAAACTGAGTTATGAGCATGGTTATATAAATAATTGTTCACACACAGGTGATCATTCTCAATAATTGATATTGTGAACATGATTGCAACCGCTTGTTAATTTCTGATGATTTCATTGAGCTTGTGTTTCGATGATTTGATTCATAGCAGGTGATCTGAGTATTACGAAAACGGTTTGATTTGTGAAGCGGAGGTTAAATAATTTGAATAGGTAATTTCTATACTTTACACTCTAGGAAGCTGTAATTTCGTTTGTAGCCTCTTTAGGACATTTACTTGACGATGCTCAGGGTCCGGATCAGATGTGTGGCTCTTAAAGCTAATTTCTATGCTTTACACTCTAGGAAGCTGTAATTTCGTATGTAGCCTCTTTAGGACATTTACTTGACGATGCTCAGGGTCCGGATCAGATGTGTGGCTCTTAAAGCTAATTTCTATGCTTTACACTCTAGGAAGCTGTAATTTCGTATGTAGCCTCTTTAGGACATTTACTTGACGATGTCCAGGGTCCGGATTAGATGAGTGGCTTTTAAAGCTAATTTCTATACTTTACACTCTAGGAAGCTGTAATTTCGTATGTAGCCTCTTTAGGACATTTACTTGATAAATCGCTCTTGATTTATCACGAATTTATTTCGTATTTTTTTTCGTAGTTTCATACTATAACTATATAAATTGATGGTATAAATGAATAGTAAACAATGACGCTTGTTTGGTTGTCACTTGGTTGCGCGACAACGCAAACACATTCTGTGTTTCAATAATTTCGTCCGAAGTATGTAAATAGAGGTAACCGGGGGTCCAGGGGGCTTGCCCCCTGGCGAGGCGCGGAGCGCCGAGTTTTTTTTTTTTTTTTTTTTCATTTTTATTTTTATTGATTCTCGATCTTTTCATGCCGGTTTTTATGAAACTTGATCAGAAGTGGTTATGCTTTGTTTTTCCAAATCTTTCCAATTCAATCATTAATTGTCTCAAAATTAAGGTTGAAGACTTATGGGATCCATATCAAGCCTAAATAACTATAATAAAGTAAAGAAACCGACAAAACCTTATGTCTGTCATGGTGAGAATCGTGGCAAGTTTTCATCGTCTTAGTTTTGTATTTCTTTGTTTTTTTTTTCATTTACAATCAAAATAAAATATAAAATAAAGTTTGAAAGTTTGGAGATAGATACGAGTATATTTGTTTTTATCCTAATGTTATTGTTAATCTAAGTAGTTATCCAAAAGAGGTTTGTTAATAATATTTTCGTTTTCCACAAAAAGGACATTCTATGCAATCAGGGCTTGTCTCCGCAAATTGGGAGGAAGACATGGTGTGGTTCTCACTAGATATTTTAATTGAAAACGTATACTTCATTGTTGCTTCCGAGTCATCCTATAGGTAGCGAAAGTATTGTTTTCATTCGGGAGATGAAAATTGTGTCGTCTCTAAAATTAAATTTTCCACTTGCAATTTACGTTTTAGACCATTCTGAACAACTTTAGTTTCGTGTCTGCTTGCCTGTCGTGTGTCCCCAAATCCTTGTAACAAGCTTAATTTCCACAGTTTTTTCTGAATGTGCGGATTAGAGTGTGTATGGTCCCCTCTATCAGTTTCATTGATCCCAAATCAAATCATTGACAAATGATCATTCGGCAAATGCGCACAAGTAAATTCCATCAAGCATAATTTTCTCACACGCCCTGGTCGTCCGATCACGCACAAATTCGGAGGATAGTTGTGAGAGGATGATTTGAACATTCAATATCAATTTCAACCCGAATGTATCAATAGTAGCTCCGACGCATGCGCAAACGTTAATTCTATTAAGCATCATTTTCTCACGCCCTGGTCGTCCGAAAACATACTCCATCTTAATTTACTATTTTCCTCAACCATAGGAACCAGCTATGGGTTATTTGCCCATGTGATTAAAAAATATTTGGGTACCAAATTGTGCTTTGAAACAGCTGAAATGTCTGCACAAACAATTATTTAAAAAAAAAAGAGGGTTGGTAATTTTGCTATACGTCTAGGAGTCTTATTTTATGGTCCAAGTCAAGTAGTCATTCTACATTTATACGAAATACCTGCTTATAGATACTTCTTCGCGGTAGTCCGTGGCGGGTGAACAGTTAGGAATATCATTTGAAATTCAAATAACTCTCTGACTAAATGACAAAAGCCCTGTGTTTTAAGAGATAACTGGCACAACGAATTCTTCCTAACTCTCCCAAACCGTTCCGTAATGCCACGTTCTTCTCTCCTTGTAATTGAAAACGTATCATTTAAATCCTGCCCCAAACTGTTACCTCTCGTGCGGGTCGGCCTTGAGAATATTCTGTGCTTAGTGTTTCATATTTCAGTGCTTGTAGGATGTCGTCCGTACAGACTTGCAAAATTTTCTAGTACTCAATACCAGGAACAATGCTTACCTAACTGCGAGTAATTTAGTCCAAGATTTTCCAAGTCTTGGGCTATGCGCAGTTGGGTTGTCACCGAGCCTCGAGTTTTCTAGGAAACGATCATGTAATTTTCAAAAGTTCGATCCTTCGAACTCGGTTGATTCTAAGCGTCTCTATTCTTCACTGCTCTCCGTCTTACCTTCCAGACTCGCTCCTCGGCTGTCATTCCCCGTCGTAAACTTGATGGTAAACACAGGCTACGTTTTTCTTTGTTTTGTCCGATAATTTTGGTCCTCCAGTTCAGCTCAGACTCGTATATCGATTCGAGTCTCCGTCCTTCTTGGTTTAGACTAGTAATTATTCTTTCTTTCGGTTTATTATTTTCAATAAATAACCTTTGCAATCGACCAAACATAAGGAAATTATTAACCCCTCTCAAAATTCGTTGCTTTACCTTTCAAGATTCCAAAGTCCGTCTGCATTACACTACCATCCGAAGAATGTTTTCTCCAAAACTACTGGACCAAAGGTTTCGAAATTCGGCATGAAAACCTTACATCGGGATGTGCCTCTAATCTCGACATCACTATTTGAGTCAACCCTTTGGGGTAAAATTAAGGTTAGAAATGTTGGGGGGAAAAAAAGAGAGAAAAAGTTAGGAGAACACTGGGTTTGCTGAACGTTCATCCGTTAGCTTCACATAAGGGGAAATTTACTGGAACTGTTTTCCTTTTCCTTCAACATACATACTGATACATTTTCGGTTCGAGGTAAGACAGTTTTACTATGTAGGTTGTATTTAGTGAACCGAAAAGCGGATTCCAGTACACTTAGGTCAAGTACATTGAAGTATAAGTTGACGTTGAAGTATAACCCAGGAAGTATATATATATATATATATATATATATATATTTAAATATATATATATATATATATATATATATATATATATATATATATATATATATATATCTTCTTGAAACAGAACCTCAATCACCTAAATGAGCAAATTAAATGCTTCTTGCATCGAGCCGTCAAATTACACCAAATTTCTAATTCAGAAGAAAGCTTGGTGTCGTCGTTCTAAGCCTGGTGTCGTCATTTTATAGCATACTAAGATCCTCTCATTTATTAATTAAATTTATTTATTTATTTTATTTTACTTATTTATTTATTTTTATTTATTTTTTTTCGTTTCTTGGGAGTTTATTTGGTTGTTCGCTGGAATATTGTAAGCCAACCAACCATCAGGGAGTGTAAAGACCAACTGTTATCGAAGTGTAAAGACTTTCTACGAAGCGATGAAAGATTGCGATAAACTGAGAACAGTGCCAATAATAGGGTGGGATGAGCCTGCCTTATTGCAATAAGGTGACTAATCTCGCATGTGCAGTTGAAGTATCTATTTATCCGTATACACCTACTCTTTTTTCTCTGGGCCTCTTTAGGAAATGTCTATAGATACAATTTATTATTCATATTTCGTTTACTATTCTCATTATCTGTATTTCGGAGAAATACTTTTACCTTTTTCCTGAAGTGTCTTCGTGGTTTCTTCGTAGTATGCTCTCCTCTCTTCCTACCATTGTTAGTGTTGTATCAATAATTCCCCTAATAATTCCTATGACAATATCGATACTGAATTAGAAACCACGAGCTAGATGTATCCTTTTTGACCTAAAATTCAGTTGCAAATTGTCAACTACTATTTTGTAAGTCCTATTTTTCGTTGAGTTCTATACGAAGGATGAACAACTTATTTGGCAAGATTTTTCCGAGATATTTTAGTTAGAAGAATTCAACAAAAAATAATATTTATATGCCTCATTGTGGCTCTACACTGCAGTAAGGGGTGGGATAGGCACATCCCACTGAGATGTTATGAATAAGGGATTGGGGTGTAATGTTTTGCCTTTACGTTGGAAGAAATCATCAATTACGAATTGGAGTATGTTAAAGCATCATAATTATTGAAGAAAATAGTGAAAATTACAATGTTGACTGACTTAACTGCCTCATTTTACGGATCTAGAAAAATAGTAGTTTTTCCGTTATGTCGATGCCCTAAATGGTGTTTCTCCAACAACTCCTTGGGGTTGTTCAGAACGCTGAAGGATGCTAAAAAACGAACATCTCTGAAAAATCCAACTTGTCAGCTCTATTCAATTTACCTGGTGCTGTTTGTGGTTTCTTCAAAAAGAAACTGCGAAACGGCCACATATTTCGAGGGGTTCTTAAACCACTCCAGAGGGTTTGTAAGAGCAAAAAATACATTAGATATAATTGTATTTCCCCTGAAGAGAACGATAAGTGAAGGTTTGTAAATTTGTGTTTGTTAGTCGACTTTTCTGGGCTCAAAAAGAGCTTCTCAGAGTAAATATTTCTGTCAGAAAGTCGAGAAGCCTATTTTGTTTTCGTATGTTTCATCGTTTGTTGAAGCTTTGTGAATAAATGACACCACCCCAAAAATTACGAATCGCTGAAGGAATTTTAAAAAATATATAAATAAACAATGTAGGTATCATAGTGACTACTATATTTATACATTATTTACGTGATTACTCTTGTATTTCGTCAAATACTTGGGATTCTTGTGGATGAATGGGTTGCATTTGTCGGAAAAATCACTTTGAATTTTGAATTATTTTTACCTTATGGCCGCTGTGAATCAAGCCACTCTCTCACAGGAAAACTCATTGAGTCTGAATAGCCGCCAATTTCGGTTGAGATTCCCCCGGGTGAATTTACCCGCTCCGACCCTCATGACGTGCATCAGTGCCTACACCACCCGTTGAATTGGAGTCCTATCACGTCCCGTGCAACACATCCTTTATTGGTGCTTCGTCCGTATGTAATTAATCCGCCCGCATCCAGCAGTGTGAAATACGGCTCATTGAACACGTTACACTCAACTCTCCACGCGAATTGAAGCTTGCTCTGGATATATTAGGATGTAACCGTATTATCCTTTTAATAATCAATTGGTCTGCTATGTGGTTCAATTTCCTCACGCAGGATGTGATATGAGCTCACTTTATACATGATATGAGTTAATGAAGTATTCATGACCTGAATGTCCATTTTACATCACATTTATGTTGTACGAATTATTTTTGAAATAGAAACATTCTATCGAAAATTACTTCAGTGATTGTAGTATGTTTTCAACTTTTGTTGCTACAAATACAAATTCATTCAAACAGGTTCGTCCAACTTTATTTTAATGTTATCCTTTATGGTTATAAAGTTGGTTTCTCGACATATTTATATAGCACACTCTGCAATCGAGGCATGTCTTCTTGAGCGACTAATAGAAGAACCAATGCTGGTAGTATAATACATTCACAAATCATGCCAGTATATCACTGATATTGTAAAAAATTATAAAAGTTCTCGTGTTTGCAAAAATTCTGATGTCACGACAATTTAAATATGGCTTAACCATAAATATCCAAAAAGGCTGTGCCTAGTAACAACCTCTTTTGAAAGATGGTGTCAACGCAACATGTAGTGGTCAGTTTTTTGTTGTCTGATCTCATACAATATTAAGAGGGGGTGGAGATGACATTTCACAGAACGATGGAAGCGCATCAAATCAACACTTCCGAACTGCACATATTTCTTTTACCGTAGACGGTTTGGAAGGGTCGAAATGTATCTGTTAAAAGTCATGTCAGGTAGCGCTGTTTCCAAAACACTTATTCACGGAAACATTTAAGCCCGTTCAACCGTCCGGTTGAAAATTGTTGATATGGGTGAAGCACTGACGACAGTTTTATTGAGGCTTTACGGTCTTGCAGGTATGAGTTTCCCAACGTAGCCGTTTCTGCTCTTCACATTTTGCTTTCCTAGGCTTAGTTCCTCACCAAATCGTGTGTGTCAGTCGTTCCGGGTACATCGTTGAAGTTGGTTGTTGTTGAGAGGCCTCGTTTCGCGTTTCTTCCAAAACGGTTTTTTGTATTTTACCATTCAATCGAAACTCGTGAATTGGCTCCATGTCGTTTGATCAAGTACTGCTAATGTGAATTAACGTTTGTGTCATCTCTTTCTGCCCACGTAGAAGGGTCCGACACAGGTAATTATTTTCGTTCTCAATATGCACCTACGCAACAACTCCTCCTTCAAAAATTATGATTTCAAAAAACAATTTGTTCGTGATTGTAGCATCAGAACATAAGATTAAGTAGAGATAGCTAATTCCTAATTAATGGGCACCTAACTTATTGCTTACACACTTGTAGGCACTCATACTTACTAGTCTACAGTGTCCGGATTATGCGGTTGTACAGCTCCTTCAAGTTACTCACCTCATTTGAAGGCATAATCTTCAAGTTACTCACCTCATTTGAAGGCATAATCTTGTGAAAGCGGTGCCTAAACACGCTGTTTTTTCAATTATGATTGTTATTGTTGTATTAAGCGCATTAAACATGTTTACCTAGCTGGGTAATTTTTAGTCCTTCATGTTATGTGAAAACTTTTGTTTTATTTCTCGACCACTTGTGACTAAACTTTGTGGATTTATTTGCGGCCAAGTGTTTCCAATACATTCATATCCTAATCCATTATTTAATACATATTCTTTATTGAATTTTTTTGGATTTCGTAATCATGCTAAATGAGGAAATTAATAAGGATGGTTGTTTCATCTTGTTTAATCAGGATGTTGCTTCTAGATAATATTGGGATTTAGTTACGTACAGTCTTCGGTGTGTCTTTCATTATATTTGAGCTTTTAAAATATACCGATGAATTACTGGACTAAACGTTTACTTGTTACAGCAATGAATTGTGTACCCTTGGCAATTTACTGACAATGAACTGAGAGGTTTCCTGTTTTATCTGATGTAGTTCAAAAACATCATTCTCCGAAGTTAGTGCGTGCTACCTCGCCATCTCCGCCAATATAATTATGGAAATGAGCGCACAGGAAAATTAGCTGGTTCTCAGCATCTCCGGAATGGCGCGTATAACGGTTATTAGATGATTGTCAGTGAAATAGGCGTAATGTAGAAAAAAAATTAGTTAGGTTGCCTTCCCTCGAGTGTTGTTCAGACTTTATGACTGAGAATAATCTACATCAGGAATCTCGGGACCTTTCGAACGTGTGGTCGGAGAGGTTCTTTCATCAAGATCGCTCTTATCATCGCGGATATTATACTAATGGTAATTACCTCTCATAAAATGTTGTTAGCTTCTTACCTTACAAATGGTGGTATAAATCACTTGCCAGGAATATGTAAACAACTCATTGCAAATTAATACACAAACTTGATAATTTGTCTGGATTGGCAAAACTTCCACTATGGATCAGTGTTCTTATCAAAACAATCCAATCCTTTAATTTAGGATTATGACGAATTTGAGACGAAGGGCCACATCGCCGAATTCGATATCAATATCGGTAGAAGAATGCGACAACCTTTGTAAGATCTTGATAATGCATTACCTTCCTCGGTTGTCCGAGATACCAGTATCCTCTTACCGCTTAAAATGCGTGGGAGGAGCAAGTTCATCAACTCTTCCATAGGTCGCACTGTAGACACACTCTGGCGGACTGAAACCATCATGGGTTCACAATATCATAGGTGTTTCGCTTTTATTAGAATGACCATCTTAAACAAGAAAACTGAGAACTAATCTAAGCGAATCAGCCGCTATTTCTGAGAGAAAAAAAAAATCATTGAAATTCCTATTCGTGTTCACTTTTTTTACAACCCTCATTTCCTCCGGTGGCGTGAGCCGTTTGGCACCATTGAAATATGGCATAATAAAATCTAGGGCACCTCATAGAATTTTGATTGATTTATTTTAACATTTCAACTCTTACGTTTCTTCCCTTGCAGTTGATTGAAAGTCACGCCGAAATTTCAGGCCCATCCTCCCGCCGTTATACGGTTTTTGAGCAACATTTCATAAACTTCGGTACATTGGTTTTGTAAAATAACGGCGAACAGCGTTCAGCGGATTCCCGAATTCTACGTACCTGGAAAAGGAATCAAAAAAATTTAGATGAGGTGTGAGGGGGCAGGAGTCTGCCTTCTTGGTCAATCGCAAAGGTACATTATTGAGAATAATGAATAAAAAACATATTTTACCGTGTAATTCTGTACGACAGATGTAAACTATCTTATGTAAACCTAAAACAGGTGTGCTCGAAATTCCTCTTGGTTCTTATGTAAAATTTTCAAAACTTCACTTAGAACAGATGGCTTTTCAGTTACAGAGTTATAAAGTCGTTAGATTTTACTTCTTTTAAAAAGGGTATAATGTTCAGGTCAAGGGTAATTTTGCTTCCAGTAGTTTGCATGGTTTGTCGAAGCTGTGAAGTCATATTCCCATATCTCTATCAACACCAACACACTCAACCTACCCTTCTGATCAATATGACAATACAGACTCAAGTAACTATCCAGGTTGAAATCCTTTTCTTCATTAAACTTATTACTTATGGTACTTATATTCACCAAACTAAGTTGGCAACGTTCTGAGAACTGATGAATAACTGTGGAATGACCGCCTCCTAATGTACTGGTATATATATTATATCCTGTTTAGCCGTAGATTGTCATTTGATTCTGTTACCTTCCGTTTCAGATCAAGCACATAAAAGAGCAAGAGGCCGCAGCGACGATAGACGCAGTTCAACAGGGAGAAGTTTCCTCGTCGAAACCTACCATCCTCACTAACGACTTTTTTGGTCCACTTCTGTTAGAGGTGAGCTTCTTTCAAGTATTTGTGGATTGCAATGTTTCATCAAATATTCAGGAACTATTTAGCTTCTATATGGACTATATGTTTGAGCTAGAAGAATAAATATCTAAGAATTGAGCCGATTTTGTTATTCCGTTAGCAATTCAGTCTGTGAAAGGTGTTCTAAGATATAAACCTTAACTTATGTATTTTCTTTTTAATTTAATGTACTCATTCTTCACTAGAAGTTTAATTGAGATGAGAAGTGGTAGGAAAATCTTGTGCATAGTAATTTATAGATTAGTTCTGCGAATATGGGTAACCTTGCTAAGATTAAAAGGAAGACCAAGGAAAGGAAGGAGACATTGGCTGAGAAGACGTTTTACCTGAGTCGTTCATAATTAAAGCTGTCACCTCCGTCTTTGATTTGGCTATCAACTTTGCTGAATAGCATGAGTGGCGTTTAGTTGATGATTTATATTCCTTATACAGCACACACAAAAAACTGATCATGTAAAATTTCAATCTCAATTTCAATAACTTGTTTTTCCCGACGCTCGGTCATATATATTTACCCCTATCAACTTATCACTGCAGTTTGGCAGTTGATTGTGAATGATAATTGATTGATTGTTAATTTTATTATCTCCATGAATTCTTAAAGTCGGAGACTATCCTCGAGTTAATTTGAACAGCATGATGCTGGAAATACGGTCATTACTACTCCAGCTAGCTCCAATCACCTTGGAACTCAACACTTCCAGCTGCTCGTTCGTGACATTCAGATTCCGGCCCACCTTATTTTTTGCCTTCGCCGTGGTTCACTTTTCGTTGTAAATGCCAGCTCCCTCCCTTTTATTGGGCGCGGTCTTCTGATGCCGGATTAAAAAAGCCGGTACCTCCCAATGTCGCATTGTCGCAACCCTTCACCTTCATCTGTTATTACTTTGAGCTTTTTTTTATTTGCTTGCCTTCGTTCATCTCTAGCTTTCAAAGATAACGATTTTACGATTTGAAGGACAACATTCTTCCTGCATTTTCTTCACTGGTTACTTGGAAATCATGCTAAATGATATTCCGACATTTCATCTTTGTGCTACTTATTGATGATATTCATGGTACATCCTAGTGGTTTGGGAAATTCCGTTGAATCCACTAATAAAATTAATAATACTTACCTCCGAGATACGTTGATTTTACCTATGCTGTTGCACATCGTATATCATGAACCACGCTTGTATAGTGTAGTTACTCTAAGCAATGTTTCGACTCTTTGGGCTTCGTGCTGTGATATGATCGTTCAAAATTATTATTGTTATCTAACTAGCATAGTTATTTGTAATTTTACTTGAAATTTTTTTAATCACCGTATACTTAGTTTGATTTCTTCACTTTTGTCGAACTTCTGACTCACTTGAGCACTTGCAGGCCCAATGCCAAAATCTCCCTCTATGGGATAATGGAATTTACAAGAGGTAGCTTTTCACATTTAAATTGCGTTAATTCAATTTTGTTGCAAAAAATACATAATTAACACAAAAAATTTATTCCACTTAATTGTAAAAAGTAATGAGTTTTTCTTCTAATGATTATAATTTTAATAAACTCCCAAAACCTTAAGATTACTACCGTACTATGTATAATTTACTATCCATAATCATTCTCAAACCTTAAGAGCACTGCGTATCATTTACTATCTCATTTACTACCTATTCCAAGAAAACTATCACCCTCACTTAGTGAGGGTAAAAGTATCCATGGCTTTCAGATCTGATTACAAGTTCCTGTGAAATTTGTCGTATCTGCTCTACTGTTCTTAGTTTTTGCTACGAAAATGTTGTCTTCCGTTATTTACATAATTTTTGAATACGATAAAAGCCTGCGGTTTCCCCACGAAGTTGTGAACTGCATTGGCCTCATTCTTCGACAGATTTATAGCCGGAGATGATGGCTGAATCAGACGGAGATCAGACGATAATTTTACTTGATTTAGGCTTTATGACTTCGGGGCGGCTCCTGCTCAACATGAACCAACGCTAGTTACAAGGCTCTCCCTGCAATTTAGTTGATTTATCCCCGTAAGTTACAGCCCCACTCTGGCTCCTCTGAGAGCGTCCATGGATATTCTTCCCATTTATTTTATTCTGGCTAGCTCGTTGGACGCAATGATTCATCGCATCCCTCTCTTAGATTCAGTTCCAGGCATAATTTAAACCATGTATTAGTTTCCGGATCGGATAAAGTTCGCCTTCTAGCTAGCTCTCATAACGCTATAAAATGCTATCGATTTTTCATTGCAATATTCTCTATACACAGTTTCCTCATGTTTCTACATTTTTCGAGAATTCGTCAATCTTTTTACTCCACGGCGCCACCCTGATCAGCTGACTGAACTTTGAAGCTGAAGCATATTAATTTCATGTCGTACCTATCATTTTAGCCATTTGGCTGCAAGAGGGATCTAGCATAGCAGAGCCTAAACCTCCAAAGTTTAGGTTTTGCACGTCGTTAAAATTGTCTTTACGAATTAAATCAAAGAAACGTAAAGATGTGTACCACTCGGTCTGTGTCGCTTCTCTATCCCCTTTAGCATTATATAAATATGAATATGTTTAACATATTAGTTCCCTCCGGTAGGTTCTAGAATGATTTTCGTATTTTCGGTTTTTACTTCAATTTAAGACCTCTTACGCTGCTTTGATGGTCATATGCATTGTACATCTACCGTTGTCACCACTCAAAGGTCAAAATCCGTCAATTCATATTAGACTTGTGGTTGTTGATATTCGAGCCAAATAGATATCTCAAAAATATAGCTCAATGTCATTTAGGATTTTTCTGATGTATGAAGTATGTATCCTTTGAATGTCTGACATCGCGGTTAGGTTCTCATACACAAGAGTGAACCACTGTACCAAACTCAGCTTTCGAAATTGATGACATTTTTCGAATTTTATCGCAAATGTTCCAACGATTCTGATGAAACGTACATAAGTTACTCTTTTTATATGTAATGTACCCTGAGATCATTTATAATATATTATAGTACAAGAATTTTGAAATTTAAATGGAGTCTATGAAAGTTAAATCCGAACTGTAAAAGTAGTGTGAAGCCTCGTACTTAATTTTTTTCCCGCATTAATAATTGTGGTTCTTGTAGATAACGGCACTTCTCTCGCTTCCATTGTTTTGATCGTCAAAAAATGTGGCGGTATAATATCCACTTGGCACGTACAACAATCAGTTGTAGATAAGGGAAGATTTCACTTATCAAAAAGGAAACCGCACAAGAAAGAACCGATAAAAACTATGAAAACGAGGGATCCTGTTATGAGCATCTCATTCATATAAAAAGAGAATCCACGCGCCAATTTCGACGAGTCAGTAATAGAATCCGTGTTGAACAACAGCTGATCGGTACATGTTTATCAGTCCTCACCTAATAGTACCTACATCAATATATTGGTGACGTAAATGAATCAATGTTCCTTGATAGTTTGGTTTGTGCTAGTTGCGTTGGTGTGTTTTCTGTAATTGCCTGACCATTTAAACTATCCAAGTCTCTACATTTTTTATATTTTAGTTGGTATAAGTGAGTCAATAAGGTTGCGTAATCCAGCATTATTGCGTAATATATTGATTGAACTGGCAGGTGACTCGTTTGTGAAATGGCGGCGTTTCTTGGTCTTCACTCAACTGCATAAGCTAGCATTGATGCGATTTTGATCACCTATATTTATTTATTAGGGAATGTCTAGTCTATTCCGAATGATACCCGCGAACTTCGTCAAATACATGTGTAGTTACCTACTCGTACTTCATAACAAAAGCAAAAGGGAATCCTCAATTGTTTTGTAGGGATGACCATTTCCATGAATAGTTGCACAACATTGCTCGGCTAAAAAAGAATTAATGAATTTGCAGTTTTAATTCGCGGAGAGTTCGACAAACTTGAAAGTGGTTTTAAAAAAATGTTGAAAACCTTTATTTTTCCATGAAAATTCATCGGTTTATGATCCACTCGCTATATTCAGTATACTAGATGATACTCCCATCTAGGAATTAGAATAGGATCGAAATTATCGAGTTGCAACCTGTATATGGCGCATTCCACGTCAAAAAGGAAGCTCCAAACATAAGTCCTCTCCAAAATTGACCCTTTTCTCATATTTTGTTCCTATATGAAAGAAAACAATTCCCCCCGCATTTCAGGTCTTTAAAATTATTTTTGGCGCTTCCATAGGCAGCCGAACTTTACAGAAACTGACAGTAAGGGTCTACTTAGAACCTTACACGGCGACCGGAAACCCCACATAAATAAAAATGCCTGAAAACGAGTTTTTCGTGGTTTAATGGTTTATAATCTTGACTATTCTGCCCAAATGGAAAAAATTTCCTTTCTAAGTTCTAAGTTTCTGCTAAGTTCTGCTGCCTGTGGAAGGCCGAAAATAATTGTAAAGACCTGAAATGTTTGGGGGTGTGGGGGATTCTTTCGTATATTTACAAAATGTAGAAAATGGTTAATTCTGGAGAGAATTTATTTTTGGAACTAATCGTTTGACGTGGAATGACCCAAATATCAAGCAGTCATGAACACTGCTATACATTATGACCTTCTTGCATACCTGTTGTTGGAGCTTATGATTTTGTTCCTTCTTTGTTCTTTCATAACATCATAGATTGATGTTATGTTCTTTGTTTCCAAGTTAACCTTTTTCCCTTGTGATCCAAAAGACAAAAGATGTTTGTTTCCGGATATCAAAATATCAACCCGCATTCGAGCTATCTGAATACTTATATCTCGCGTTTCTTCTATACGGGATTGTGTTCGCAAATCCTACCTCAATGTTTATCAGATAGGTATGTATTGTAAATGGTTTTAGGATCAGCACCTCTCCCTGCGCATGTACAAAACTGAAATCATGATATATTTCTTCATCTGATCTCAAGAATTTTACTGGATGGGTAACATACTGTGAATGTCGTCGCCTTGAGACGGGCTTTCCAGTTGAACTTGTACATCATTGTCTCAATTTTCAACGTACACCCGATGATTTTGCCAGAGACTGTCGGAAATCGCTCGAGTTCGCTGGCATGAGCTCTTTGTGCCTCGCATAGCTCTCATAGTTTCCATCTGATTCCTCTCAAAATTTTGAAGGTCTGCTGTAATGTTCTATACACAATTATTCCATCTTCTTGTCATTGTACAACCTTACCAGCCCGGTACATGATACATTCATAATCTATACCTCTTATCATGTAAAGTCTTTGCTTAAATAATTGTGATTCATACACGGTCATCATGTTATAAATGTTGAGACGCACAAGGTACACACTTTTAATATATCTTCTAGTAGTATGAGAGATTGATGTAGTAAATTGAGATGTTGATGGAAAATTGATGATGAAAGCAACTAACTGTTTCCGAAAAAAAGAACCTCGAGCATATCTGTTTCGTTCTTAATCCAACTCCATGAATAAATACGTATGGAAAAATCTTGTATATTTTGCATGGGTCAGAATATTTTCCAACCATTTTGTGGTACTGGTATCTCTTCAGTCCTGCCCTACGTCACCTGGATTTGTTGCCAGACGAACTGTTCTGGAAGAATAGGGATCTTTTATACAGAGGCCTTCTGTAATCTTAGACATTTGCACTAATCCATAATTTGTTTCAAATGCAAACAATCTTCCCCTAAAATCAAATCGTTCTCATGTCTGAAGTGAAATGAAACCTGAATTTGCCTTCCAAATCGTCGTTGGTCTTCTAACCAAGTGAACAAGGCTTTGGTGGAATTGTTTTCCCTCAGTTTTATGGTCGCGAGAGGCCGGCACTATACGGGGCTGGAGCACCAGTGGACCTCCCACCTTCCAGCCTCATGTCTCCCGCTCCAATCAACCTGGTTTGTTCACCAGAGCGAAGTTTATGTCCTCCCACTCATCACAGCTTCAATTTTTATAGTTTTATCAATCTGTCGTTTATTCGTCCATTTTAAAGATTCTGTTTCTTCACCTACTTAACATCTTATAGCCTCGTTCAGTAATATTTAGTTTGCATTGACACGGCACTACTCAAGAGAGGTTATCAAGTCCGATTTTGTGTTGCAAGGTTTAAAATTGAAGTAGAAGTCGATATTACTATATAATGTAAGTAACATTATATATGTATAGTTACATATGTACATTATTATATGAATGGTAACATTTAGTTTGCATTGACACGGCTCTACTCAAGAGAGATTATCAAGTCCGATTTTGTGTTGCAAGGTTTAAAATTGAAGTAGAAGTCGATATTACAATATAATGTAGAACTGCATCTACAAGCTAATGTAGATCCTCATTTTTATATCTGTTCATTTAACATTTTTGAATCCACCATTGCTTTAATTAGGTAATCATTCAAATTATTTATATTTTTCTCGAAATATGTGAAGGTGATATAAAATTTAAAGAATTGAAAATACTGTAATCACCCTAATTGATTTTAAAGTAGAAAGACAGATCCCAGTAAAAACTGTTGAGATGAATTCAGGTTATCGGGTTGTTGTATCATAGATTACATCCGAGTTATCTGAAACGTAATCACAAGATTGAAACGCACCATCAACATGAAGGCATTTTGAATAATTGTTTTCTTACTACCCTTCTTTCACCACGGAATATTTAAATAATATTTTGTAGAATTAGTGTCCTTCCATCTCCTGCTACTGTCAGCTTTTCGGAGTTTTATCGACCCTCCCTCATCTCATCCCACATCAAACTGCCTTTACACACGGTCCGGATGGAGTCTCTCGGTGTTCCACAGATAAACCGGTTTATCAGCTCCTCGGCAGTTCATTAGGAGGAACTCCCGCGATAAACTTTCACTGGCTAGTCAAGTAGCCCTATCGTCGTGGCGCCTGATAGCGTTTACCCAACTCCTTCATAGCGAAGAATGATGTGTAGTTCTCTCTTTCAAAATATTTCAGTCTTTTCCGTTTCCAGAGATTGTCTTTTTCATTTGATAAGAACTTTTGGTTTATAATTTTCAGTAATGAACCTTTGTAATCAAACAAGATATCATAATTTCATATCATACATATCATATCATAACAGATATCATATCATCTACCCTAATATTTTTGTTTCCCTGTAGACTGAGCTTCAAAGAGTTGTGATAACTTTCGAAGACGAAAAAAGTCCTTTTCATAATCCATCTAACATTTTAGAATTTTCTGATAAGATTTGGTATCTCTTGTTACTACGTATTCGCGTATAGTTCGATTTGCAACATGATTATTAGGGACTTGGTTTCGCACTAAGATGGTCTTGTAAGAATTGCATTGCATTGGCAATATTGGGGTACAAAAAAAAATCGGTGAACACATCATCTTGACATATTTGTAGGTACCTACCTACAGGTATATATTTATAATGTAATTTTTCAACCATTAGGTAATATTACTGGTAATTCAACCATTAGGTAATTACTGGTTTTCAATCAGTCCCTTTTAACATATGTGATACCTAGTGCCCACTCCGAACTTGGATCTCTTAAACTTCCAAAAATCTGTGTGCGTAATCGTTCTTTCAGGAAAAAATTAATTGAATCTATAATTGATTGTATCGTATCCATTTCATCATTCAAGTTTCATAACAAAACTATTCTTACTGCATATATTAATTCGTTAACAATTACCACATAGTTCTGTCTTTTGTGAAATTGAAATCGCACTATTATATTGACGTAAAATTGACGTGCATGGAAATGTACAGGGTTCCAATTTTCTGTATCCATGCATTATTCTCGTTCCACTCGGAAAGATTAATTAAATAACTGCTTGTGGCCAAGCTAAAGGTGATTAGAGAGTAATTAACATTAGACCTAATCAGTGGCCGTATTATTACGCGAGAGCTCCACCGCTCGTGAATAGAATTGGTGCTCGTTATATTCATAATAATTGCCCACTCTTCTACCTGCTACCTCCTCCCCATTTTTTCCTTTATTTTCCGTTTAATGGCGGCTGGGGAAGGCTGCAATTATTCGAGGAACTCGCTTCATGTTCCAAAACGTAGAGCATTCAAATTAAGGCGCCAGAGGGCGATTAAGGCGGAGAAGCAAGGGAACGGGGTGTGGGATGCTGACATGACTCGACCCGATCCTTCACTAACAGTAGTTTGCATGTTTTGTTTGATTTCCTCCTTCGCCTCGATTAATAAGTGGGAGGAAACCAAGCATTTCGGCCTGGACCCTGTGGGAAGTGGTTTTAAAACCTCCGATACGTTGTACACGGTCATGAATGTCTCCGCTGTTGGAAAATACGACTTTGCCATCTCCCCCAGTGATCTACATGGTCCGTTATTCGCCCACAACATCTACCTGGTCCTCGGAACAGGAATGATGACAGCGTTGCAGTTGAGGATTTATATCTTTACTGTTTCGGATCAGTGTTTTGGAGTCCACCTATTTTGTAATATCTTTACTGTCATCAATGATTTACGTCAAAAAACGGGGTCTACTATCTATTCTCGCAACTGAAGAATGACAAACCAAGAGTTCTGTAGACTCCTTTCTCTTGCCCTCCTCAATAAGATAAATGCATTCACTTCTCATCTGAAAAAACTGTTAAGGTTTCAGTAACAAATACCTAAAGATGTGAATTTTGCATGACACTGTTCCAGTACTAAACGAATATTTTATTATCATTACAACGCTGTTGGGGGAATTTTTATTAAATTTTCCCTTTTCGTGTTTTTAGGGACGTCTCTTGGAAGCTTGGCGGATTTTTAATGCTTCTTTTAGTCTTTGATTGGTTGAATGCGGAGGGAAATGTTTCCACCTTCACAACCCAAAACAATCTTTTAGTAGGTACTTGTGCGACCGTGTTGTCATCGATTCGGGTCGGAACAGATTATTAGCGCCTACGGAGAGAAAACATAAACGTCATCAGTAAAATTCGGATTGTTGCATCACATTGCTTCCTAACCTTCAGTTGTGGAGAAGCAAACAGCAAAATCACGTTAGAGTGCGTACGGAAATGTTTGTACGCCACAACTCTAGACCCTGCACAACTCCACGAATCAAAAATTTGTCTGTAGGAATGCAAAAAAGAGTGAGAAACTGATAGGAGTGAGAAATACTGTGACAGTATTTTAATGCCAATTTTTAGCAAACTAAAAAAAAAAAGAAGATTGGCAAAGAAAAATGTTTAATCAAGTCGCAATTTTGACATGTTTTTAGAGCAGGTGATGTTGTATTATTAGGTTATGCAACAAGTAGGAATTAATATTTTTCAACTTTCGATTCTATATGGTCAAAAAATTGTATTCTCCAAATTAGTAAAAAATATTGATTTACACAGACGATATGATTTGATTATAATACTGGGTATTTAATTTTAAAAAACTGTGTTTTGGAAGACGTCTCTCCTTTGATTAATTCAGTAATTTGTTGGTGTCAATGAGCTTGAATATGACCGACTGAGGTATTTGGATTACGTAAGTGCGTCCAGGCAACAAATAAATTATTCAACTGTTCTCTTGAATTTTATCTGTTGGCCAATGTCAATGTGGGAGAAACAGAGAGAAACGTGAGCACCATGATTTTTTAAATTATTTGCCACCCAGTATACTTATACCGTGTTCTAAGATGCATTTTTTTCTTCTTTTTCTCAAATTTCGAATTATTAGGTCTCGGAAATACTCTCCGGAAAACCCCTTTTCGAAGGATGCATCATTTGGCTGTATGTTTTATTGGTCTACGTCAAACCTGCGAGTATTGTCGCGACGCAAGGGACCTTGAGAAGTGAAAGTCGCTTTCAGCCTGACGCCGCATGAAGCAGCGACGTTGTGCAATGCCCTATACCGTCTCGTCCTCTAATAATTGTTTTGGCAAATGCGAAGTGACGTACAAAACTAAACTGTTATGCAACTGCGTTTCCATAATTAATTAGTATTTTGTTGAAGTTCGTACCCAATTAAATTCCGTATTGGCAATGAAGTTGGCTAGATTTTATTTTCCAAAAATGTCAGTCTGAAACAAAATTGGTAGAGGCTCTAAAACGGAGGAAGCTGAAGCGGAAATGCAATTTTGATTCGTAGATGCTATAAAACGATAATTTTTTATACAATTTTTGGAGCACTGTGTAAAGCCCAACACATTGATCGCAGAAAATTTTAAGTCTCTGATTCATTAAAACAGTTCAGCTGTAAACTATACGTTAATTCCAGGGAGACTTGTCTTCTTTTGTGTAATAAACTAGCTGACCCTGCGGACTTTGTCCCGCCTAACATATTATTCGTACAGTCTTGGTTGCAAATAACAATAATTTATTTATTAAAATTCATTATCGAATTGAAGCGAAGAAAACGTTGAAAATAAATAATGACGTAGTACGTATATAGGGTGAATACGGGTATGTAAGGGATTATCATTTTGATTCATAATGGTGGAATTCATTGTTTAAACGATACCTATTAATCCTAAACTGTTCTTCTTGCTTTCCCCTTCGCTAAGCCGGCTGATCTGGTTGGACCCGGTCATTGCATTCGTCTCATAATGTCCTGCAGAGGCTCCCTGTCAAATTTTACCTTCCTAGTGTGAAAAGGAGATAATTTAGCTCACTCAGCTGATCAGGAAAGAGCCCACCGTTTTATTCGTTTCTCGATGTCCCAGGGAGGTTCCCTATCAAATTTCAAATTCCAAGGGTGGGTTGGAGAGATTTTAGCTAAGTCAGCTGATTTGGTTGGAACCCGTCATGCATTCGTCTCTTAATGTCCTAGAGATAATAAAATTTCACATTCCTAGGGTGAAAAGGAGAGAATTCAGGTAAAAGCCCATAATTTTATTCGTTTCTCGATGTTCCAGAGAGGCTCCATATCAAATTTCAAATTCCCAGGGTGAATAGGAGAGATTTTTGCTAAGTCAGGTGATTTGGTCGGAACCAGTCATTGCATTCCTCACAAAGTCCTGGGGAGGCTCCCTATCAAATTTCACATTCGTGGGGTGAAAAGGAGTCAATCATTTTATCAATCAATCTATCGGTATTCGTCTCTTGCAATGTCCGAGAGGGTCACCTTATCAAATTTCAATTCCCTTTGGTGAACAAAAGAGAATATTTAGTTTTATATTTTATTTTTATTTTTTTAATTATTATTATTATAAATTGGTCTTGTTTGAAGCAATAGGTGCTTCAAACTCAATATTACCCTAGCTACGTTGAAACTCTCCCCGACCAAGATTGCTGCAGTTAATAAGGCGTTTTTAATATCAATTTTCGATGATCTATCTTTACGAATAGAAAATATTCAGCTCAACCCTCCAAAATCGTCTTGATATCGTTGAATTTGTTATCTAAAATCCTTTACGCCTAAAACCCACCATTATGATATCTTATATATCATCATGAAATAGTCTAATGTAATTGTCGAAGTGAATCAGTTATCGTTGAAGTGGATAATTTAGAATGAGACGAAGAAGCAAACGCGGTTTTTTCAATAAAATGGTGATTTTAAGGCTGGTAGGGGTGAGTTGCGAAATTTCTATAATAGCCTATCTTTCTCTCTGGTGTTCAAAGGCGTAATAAACAGCATCAAAATCGGTTCACGATTTTGGTTGCGCATAAAGGACAAACGTACATAATTTTATTTTTATAGATACAGATAAACAATAATTTCTTCCTATAGCTGACCTCATCCCAACATAATTTCATCGATCAAATTTAAACTTTGTAGTTTTCTTGAGAACGTTTGAGAATTTCTCATCATAAGTTCGAATTAAGATTTAAGCCTCCTTTATATTTATATCCTCTTTAATTCCTGTCCTATTAGTCTGTGATTCATAAATTTTAGACGAAGACGGCCTAAAACCAATATATCAATACTGAATATTAGTATAGTCGTTAATATTCAATTACTGAACCTATTGTAAACATTACTACGTTTTGGGATAACACAATCAATTGCCACCTATTCATCGACGGTGGCCCAAAGTTTCCGAAAAATATAAAATTAAATTATATTCAAATTCTGTCCAGTAGACCAGTCGAGGTTCAATGAAATAATCTTTCAAATTTGTTGTATTGATTTCAGGCTCTCGAAGGTTTCCTTTTCGTAGTCAACCAAGACGGCAAAGTAGAGTACGTGACTGATAACATCGCCACGTTCATCAAATTCTCGAAAGACGAGGTTTTGGGAAAGCCCGTCTATAACATCCTTCACCACGGGGACCATGGCCGTTTCAACTCCGCCCTCCTGCCTACGGTTTGGTCCACTCTTGAAGGCTCCTCCTCGTCTGTCGTAGCCTCAGGTAAACTCTCAAAACCACTGTCTATCATTCACTGCAGGATTTGTTTACTTGAAAGCCGATCAAGCTTGTATGGTGACTATAAATTGCCCGAAGCCTGTTCGGTTTTGCACGTAAATATCGCAAAATAACCACCCTTGTGTATTTGTTCTATTTCTTCTGTTTGACGTAGAAGTGTATGATTGGAGTTTGGTCTATAGAGTTCGATCCCCTTTAGATTCCAACAGTGATTCCAACAATTTGGTCCAACACTTACGGATATCGTTGTGATCATTCATGCAAAAGCCCGACTACCCTTTACGTCTATCAACTCATATTGTAGTTTGGCATCAATGTGTGACAGTGCAGATACAAATACACAACTTTACTATTGATTATATAAAATCACAATAAGAGGATGCTATTGCGATTCATTTGTAGAATAAAGTTGAAATTAAACCCGAGAATGTGAAATATGTTGAAAGTAAAAAAGTCTACCAAGTTGGGTGTGGCACAAAGCTTCTTCGTATCCGTAACATGAATAGATCATTGAAATCCTTTGAATAAACTCAAAATATTTCATAGCTGAGAGAAGCAGTAAGTCAAAATGAAGCGTGAAACATCGTAATCTGACAATTTGGCAACGATAAAATGAAGCTTGATAGATATTACGTTTGATAGATAACTCGTATATAAAAATTTAACCAAAATAAAATGGAGAATTTAGAAATTAGGCTTGTTACAAGGATTTCGCATTCGCTCATGCACAGCAGCTACTAATTGTAAAATCGTTTGGGAATTGATGTGGGATATATACATCTTCTATTCCCACTATCCCACTAATTTGAGCGAGATCGGGCTTCTAGGGCGCGAAAAAATTGTTCTTAATGGAATTTACGTTTGCACATGCGCTGAGTGAAGTATTGATGTGGGAACAGTGAAACTGATAGAGGTCCATCTACAACTGAATTCGTACAATCCCCGAAAAATCTATCAAAACCGGATGAAAACCGTGAAGCTCGTTACAAGGATTTAACTTTTGTGCATGCGCAGCAGCTACCAATGAGTCAATCATGTTGAAATTTATATAGTCTGATTAAATTGTATCGTACCAACTATCCTCCGAATTTGAGCGAGATCGAACGACTAGAGCGAGAGAAAAGCACACATGATGAAATTTACGTTCTCGCATGCGCAGAGTAAAGTATTGAATGGGAACTCTGAAACTAATAGCAGGCCCTCGGCAGCCTGACCCGTACATCCTCTGAAAATTTCATGAAAATCGGATGAAAACTGTGGAAGTAAAGCTTGTCTGCTTGTTACAAGGTTTTGCGCAGGTTTTGTGACACACACCCACACGTACTGTCTCGAGAAAGGTCTATAAACGTAAAATGCGAGCGAAAAGTTTGATTCAGGGGCTGGAGGGGGGGGGGGGGGTGTCATATATCCCGAAAGTGGAAACAACTTCCGCTACCTTTGGTAAACTCGGAAACAAAATCTAGTCCCTAACTACCTGACAATATCATTCTCACTTTTACGTTCATGTCCTAACTATATCTTAGTTCTAACCAAAAGTGTTGTAAGTTCTCTGGTGTAATCAGGATATGATGTGAATAAAAGATTAGTGAATAAATATTCAACTTATGAAAGTTTACTTCGAATATGTACATTAATTTATACTTGAGTAAAGTTTCACATTTTTGAAAGACATTGGATTTTTGTATCCCTACCTAAATAGTGAATGACGACAAAATTATACAAAACCTTGGATCATTATGCTTTTCTCATAAAACTGAATATTGGTAATTGGAAATTTGATAATTACTATCAAACATTCGTTGTTATGAGTATAAAATATATATTTATTCAACAATACATTCAATTAGGTGCTCAAAAACTCACTCGCAATGACTTATGTTCCATCAAATAGTTTGAAAAGTCTTTAGATCATGTTTGAAATGCTACCTAACAATATGCACTACCGAAACCCAACGTCAAAATGAGGGTTCATTCGTCGATTGGTACCCATGGGTGTAAAATAGGTATTTTTACTATTTTTAAATGGGCAGTAGAATTCATCCTTACAAGTTCGACACGATTAGTCACTTTCCTACGATTAGTAGTTTTTTTTTTCTATGATTTTTCTAAGATCGTGCAACGGTACCGTCACACTAAGTAGGCGGGAGGGGTGCTTTGTCGTTGAAAGTATTTTCATTTAAAAAATATGAAATTGATGTGAAACTTTACCATCTCCAAAGTAAAATGTACACCAGGCCCCCCTCCCCCCTCAAATATAATGATTTCAATATTTAAACAATAGTTATAGTAACATTAAAGCTACACCTACTCAATTACAGGTTTATAATACGGTTTATATATATATATGACGTAGTGTCTGTTCCATTCTTTGTTTGAGAACTTCTGTAAATTAAAACAGTTCTCAATAATGTTATTAAAGTTTGAAACAAATGGGGAACTTTCATCTGATGGAATTTCACATTTTTAACAGGTTCGGATTGAAAACCGCGCACTTGGAAATCCCCTAGTAACAATTTTCAGCCCAAAAGGCCGTTTAGTTTGGCCAAAAAATTGGTAGGAAGATGACGCGTTACTTAGTAGTGTAAGGGAGCTGAGGGACCCCCCCCGCAGGCAGGAGCTGTGACGTCATAGAGCAAATTAATTTCAAGAGCCGTTTTACCGGTCAGATACCCATTATGTAGCACTTTTTCGGAAAGCTCTCTCACACCTCTCTGTTGAGTGAATATAAAATAATCATGAACATTCCCCATTGTATCTTCTGAGCGAACCTTGACTAAAGTCGTTTGGGAAAGTAGTTATTATTTTACTTTTTATATTAATATAATAGGTAAATTAATAACCAAATGCTGACATATCAACGTGTGTTATATAGTAGGTATGGCACCTATAACCACGTTTTTTTGAAAGGGTGTTGTTCTGATACCACGGCTTCCGTTGAATGATGGTCTTGCGTATTTTGTCTTGGAGTAATCTGATTTGGTCCTAACGTTTTGTGCGTGGGTATTAGACTGTATTACTTGGGAAGTGTGAATGAATAACGGAATACCTATCCGCATGCTGAAAGTGGGGAGTCATAAATTCACGCCAAGCCTTCTCTAAAAGAGCCCTTTTGTGCTGGGAAATAAATCATATTTACCGCCCTTGCTTTTAGCACTTACTCTTTACCGACGAAAAAATCTCATCAACCTTTTTTCCCCCAATCTATTCAATTACATTGACCGTTATTTTGAATGTGCAGAATAAACTTTCCAGTTAACTTATAAACCTATTACCTACATATTATATTAATTGAAGTTAATTCTGGTAGTTAATTAGGAACTGCTGATAAAATATAATAAATGATTTGTTCTTTTCAAGTTTTCAAAGGTACCGAAAGCGTTGTTTCCACTTTCTTAAGGTGAACAATTTGATTAATCAAAAATAAAATTATATACCACTCCCCACCTTCACTTGGTTTGACGACTAATATCTATAAAATTAAAGTATTACGGGAGTCCTCATCATGCAATTATTATAAAACCAGTAAAAAATAATAATAATATAAAACACTTGAACTTGTATGATTATTATTGCTGTTGTATATATATATGTGTGTGTGTATTGCTTTTAGGAGGTGGTTCTTCCTCCAATTCGTCGAACCCTCCGCGGAATCGAACTTTCAACTGCCGATTCCTCATCAAACCTCCTGACGACTCGAACCAAACCGTCGAGGAGAAACAGCAGAGGGTATCGAAGTATGAGAATATGCAAGTGAGTACATTTTATACTATTTTTACAAGGATAAATTATTGGCCGCAAGTTAATACTTCTCTAATTATTGTGGTAAGTATTGAAAATACGGTTGTCATTTCTAAAACGTATTAGGAATATGAAGGAAAAAACTTGTTATCTATTCATAATTTTATGTTGAAGTCACATAGCCCAAGTGGTGTCACGAAGCTCATAAATTATTAACTATAATAATTAGGTATGTACGAATCTGTTATTCGATTGGAACTTTGTTATAACAAACGCAACGTTTTAAGAACTTTTGGATACAAAACTACACACATGCTCGATGCATCCTAGTTTGGTAAATTAATAAGTTACTAGTAATTTTGAAAATTAGTTACATTTATTGTTGGGTAAAGCCCTTAGTTCCTTCGGTCCCCGCAATAATGTTTCGCCGTAGCGCTCATTGAAAGAAGTTAAGCGCGATCTACCTTACCTTCCCCTTGGTAAACCTCTTTAATTCATTCAAATACCTTTATTTCAGCGATCTTTATGAAGGCTTAAAACCATAAACTGGTCATGACATCACGAGCTTTTAGCATCACGAAACCACTCAACTAGTAGACTTCCCTGACGTTTTAAATTCCACCCCTGTTCCACCGCTATATAGACACTAAATCGCATTGCGAGCGGCAACTTGTCTGATTGAATGCGGATCTAAACGTAGGTGTATACATAGTTGGGCGTAATCGTAATCATAATTACTATTACAAATACAATCATGAGGTTTTAGAGTTGTGGTAACGATTATAATCACAGACCCTGAAGATATACGATTACACTTATGGTTACGAATACGATTATGATTAAATTCGTAATCATAGATATTCCTCTAATTAAATTTGTAATCACAAATGTTTTTGCGATTACTATTGTATCACAAGTTTTTTATGTGATTTTGGTCGTAACAACCGATACCCCCTATAAATTAGCCCTTTACCGCAGATTTCCCCCTATAATTTCACTCAAAATCATAATTTTTCCTGTGATTACATCCAAAATCTTTGTTTTTCTGTTATTACTGCTGTAATCTTAGTTTTCCCTCTTATTACAATTGTAATCTTATTTTTTTCTGTGATTACAGTCATAGTCCTGGAGCCAGGTCCGAAAATAGGTAGTAATCTGCGGAGAAGGTTTGAGATTGGATTTTGAAAATTTATTCAGTTCTGAGTGACGTTCTGTGTGAGAAAATCTTTGTCTGCCATCTCAAAATTGGTGGAATACGAAATGCGGCCTCATAAAGATGGTTTAATTTGCCCCATTTTAAAGTTTTTCTCTAATAATTCCTAAAACCGTACATCCTACTGAAATTTTTATACGTAGCAAAGTTGTAGAGAATAAAAACGACAAAACGATTCGATCCTAAAACTCTGAACTATCTCTCTAAATAAGCGAATTACAAAAAATTGAAAATCGGGCTGATTTTGGTCCAGTCCACCACCCACACACCCCAATGTAAGTCAATGGGGAAAGGTCTCAGCTAAAAATATGTTCGATACAAACTTAGGAAAGTATGTAATCTTGTGTAGAATTAGCTTTGACATACTGAAATCAGACCAATATTAACGCCACTAGGTGAAAAACGTTGTCTATTTCCACGAAAAATAAAGTTACAATGTTAAATCAATTTTAGTTGTTTTCAATCAAAGTTAGGCCATCATCCGTAACAAACTATAACAGTTATTTTTTGTTACTGATAATGGCCGAATCGTCGAAATCAATTTAACATTGTAACTCTTTATTTTTCGTGAAAATAGACAACGTTTTTCACTAACTTCCGTTTTGAAATGTGCTTCCACAACTTTGCTACGTATAAAAATTTCTGTAGGATGTACGGTTTAGGAATTATTAGAGAAAAACATTAAAATGGACAAATTAATACATTTTTATGAGGCCGCCCTTTTATTATAGTCCACCAATTTTGAGATGGCAGACCAAGATATTCTCATTCAGAATGGACTAAATAAATGTTCAAAATCGAATCTCAAACCTTCTCCGCAAATTACTATTTTCGGACCTGGCTCCTGGACTATCATAATTACAACCTCAGATGTGATTTTGGGCCATAGTCCTGGTAACCCACTCCTCAGTGCTTTAGATGGTCCAAACACAGTCCTACTGATATAAGCTCTGCTTATGCATAACATTCACAATTCACCCATAAGCCGAGGCTTATATCAGTAGGACTGTGTTTGGACCATCTAAAGTACTGAGGAGTGGGTTGCCAAGTGTTAATACGACACGAAATCGCATCTGAGGTTGTAATTATGACTGAAATCTCAGAAAATTATAAGATTACAATTGTAATCACAGGGACAACTAAGATTACAGCAGTAATCACAGAAAAAAATAAGTTTACGGCTGTAATCACAGGAAAAATCATGAATATGAGTGTAATTACTGGGGAGAAATCTGCGGTAAACAGCTAATTTATAGGAGACATCGGTTGTTACGGCCAAAATCACATTAAAAAACTTGTGATTACAATAGTAATTGCAAAAAATTTTGTGATTACAAATGTAACCACAGAAAAATCTGTGATTACGAATGTAATCGTAAGTGTAATTGTAATCGTAATCATATCTTCAGGGCCTGTGATTATAATCGTAATAACTCTAAAACCCTATGATTGTAATCGTAATTATGATCACGATTACGCCCAACTCTGGGTGAATATCGTGATTCTCGCTTAGGAAGCAGTAACGCCTCAAATCTTGCTTCACCTCATTATTATATAAATTGGTTGAAAATCTTTAATGTAGCTTCAACATCGAGCTCGTTACAACCCTTTCCAACGTTTTGAGCTATGTTCTTCTTCAATGTTAAGTCGTAATTTCTCATCACCACCCATTCATGCATACAGTTTCTTACGAATTGCTATCGATCAAATCCCTTTCTTCCTATAGTTTTCGGATGTAACCGTGTAGTTGAACAACGGATTTCACTTGTATAGGGTGTCCTTTGCCTATTATAAGTGCCATAACATAAGAAACCTGAAACTCATCGTTGCGAATTCTATCTATTTAATAGAAATGCCCTTGAAAACGAAGCTGTTTAGTCGTAGCTGATTTTAAAATAATAAATAAATAAACAAATCGGTTTGTTGCTACGATGCAGGTACCTTCAGTAATGATATCGGCCAATTTCCATAGGAACAGATTAGATAATTCAATAAGCCCTTCCCTTGCACACCAACACAATCCAAGCCATTGCAGAAATGAACTAATTAGTAGTTTTGCTCTTTGATATCACACCATGACGTATCCCTTTTGACTATTTCTAATTTATTCAATTTCATCAATTATTTTGAACAAAAGGGAAAAATTTCTGCAAACTCTTCTATTCAAGATCAAATTTTAAATTATTATAACATTCTTAAATTCATTTAACATGTTATTTGCGTCGTTATTTGAATTATTAATTTTATTATAGACTCATCTAAATACCCTTATATTGATTCAAATTTGAAATACAGGATAATTGATTAGTTTATCTAAATTTTCGGCTTACGGGTAAAGGGAAGGGTAACATCATCAAGATTATTATTACGTTGTGAAAACAAGTCATCCAACGTGACGCACGCCGTTGTGAACCTGTAGTAGGGGTTCTGTATTATAAATAATAACAGCAATTTATTTATTTATTTATTTTTTTTTAATGTAGTGAAGCAATAACATGTCTTGTAGAACAATGCTGAATAATGAAATGCTAATGAAATCTAGATAAGATAGTTCTAGTCCTGGAATAAGCGTTCTCCTGTGAAATTGCACAAATTAATGTGCCATACAGCGTAGTTCGACCACACGCATCAATTCCAAGCTCCTTCACTCCTTCATTACTACTTTAGTTACCTACTAATAATCATAGGGACCTTTATTTTGCATTCTCCAATTTTTCAGAAACCGAAGAAAGTGGATAGGAACTATTGAGTTCGTTGTCGGTGTGGGAGAGAGCAGCGGGACGATTGAGTAGTCAATGAGCGTCGCCAGCTCGTTCACTTTATGTTTCGAATGAAAGTGCACTCTTGTACGATAAGCAATATACTGTTTAGCTTTTTCGTCGCTTTTTCCTACGATTGAAAGGGGGAAGGAGTTTTGGCACTCTGATGTAGCAAACATCGAAAGAATTGTAAAAAATAGGAAGTAACTTATCGTGGGAGGAAGCCGTCGGTATACAGTTTTGAGGGAATCGATTATAGCGTGCGCTATCATTTATGCCTCTCAGTGAAGTGGATACAATGTTCAAATTTCTTGGGTAACGACAAATTTATAATTTCAAGTTCTTACCCGTTTTATTCATTTTGATATGTACTGATTTTCTCACCTGGCTATTTCCACCTTTCTAGGTTGTCCAGATCAATTCGACGCAAATCGCTCAATTGACATCAGGCGGCGACAAGGACGAAGAGGGCAACGATATCGGTCCGTGCCTCATGTGCGTGGCTCGGCGGATTATGCCGAACGAGAAACATCACGCGGGGACGTCCATGGAACAGTTTTCAATGAAAATGGACCCCCAAGGGAAGATCATCGGAATAGACACGACGGGGTTGTCGCCAGGGTTATCCCAATTCATCGTCAAGAAAGATCTCCTTGGAAGAAATCTCGACGACATAGTTCATGCTGGTAAGCTCTCAAGTTGATTGCTATAATAAACCATAATTCGTACTGTAGAAGCTCAAACTTGGGCTTGAATTCAAAGTTCGCTAACCATTCGTTTTTAAGACGTCCCTCTGAAGCTAGGCTTCGTCAGTAGAAGTGCGTGGAATTGATCCAGGGGGTGTGGGTCAACCCAAATATGAGGGTGGAAAATAACCGTATACAAATCTGTTTCAGACCATTCTAAGACCGAATCCGTGGAAAAACCCATAGGCGTATGCCTGTGTGTTTATGTGTTTGACAAATTTTATCGACGCTGCTCGGGCCAATATTCTCAACCGATTTTCGTGATTCTTTCTTTGTTCGATCCCACTTTTAGTCTAGTTGTGCGATAAACCCCTGAAATTTTGAATTTCATTGCGGAAGAGAGGAAATGGAGGGGATAAAGTCGAAAAACTTCTTTTTTTCGAGACATTTTCTACACCACCTAGGCTACAATTCTCAATCGATTTTCGTGATTCTTATTTTGGTCGATTCCAATTTTAGTCTAGATGTGCATCAAACCTTGAGAATTTTTGGATTTGTCGTGGAGGGGTAACACTTCGTCCGATTTTTGTCATTCTTATTAAGTTCCACCAAGAATTCGATCTAGTTTTGGAACGTGTGTCAGGAGTTTCAAATTTCATTATGGAAGGCATTAATGGGGGGGTAATAGTAATAAATCATAGTTTTAACTAGTCTCGTCTGATTCTCATGATTCTTTTTTGTTCATTTATGAATTTGATCTGGTTTTTTAACACATGTCAGGAGTTACAAATTTCATGATGGAAGGTGGTGAATGGAGGAGTTAACTGCGATATATCTTGATATTTTTACTATGCTCATCTGATTTCTGTGATAGTTTTTATTATTTGTTCGATCCAGATTTTAATCCAGTTATGCAACCTTGGAAGTGTTAAATTTACTGTTGGTGGAAGGGGGTAAATGGAGGCGATTATTCCCAGAATCATGATATTTTCGTTTTTCTTTTGTTCTCTTAAATCCTACAAAAATTATATAAAAATCTATTAATGCAATGCACGCATTACTTACGTTATATGTTTCAAACATATTATTACTAGTATTATACAGTGTACAGAATAGTACAATGTTACTTGTTGTTTAACGGGGAAAATGGAAGTTCATGAAGAATGTAGTCTATTTCCACGAAAAAAGAAGATTTACAATGTTAAATAGACGGTTAGGTCATCAACGGTAAAAAACAATGACTGAATTTAAGATAGAAAGGACAAAGCTTATATAGTCACAAGTGAAAGGGAGCTTGAATCCCAATGGTCGAGAGAAAAGAAGAGGCTGGAAGATAAAACCAATCCAGTGCAAACAAAGTGAAAGGGAAATTGAAGCTAATCCGAAGATGCGAAATTGAGAGGTGAGGGTTACTAAAATAGTTTTCAACATTGAGAAAGAGGTAATCCAAGCAATATATAAATGGTGAAATATATTATGGGAAATCCTCCATTGGGCATTTACCAGACCTATCACTTTTTATCATTTCGAATTTTTCGAGTACATTCAACATACCTCCTATCTGTCTATTCAAAATTGAAACTATGACCTCAAGTTGATTTGCTAATGTAGGTTTACCCTTATTGTCCCAGAAATCCTCTTCATGCTCGTTTATACTTTCCCAGAATTTCTTACCAGTTTGCCCACATTACTCGTGGCCACATTCACATTTTAGTTTTTAAACCCTACTAGCCTTTATTTAACGGGTTGGTTTACTGCAACCAGAAATACCAGTTCGGTGTAGTTGAACTTGTTCTTGTTTTGATGGATGGTAGATTATGTCTTGAATGTTTAGGTTTATTACTTTTATTATGTTCGATTTCAAATCAATGCTACCCTCCACGCTTGGTCAAAGTTCAAGTTCTTGTATCATACATAACTCATTCATTTCCATTCGAGTTAGCTCAAGTTGGGATGGTAGTTTAGGGCAGATTTCTAAATGGCCTCCTTTGAATCTAATTTATTTTTTAGTATATCTCTCCGAACTCCTAAATGTTACCTGTCCAACTGTTTATCTTATAGTGCAAACAGTTAAAACAGTATTTAAACATTTCAATGCTTTATACAGCCGTGCTATTACAGACAAATTTATCACCATAAATGTCGGTCACGTTATGTGGACAGTATAGCCTTTTCGCTTATTGTAACATGGATGTATAGAATTAGTTGATGGCAAAATTTAACGAAATTGTTGAAAATATTGGAAATCCAATGGCAATAATATGTATAAGGGGCTTTAGGGGTCATTCAATTAGGTTTTAAGAAAACTTTAACGCATAGATACATATTACGATGAAGATCCGACGATGTTGAAACTAGCAGGAAACCTTATGCAAGTTGACATGAACAATACCTAAACAGTCCATCAGATTTGGCCTAATTCTTTCGACGTTTCGTCTCTGAGGACAAATATCACACTTCAGAGCTAAAGTTGGATCTATAGGGTGGGGTTACCCAGGTGATATGAATATATATGTTTATATACTAGTGGAACACGGAGATGTATTTACGGAGTATGTGTCGGCATCTAATAACAGTAGTGAGGATTCGGACGACATGAAAAAATTAAAGTTTTGGGGTTTGGGTCCTAAACTCGAATCAACATCAGACACAATCTTGACCCTGTAACCATTTTGCGAATGTCTTGGTAAAAATATTTTTTTTTAAGTCTTCGTTTGAATTTTGGCTTTTAGGTATGAAGTCCAGATGTTTTACTTCCTCAATAGATGTGGATATGTTGTGCAAGTTTTTGCCACTGGTTCTTCATAATGTCCAACCATAATACTCTTATTTTTAGCTGTTGTATCCGTTCTTTCAGGCGATTTTAGCAAAGTATCGAATCATGTGAAAGACGTTCAATCCCATTCGCATGGAACTTCATCTATCTACAGGATACGGGTGACTTCACCGAACTCCGGTGACAAATACATTCACGTGCAGACTAAGTCCAAGCTTTTCAAATCAATGTCTGAGCCGGACTTCATAATGTCTACCCACTCCATCGTTACGTAAGTGTCAATTTCTTTATAATGAAATGTTACATGATTTGCTAGAATTACTTCGTTTCCGCTGTTTTAATTGATTTAATTAAATATTCTAAACTTTTAAATATCGAATGATTACAGCATAGGTGCTTACCTCAAATCTGATAGTTGGACATTTCCTTCAATTCTTTTCAATAATTGTTTCCTTATTTTACCTTGAAATAGTGATTGTCCTCTCAATTAATTAATGATTGGGAAAAATAGTTTTATATTCCGAAAACCCCCACCCACGTACAGGCTGTCTCAAAAGTAAACCCCCCTCGCCCCTAACTTTTTTCCACTATTTTTGAGACATGGAAGTGAAACTTGGAGAGCGTTTGGGGTGTCTGATACTACGTTTTAAGCAAATAAATCAGGAAAAAAATGCAAAAGTTGTTGGTCTACCTAAAGGAATTGGTTACTCCGAAAAAAAAAAAAAAAAAATCAAGTGACACCTCATTTTAAAGATTTTTTCATGCTGAACACGACGGTGAAACTAGAATTGCATTATCTTATTTCGTTTTCGGATCTAAGCTGATGAACCATAAATAAGCGTGATTTTTCTAAAAATAGTTACTTTTAGAAAAAAATCGCACTTGGTTCATCAGCTCTAATTCGAGAACGGAATAAATAATATAGCAATTCTTGTTTCAACGTCATGTTCAGCATTATAAAATTGTTAAAATGAGGTGTCACTCGGCAAAAAACGGGAAAAAAATTTGAAGTACCCAATACTTTTGGGTAGGTAGTCCAAAAACCTATGGATTTTTTTTCCTGATGTTTATTTGCTTAAAACTTATTATTATAAGGCACCTCAAATAACATTACTCAATAATACATCAGGCAGGTAACTCAAAAATTGTGAAAAGTGGGATGAGGGGAGTTACTTTTTGACACTCTGTAGATGTTGCTTAAAATAACTTGTTATCTCATACCCGAGTATACAAGATAATAAAATATGTCTGCATTACTGTTCTTTGTTGGATTGCATAAGTCGAGGAATGCTCATTCAGCTGTGTAAACGATTATTGTTCGAAAATATAACATCTTGGACGATTGGTTGTTGACTGTCCCCGATTGCCAACATGTGTGGGAGGTTATTACAGATTATATAGCAGAGCATTCAGGAGTTGATCAACTAATGAGGAACAGACACGAATTTAGTTTTCTCCCGATTTTTTGACCTAAATGGCAGCTTTCCAACAAGTTGCTATGTGATGGGTCTAAAAAGAACGAATTGAGAAAAGTCGTATGAAGTCGTTATAAAAATAATTGCCCCCCCCCCCCCCCCCCCCCACTTAGGAACGGAATGTGAAGTTGGCTATTTACATATATGAGGTGACGCGCGGTAATGTTTTCAGGTTATTCCTCCCAAACTTCTTTTATCTCGCTCTAGTACCTTCTTACAATAGCTTAATCAGTTGAGGAAGTTGAGTATAGAAGGATAAGCCCCTCGAATAAAATGATTTGATTTATAGAAAAAGTGAAATAAATTTAATAGTTAAGTAAAATGAATAAATTTGATAGCGTGAAGGTCGGTATTAATATTTTAAGTTACATTAACGAAGTTTTTCCACTCATCATCAACTCTCAAGTCGCGGCCACCTACCCACTAGGTAGGTAATGATTTTTCACATTAGTTCGCCAGTTATTTTATTTTAATCTTCGGTTTTGTTTTTCTTTCCCGTATCTAATGAAGTACAATAGTCCAAGCAAACACGACAGAGTGACCAAGGCGTTTTTATCAGTCGTCGCTTCTATCTTTCCTCAAAACCACGTTCTATTGTCCAGTCGTTTTTCTCATTCCGTGCGAGTGATGTGCAGTGCTGTTAACACTGTGACGGTAAATAATTTGGATCTTGGTACGATGATGACTGGCGTAAGTGGTACCTTGTTCTGCTAGTTCTAAGTTGATTGCATGAAGAATCAATTCAGTTTTCGCGCATTGAATGTTATCTTTATTAAACCCCTTTTGTAGTACAGATAAAGAAACAACTCGAAAGGTTCGCCCGAGAATTCAGATTGATAAATCGTTTTATATACCCATCGATATTAATTAGTTTAACGAATTACTCGTAGTTACTCGATAACTCCATAATGCCGTCAACATTTACATCCCTCCGTTCTTGATATTTGACTGAAAATTCTTGACGCAACCTTTCGTGATATCGGATTGCCTACGCCCTGGATATGTTGGCCTAGACTTGAGTAATAGGTATTTGTTGGACACTATCTGCTGACTCTGGTTAGCCGTAGATACAGTATCTTTTTTTCACCGTAATTCATTTTTAGTTTCGTCGCTCTCAAGCTGTAGATATTCTTGAACATTAAATAATATTACATTCAATTAAAATAATGTCCCTCTATCCTTGTCATAATAAGGGCTGAAAATTGTTCCTTGTTACCTGTAATAAGAGTTTACTCTCCCAGCAACCCGAAAAATCAAAATTATTATGTAATCCGCTTGGGATTTCTTCCTAGAAACTCTTCTCAATCTTCGATTTTTTTCTTGACCCAATCTTAGAACTTCATATGATGCATATATGTATATAATTTGTTTACCTACGTTTTGAATTACTTATGTAAGATCGCTGGGTCAATAACAGGTGCTCCTTAACTTGGGTTTGTAGACTAAGGATTGCTTGAAAGTTGGTTTTCATGGTGTTGACAGGAGGCTAATTATCTTCCAAGTTACTTGTTAGTGTAAAAGGCGTTCTTAGCTGGAAGGTGACGTAAAGATTAAACCCGTTACTGTAAAGTGTTGTGACATTGCGGGAGGAATTCAACTGAAGTTGATAATTTGTTTCTGATGAGTTGATGAGCGATCAACAAGTTTCCTGTTATATTGAAAATTTACTCCGTATATCGGTTGATGGTGAGTATATCGCTGTAAATTAACCTCATAATTCAGTCCGTGTTTACACTATGTGTATGAACTGATTTTTTTAAATATTTAACAATAACTTCTATTTATACTCATTAACAGAATGTTGACATAGCTCATACGATCATGCTGTGTGACTGGAACTTTTTAAATGTAGTAGTCCCAATTAATGAAATAGTTTCATTTCGTATTATTTTTCCAACTCCCTGAGGAGCAAAGTTGATAGTTATGTAAAACTGTTTTCTGGAATTCCTTCAATACCTGGTTCTGGTCCCAGACTGACAACTCTTCTCTTTTTGACTCGGGGAAATGTACTAAGTCACTTTCACCCTTGCTTTGCTGCCGAAAAGCACAACATCGAAATTGCTTTTTGGGTAAGTACCCTTAATAGTTGGTACCTACCTATGTAAAAGCACTTTTTACTCGACATTTCTCCCTAACAATCCCAATGCAACTATATTACTATCAATATGGATACAATTCCCTCTGTCAGTTCTGTCAATTCATCTCTGAAGGAATCTACTTACGTGATTAAATAATAGTCGAAAACAGTTGGTATTTTTCTTGGTTTGTGTAGGTAGCAGTGTTAGAACACAAGCAAGTTAAAATTTAGTAGGAATCCTCTCATCGGATTTTTTACTTAGTTCTCTAAAAGGGGTATTCAGGGTGTCCGGTTGTGATGAAAAACATTTCAAAAGAATGTTCCAAATCATTATCCCTTGGTACGACATTGATTTACAAATATTAGCTAGTACCTCAAGTTGAGGTTGGTATGTATGGCATGGTAGTGATAATTAGGTGGAGTTTGAAGCTGAAAAAGTCCGGAAAAATAATCAGCCTGTTCATAAAAAATGCTTTATCCATTGCTGCATTACTCTCTGTTACAGCGCGGGTGGAGAAGAGCAGTCATTCAATATGGTGGAAGCGAATTCGCCTGCGTCTATAAGCGGGCAGAGCACATCCAGCTCTATGGGAAACCAAATGATGTTGTCTGGAACTGTCAACGGTGCTCCTATTAGAAGTGAAAACACCCCTAGTAGCGTGAGTTCTTCAGAGCTGGCAAACACCATCAACTCACTCAGCAATACCTCCAATTTTCAAACTGTGTCTCTGAACCAGGGTCTGGTTTCCAACGAACTTAGTCACGATATCACGTACGTATTTAGCAGGTGACTTCCAAACTATGTTATTTAAGCCGAAATCCTTTGGAAAATGAGCAAATAATTCTCGAAATGATTTTATTACTAACGCAGATTCGTTTTGTCAACAATCAACTGTGTACGTACAACTTGAAAATTGTTTATGTTTAAAGGAACTATTTAATTTGAATTAGTTCAAAGATCCATAAAATATAGATAGAACCATTGGTCCAACCAAATGGAATTTTAGGTATCTTACAAGATTACACGTTATTTTCAAACACGTTTCTCATTCTAATACTAGTCAGTGGATGTTCTGAAATTCGTCATGCCCGTATTATTATGTTTATATGTTATTTCAGTTTCGCAGACCTGTTTCCTTCGACTACTTGGCCTGACATTGGTGAACGGATCGGAACGGGGTTGGCCGAACGAGGAAGTTGGGAAAGATCCGAATCCCGTGCTTCCATGACATCAGCATCTAGTCCATTAGCGCCTGCCCCCGCCACACCATCCTTCTCGAACTCCAATTTCCCCTTCTCGCCTCCCGTCATGGACGAAAAGGAGTCGAATGAAGCGCAAGGAGGCGGCAATCCCTGCCGGCTAAGGAACCTCCTGACTGAAGGGCTTGGAGCGATAAAGAGAGAATCGACAGACTCAGAGTCTGGAGCCGGTGGCGGGGGCAATAGCTCTCAGGAACATCCTGGTGAGAAAAACAAGTACAGCCTCCTTACCAAAATCCTGAATGAAAAGGAAGAAGACCAGCAGGGGTCGGGACACCATTCAGAGCAGTCATCTCACAACAAGCCTAAGAACAACATGTTACTGCAGGTACTTAATTTGTTCAATAAACCTTCCAGCTTTACACAATTATTTTCAGAAGTGTTAATTGTGAAATTAAAATAATAAGTGCGAGAACACTCAGATGAATAATCAAGAGGTATCGTTAAAAACGTATGTAAAAATTGAATGGTTTCAGCGATGATACGATTTCAGTGCATAGGGTGTTTATTTCTTGATACAGTTACATATCTTTGAAATTTAAAACGGCGTTGAATGACGAGGTAGAGAGTATGCCGGATTAGCTGATAGACCTTTCCGTGATACGTAATCCTTTCCGTAATCAGGGGGTGAATCGCGAGATCACTGAGTGTACTCTACATTTTAGCGTTTTTTTCCCCCTGTAAAAGCCAAAATACAGGATACCATCGGATCACAATGCTTGTGTTACTAGGTTACTTATTGCGCTGATTCCTTCAGCTTTACAGAATTTAGGTACAGCCTCCTACTGAGGGTCATCACATGTGCCACAGAGCTTTATCCTGGCGACTCCACTTCTAGCTGAGAAGACGTGGGCGAGGAGCGAATGTGCCGCGAACCAAACACCCTCAAGCTAATATTCGCATTTTTTCTCATGAACGTTTTTCAGGGAGGTGATTTTCAACGCGATTATAAAGGGTTTGGTTTGCTCATTTGATGGTACGTTAATATTAGCAGGCTGTCTAATTAGTGGAACTATGAGCATTACCAACTACTCCGTTGTGTCTATGATGTTGCAGACTTGATTGGGCGAATTTTAAACTGATCGTTGAGCATGTGAGATAAAAATTTGTGTGCGAAGACTGCAACAAGTAACATATTCACGAGTTAATGGTTAGCCCATTCGTGTGATCCTAGGCCTGAAAGTGATTCTAGTGGAAAGTGATTTTGATGTATATCTTCCAGCTGATATCTCAACTTTGAAAAGATTAAAATCATTTGATTGGTCTTGATTCCTATTTGAATTTCCCCTCTATTACTCGGAGTTTGAGTGGCAGCTTATATTGGGGGATATGCATTTTATATTTCAGCTGCCCCTCCCTAAACTTGGAAAGAATGTATGTACTTTTTTGTTAATTATATTGTTGTATTATATTTTTCCAGCTGTTGAACAAAAACGACGATGACGATATGGAGCAGAAGGTACGAAAATTCACTATTTTATTGAACATTTAATATTGAATTTCATTATTTTTATGGATGATCGTATTATTGCTTACTCATTATATTACTATGTAAAAAATAACTGTCAAAACTGTATTTTGTTACTATCACGTTATAGGGAGGAGCGAGTGATGATCTTCTGCTCAATAATTTGGGGCTTGGCTCCCTGACCTCAACGCAGGCTGAGACCATCAGACGAGGCACGAAGCGCCCAAGCTCTGAAGACAACCAGGGAATGGGGAGTGGTGGAAACACTCCACAGGGTGGTGATGATGGTCCGAACTCGGCCAAACGACCTGCCAACTCCCTTTTGGACACTGTAAGACAATCCACTGCAGTCGTTGTATTTATATATCATTATGAATGAATAGAGAGAGTTCTAAACTTTTAGCTTGAAGTTAAATTGGGGATCGTGAGAGTAGTGGATCTAACGAATTCACTGCTTCATGACTTCCCGACTGTTGAGCGATATGTATTTTTTGCGATTGTTACTGTATTTTTATACTTATCAGGTTGCAATAATTTCACAGGGAACGGTTTTTTTTTTTTTTTTTTTTTTTTTTTTTTTTTTTTTTTTTTATGAATCTAGAACTCAAAAATCAATTATCTGTTTTGAGCTTCATCCTTGCTAATGAAATAAATTGGTAATAAGCTTATCCTTTCTGTTTAATGATGAGAGTCTGTTACACTAAAGTGGTTTTATCAGTCATATTACACTTTGTACGTAGGTACCTCCGTCTGCGCCAGTTTCATCTTCTTCAGTCAACTCGAAGCTGTGGGAGAAAAACCGGATGTTGGCCTCGTTACTGGCAAACCCTCCATCCACTCCCACCACAATCCCTCCTGTACCTGCCAGTGTCATTTCCGCCACGCCTCAGGACAAGTTACCACGAGTTATTAAAAATAATGCCCAAAGTAAGTAGTGTTTTCCGTTTTTCACATTTAAAAAAAAGTATTGCATAATTAGCGTTTCACTACCTACAATTTGCCTTAAATGAATAAAATCAAGTCATGTTAGTGTTGGTTACTCAATAAATTTTCGATATATTTCACTTGAAACGACATTTGGCCCAAATAAGTACCACTCAGCCCAACTGGTATGAGGACGCGCTGATGCGCCTGTCACCACTGTATTACAATGGTTGTTACCTATCACTATTATTGACTTAATTTCTCCTACAGTTTCCCATTCAAATATGGTAACCTTGCTTGACATTATTCAACCTCCGTAATCTGGAGATAGCATTTCAGTTAGCAGATTGCCTAGAAAATCAGATTGGATTCTAGAGGTTGACTCGTTTATCTATCTACTCGTTCCATTTTTGTAGTAATCATTTTCTAAATAAGATACTTTTTTAAAGTAAGGGTGGAACTCGTCGGTATTCAGAAGTTGCTTCACCCTCGAACAACCCAAGCGGGTATTTCTACTGAATGTATACCTCATCATAGATTAATCATTCCGATGCTTAATCAACCTATATACTTAACTATTCTATTTCCATTCATAGATTCTTGGTCTGGCTGTAACGTTCAACAAGGAGGCGGGATTCCTCAATCTCCTCAGGGAGCTGGAGGTCAGGCTATTGGGCGACAGGGAACTGGGCAAACCCTTCATTCCGTTTCTTCACCTGACTTCCGGTGGGCCGGTGAAGACTCATCGGACCCTTACCTCTCTCATCTGTTAGATCAAGTGATAGAAATAGCTCCCGAAGGTACTTTATTGTTATTGAGATTACACAACTTTGTTTCCTTCGAAATAACCATCATTTTTGACTGTTAAATATACAAAATCATAATTATTTTCTCATTATTTGATTGATACTCCTTTCCAGATTCCCCTGCTCTAGCTAACATAATAAATTCTATTGAAGCAAACTCCCAAGGGGTTTTGGGTGGAAGCCCTTTCCAGCAAGATCAACTCACCGCTGAAAAGATCAACGAACGGATGGCAATTAATGCCATTCAAAAGTCGCTTATGCAATGCGAGACGTTGCAAAAAACACCTGTTTATACTGTTTCTCAGGTAAGTCACAATGGCCCGCTCTCGTGATAGTATAGTGTTAGTTATCGTTAGGGACTAGGTAGTTTCTTCACATCTCACGTTCTGAGTGCTAATATATTTCAACTGTGGTCAAGATATATATTTTTATCACGCAGCTAAGATTTCTCCTCCTCACCAACAATAAAGCAAAATTTCTCCACTCTATTCTTTGAAACACATACATGTTATTTATTTCATTTTTCAGTAGTGTCGCCGTCCTGATCGTATGCCATACGTAGATATCAAAGAGTTTTGCATGGTTAAAATAACTCTTAGGAAACGTAACAAAATCATGTCTCGAAATTAAGTTAAACTAGTAAATCAATGATATCCTTCCTTTTTTTTACCACTGTGAAAATGTGAAAGTTTCTATTCTCTGACAGTTGAAATAAATTGAAAGATTAATGGTTATGATTGCAAAATCAACTTTTTTTTCGGGAAATCACTGAACCGCCGCTGTGTTATGATGCATAAAAACCAAAAATATTTCTCCGTATTCATACGCTCTCATTTTATCAATTCAGCACAATCAACACTCCCCTCTCCCGCAAGAAATGAACCGTGAAATATATTGTATAAATGATTGAATATTAAAGATCATACGGAGATAATTAAGAGCTCTAACAATAGAGAACACTTGCAATTCTGATATTTCAATGACAATGAAGATTAGTTATATTAAAGTTCATGTTTTACCACAGGTACGTGTACTTAGGCTTTCCTTCAACTGTGTTCATCTTTTGTTCTGTAGCTATCCTCCGTTCAAGGACAGCAACAATTTCCTCCTCCACCTGTTTATCAACAGAATAGGCAACGATTGACCTTATCTGCTGGTCTGAGGCAAGCACAGTACAACCTTGGACCTCAAGTAAGTATTTTTATTTCATTTTATTATTATTATTTTTATTTTTATTTATTATATATATATATATATATATATATATATATATATATATATATATATATATATATATATATATATATATATATATACTTTGGCACAGATGTGCGGAGAAAAATAGCACATATATATATATATATAGATAAATACAAGGAAAAACTCACAGTTATGATATTTCGGCTTTTGCCTTTGTCAAATAGAAGAGTAGAAGCAATTAAGTAAAGGAATAAACACGGTGATTATTAGAATAGTTACCGTAAAAATTCTTACGAAAAATTTTGAGGAGATTCAATAATAATTTACATACTTGTTAGCTAATTTTTCAGACGGGTTTCGACTTATTGAATCATCACTGGTAGTCTTGTATATTTATGGTCTAGAGTCAACTGATAATAGCTCTTATTAGTTTTCATTCTTATTGTTTATTTCATACTTGCTTAATCAGGCCTACCTTTCGTAAAGGCTTATGATGGTTTTTCCATCATTGTTACTTTAGAGTAGATAACTGGCAGGAAAGTTTCATTAATCGGATAATAAAACGAATATTTACTTATTTTTCAAACTTTCTTCGTTATTTATTTCCTTGAAGTGTCGCCCCCAGTCAAATTCAAACAGAGTTAGGATGTTCTGGTATAACAAGACTCATTAAATGATTCTAAAATCTTAATATAACAATAAACATTCTGCAAGACTCATACAACATTGACCACATTCTTATCTCAAACTGTTCTCTCTATTTTGACTTACCGCTTAATATGCCATATACCTGATATACCATAATATGTTTAAATATGTCTTATTTTATAATAATGTACAAATTTCAGCAACAGCAACTGTTGATACAGCAGCAGCAACAGCGGACTAAACTGTTGCAACAACAAACTAAGCAGCGGTTGTTACAGTTGCAACAGCAACAACAGCTGCTAATTCCTTCTAATGCTGCTGCCACATCGGGGGATCCTTCCGGAATCCATAATATTGACTCTCTTATGAATAACACGGTTGCGCCCAACGTTTCTCTTCAGGTTTGTTATGATATTGCTTTTCTTGGTTTGTTTCTTGCTATGAGTAATATGCATTTTTATTATTATTATTATTATTATTTTAGAATTTAAGCCGCATTATTATTATTCATTTTTTTATTACAGAGGTCATCTAGCGTTCCTGATTCCCAGCTGTCGCCAGTCGGAAGCTATAGTGGCTCTGGTGCCAGCACGCCCAACATCATCGGATCTGGGAGCTCACAGATATCACCTGGCCAGAGGCAACCCTTCTCTCCGCAACCTTTCTCTCCTGTAAAGTTAGTATCGAAACGTAATAATTCTCTCCTTAACTATTTGTAGCCTTGGTAATTCATATACCACCCCTGTATTTGATGGAGAAATCTGGCTATTTAAGTGGCCTTGAATCAATGTTCAACTCTGAATTTCTGAAAAAAATCATATTTGAAATCCCTTTTAGAGTTAAAAAAATTCTAGAATTTAGACACTATATATATATATATATATATATAAATTTGTTTCGAAGCATACTAAAACGGTTCCAAGGTTTTGATATTTTTCATGAATATGTTTGCTTTGCTTTTGGCCCTTCACAATAAACCTATTTATTCAATTGTTAACATTTGTTTTATTGCAATAATTTTTGTTTGTAGCAATAAAGATACTAATGAATAACAAATCTGGTGAACTCACTTTAATTCTTCGATTCGTTTTTAATTTTCCAGTGGTGGTATGAATAGTTTCCAAGGAAGTGGAGGGAGTGGAGGTTCAACTACTCCTAACCAGAGTGGGCAAGTTGTAACCTCACAAGGAGCGCAGCAGGCTCGTATGAGTCCTAGTTCGCTTCAGAATTTCCAGCAGGCTCAACTGTCCCCTCGGCTTTCACAGGTAAAATTTGATTTGTTTATTACCTATTTTGCTTTTTGCTGATTTTCGCTATTATAATGGTCGACAATTTTTAGTAGCTACATAAAACTGTTTCCATTAAAATAGTTTCTGTGCACATAGAACCCTGCATTTCAACACCTTTTCATTTGTTAATACGTTTTACACATTTACTTATATATATATATATATATATATATTATATATATATATATATATATATATATATATATATATATATATATATATATATATATATATCCGCAAAATCTCTGAAAAATGCCGTAAATCGTACGTAATTGTCGTAATCGTACGTTCCGTCATTGCAAATTATGTGTTTGACCGTGTTGTAGAATTGAGTACTTTCTTTAAAGTAAGTGACTCAATATAACCCACAGTGACTGGATATAACCCACATCGCCCTTCAAAAATGTCTTGCCTAAAAATCTTTTAAAAAGATGAATTTGCCATAAAATCAATGAATTGGTTGTTTTAGACGAACATATTTAGTTGAAGTTAGTGTGCCGTACTTGTTGATAAGTTCTGCACAAGATTATGCTTACATTTAGGAAACAAATCATGCAAATTGAAAAATGTGCTAATAAGGTCAAGCTGCAAGGTTTAGCGTCAATTACATTCCTAATATTTTCTATTTTCACTCCAGAAGCCTTATGTGAACCTTGAATTTCGGTTGATTGAACGGGGCAGTGTCAATGATCTTGCTGGATGTTTTGTTACAGGGACAAACGGCAGGTTATGTTCAGACCCAGAGCACTTCATGGTCCCAACAACAAGCCAATAGGATCTCAATTCAACAACAACAAAACCCTATGCTCAATGCCCAGCTCACTGTAAGTATTTTTCTCTTCACTAAATAGAATAAATAAATCGCTAAAATGAGGTATGTTTGAATAGAAGTTTCTATGATGGTAGTGTTTGCTTAAATGCACTTAATTTTCCCAAATATGCTGATATTTCCAGTCGTCATTGCTGTGTAGGGTACTTTTATGAAAATGCTTACTAGCTCATATCAAAAAGTGCTGTCTTACTACTGTGTGTTTACTACTCATGTTTTAGGTTTTGATTGGTTCAATATTGTTAAGGTTATGTAGAAATCAATTAATTGTATAAAACGGTTCTACGGTTTTCCGGCACTATCTAATAGAGAGTTTTTGCAACGCTGAGTGGAGCAAAGAGTGGGAGGAGCAACAAATAAAAATGGAGCATCCTGCATGAGCGCAAAATGCTAACGGTTAGCAGTCAAATCATTCTACGAATAGAACAAACCTACGAAGTAGGTCAAGGGAAACTGAATAGGTATAGCTCCGAATACTTATGTAACCTTCTATGACGATAACCTATAATCAGGTTTTTTCCTATTTTGAGGTGGCCTGACATGCACATTGTAATATTCGTGATTTTCAAAAAAGGTGGTTTGTTTGCAGGATTCATCCTCACTTAAATTATTTTGATAACTTATCATTGGATTCTAAAACCTCACGATCCACCATGAGTCCGATTTTGTTCACATTTGAAGGGTATTTGGGTACAAGTCTCAGGGTGGCATCCTACTAATTTCGTTGAAATAGATAACCATTGCTCATGTGCAAAACCTGAAATTGTTTGTTTTTGACAAAGCTCCGATAATGCTGATGATAATGCAGATGAATGCTATTGTAGTCCTTTGTCGCGTATTAGCATATATACACATCTTCAATATTGGTTCATTATTTTCAATAATGGAACATAATTGGGCAAGGGAAAATGTATAAAATGCCGTACATATCTAACCGGTATAGGTAGGTAGGTACAAATATATAATATACATCTTAATCGTTGTCATGTTGAAGTGACCAAATGAGATCTCAAACCCATGGCGAATTTTGATGCTGCCTTAACAAGTGACCTTCCAGTACCACATCTATTTGACTATTTCTAGTGAAAAAAAATCAAACCACATAGATGAAGTTTTTGATAAATAATTCTTTTTCCATCATGAAAGAATATAGCAAGTATAAGTGTTCTATAAATCGGGCTTAAACGAGGATTTAAAGTGTAGTGTAGTCATGTTAGTGTGACTTTTGAATCGTTTCATTCAACCATACGACAATTCCCTATTTGTAGAGTATACTCGCTGGTTAGCCTCTGGTTTGCTTGCACTAGAAAAACCTCTTTTTTGTACGACTCAGATGGGAGTTTGCAAAAACTCGCTAATTTCTGCTAACAAAATATAATTCCAGTTTAGAATCCAAAGGTCACTTTAGTGACCTCCTGTTCTAGAATTAATTAAAAACAGCAAGTTCAGTTGTTGTAGAGATCACTATGGTTTTCCAACAGGGCGGCAGTTATAACTCCAGTGGTGCTAGAAACTACAACCCTGGAACCCCTCCTGGTGCTGGGGGTGGAACGCCTCCCACCTCTGCAGCAGGCAGTGGCAGTCGTACAGGTCTGCCACCCGTCCGGTCTCTAACCAGTCCAGGATCACGGCAGAGTCCGTTCCCTCCCGAACTGTCACCAACGGCAGCAGGGAGTGCCACCAACTACCAGTTTAGAATCCAAAGGTCACTTTCAGGACCAACCCACCAGTCAGTCGTTCCTCAAGCAACCACTCATCTTCCAGGTGTGTTTAGAATGTATTCTTTTCCATTATTAACCTACCTGCTTTGCTATTCTTAGCTGCTCTGAACGATTCTAAAACATACTTATGGTTTTAGTTCATGGTGTTTGGATGGAGTCTGTAGTTCTCCACTTTGAAGTTCACTTTAGATTTACTTACCATAGCATAGACCAATTACAAATGATTTAAAACCATTTCTTAATGTCCCCTTTACAAGCTATAGTATCCATGTATAATATAAAATCCAAATTGAAACACATTTCAACTCATACTTCCAGAAGGCATGTGTTTCAAACAGTACCATCATGTTGGCCTGATTGTGTTTAACACTCGGCAATTTCGATTTGAACTAGAAAGTCACTAACGAATATTTTTGAACTCAAATTTTTGAACTCAAGAAGGCACATTTGAATGTATGTTAGATCCACTTGAAGAAAAATTTGTAAAAAGTTGCTATGAATTTGTAATTGGCGTCTACCGGGATTTCTAACCATGATAATACAGGTAAAACAGCATAATAAATCCCCCACTTCAATATAAATTTAATCATATCTTCTTGATAAAGTCCATTGCTTCACCTTGGCTGCTGTTGTCCAAACCAATAGCATTTTATATTTACATGTTATCACAACTTGGTGAGATATACTGTGTGACCTTAATTATAACTAAATCATTTTACAAGTCAAGTAATAAACTTGAGTACTGAAATTCAACATTTCTTCTAACAAATCGATAGAACCTACTCGGTAAGAAGCCATCCTACTGGAATGTTAACAAAAAATATATGTTTATACTTTATCAGCTTGTGAGGTTTTGGAATCGTTTAGTAAATTTGTATGATTTTTGTTTCCTGTAGTTTCAATAGAGTAAATTAAAACTCTAATATACCTATTATACAGTGTATAATATCGTAGGTAGTCATGAAGGATTAATCTGAATCTCCACCAGTGACTGGAGAAAATTTCTTCGAGTTAAGTTTGAAGCCAAGCGATAAACTTAATACTTTTGTGAATAAGGAGCGCAAGATCCCGTTTAAAATCACCCTTTTTACAAATTTCTGGTGTTGGTTCCCTGATTTTTCATTTTTCCGAACTATCTACTAATACACTTGAAAATCTCGCTGAACAAAAAGCAAAGATTTTTCCATTCGTAGATCTAGGCCTTTACCTTATGTACTCATTCTAGATGTGAGGTTTTTAAACTTCTGATATTAGCATGAATTTGCCGCATGTTTCATCTTGAGACTATGAGAGATTATGGTTGCTGATTCCCCATTTAGAAATTTCTTTTTCACTTCTCAAAATAGCCACCCTTTCCTTTCGCCTTGATCAAATAGAGTTTGCATTAGTATTTTTGCATAGATGCCCTTTCTATTAGATTTTTCAGGATTCGTGCGCTCTAGTTTCCCCAAAGTTCGTAGCATGGTCATATGAATTTATTCGAATCCTAAATGTGTTGTTTCTCTAATAATAGTTGGCATATTCTGCCACTTTTGCCTTAAAATTTAGAATTTTTGCATTTTTGAACCATCATGATCCCGCTCGTCAAACTTTCTTCATTCCGAAAATCTTCACTTTCTTTCTTTCCTGAATATAGGCAAATTTGCAATCAAGCCAACCAACCATGTATATGACGAAGTCATTCTTTCTACAACCACTTGGAAATACTGTTACGAAATTTTGCTATGAAATCGTACAACGCATTAAAATTGAACCCTCTTGTTCAAACCCCAGTGGGTAGTGTAAGGGTTTTTTCATAATAAAATAGTGGCTTAGTTGATCTGAAATAATGAAAAATAGAAATTACTGTAGAGTGAAAGACATTCTATCAAAAACAAAACAAAATAATAATTTAAAAAATGAAAATGAATTTTTTTAAATAAATAAAGCATGCTGGTATGCTGGTGTTGCATCAATATATACAATTCTATTGATGAAGTCATTTTCTGAGAAATTTCTATGGCTTCTGAGCTGTTTTCTGGTGAATCAGCCTTTCAACAATATTCTTTAAATTAATTTTGTCTTTCCTAATCGAAAAATGTTCAAAGCTGTCAAAAATTCGGAAGCATACCAATGAAAATCCAGAGACCCATGTGCGACTGAAAATCCAGAAAGAGCGATAGGTAACGGATTGAAATTTGAGTTCAGCACCACCGCCCTCCTCCATTTTCAAATTTGACAATTTCCCTTCCTTCAAATTTGGGGTGTTTTGGTAGTAGTTCGCAGATTGCAGTTTGAAAAAAAAAAAAAAAAAAAAAAAAACTATTGCAATGGGTACGAGTGCTAGCATCTTGATTATGACCACTTAACCCGTTTCTCTGTTTCAATGTTGAAAATTCTGCCTCGCAAAGGTATTTTCAATTTGGAATTTTAAAGCTTTAAAGTAAATTACATCACATTAAAATTCGTCGTTAGATTTTTTCAAATCCTGTAATTACCTTGGTTATGCTGCAAGACTCATTGTTTTGAACTCATATATTCATTGCTAGTTTTTATTATAAACGAATTTTAATGAAGAAAAAACTGAGTAGAAATGTATAGTTATATTATTTCCAGCTGTAGTATTAATTTTTTTTTAGTTTTTATTTTTGTACCAAAGTGCCGTCTTTTAATCAACTTCTGAAGTATAGCTCAGTAAGCTATGTAGACTGGAAAGACGCCTCAAAAGTTGGTAGGTGTTGGTTTGGTAGGGGTGTTGGTACCGATTACATTTTTTGTGGCGTGTTATAATTTGAAAATCAAACGTTTGTGTTGTATTGGCCTGATTCACAGTTGGGATTTTTCAACTCAAGTCAGCTAGAAGACAGAGTATACAATTATGTAACCTGAGAAGTTATCATCACTTGAGTCGTGCACCATTCATATTTTTAGTAGGTACATTATATAAATTACTGTGTAACTTATGCAGATGTATTGTTCTACTGATTTGCACCATCAATAAGGTGTTAATTAACAAGGAACATCGAGTTATGAAGACACAAGAGTTATGAAAATTAGGAAAGAGATGTGGAAACCTGGTGGCCAAAAGAAGACTGGACGAGGGCGTTCAAGTGAGAATTGTAAATGGAAAACAAGCTATTGGAGGAAAAAAGTCGCTGGAGACATTTTCGTTGGTTACAGGAGGTCCAATAGGAGGAGGTGGATGCAGCCGGATGTACAAGGAGCAGGTCCCTTACCACCACCACTACCATCCCCCCCATGTGACCCATCAACACCCCCAACATCCTCTCATTTACCAACCACACCCCACGGACCAGGGTTATCCTGGCCAGGGATACCCTGATGGCTACAGACAACACCCGACGGGTAAGTTCCCTGTCCTCCAGGTACACGGACACAAACACGACCCCCACCTTCCGACACCATAGCCTAGCGCGTCTCCACAAAAACACAGCATTAAACACACCCCTTGCAATTACCCTGTGGTCTCATAACCTTACCTAATCCTGACTCATGCGTGCAAGTTCATGAAACTTATCTTTGTAAGGCCTCCAATTTCGAAACTGTGCTTCGTGTGGGTGTAACTTATATATTTATTGGCATATCTTCCATGAATTTTTCTCATAAGCAATATGTATGGCTTGAGTTAAGTAACTGCGTTTAATGACTTATGAAATGTATGCTCCTACAACCTTCAATATTGATAGATAGGCTATTGAAAATTGGTACAACTTGGGGTTGAAGGAGAATGATAGGAAGGGGCAGAGAGTGAGAGGAATGTGTATATTGAAAAGTACTTAAAGTCTCAACCAAAATATACATTACTTGGTTATTTCAAATTAAAGTGTTTACAAAATTTACTGGTTCATGAGTCAGGAGTTCCTCCCTTTGCATGCTCTCCTTCAGGACCGTCTCACAATCCTTTGTCACATCCAGTCAGTGTTGTCTCCAAGGAAGTTATTTGTTGCGAATTCTCACTACGCCTAATATATGTGTTGGTGGTGATCTCCTTGTACCATCAACAAACTCAATGTATCCTCCATTTCATATCTGAGTGTTTTAGCAAACCTTGTGAATTGTATTGGTCTAGAAACAAACACATTTAGCACGTAAAGTATTGTGCTTATTTTGTTTAGACGTACTGTCTAGAATCAGAGACCACTACAACATGCTAGAGATTTGATTGTCCAAATACTTTGAGTTTGTTCATCCTGGTTTCCTTGTAAATCCTTGTGGCCAAGTCTCCTTATGTGTGTATAACAACTGGTGCACCTGAATCAAGACGCCTCATCCACAACTCATTTATATGTCCTAATTTTGCATTTGTGTTCGTTAATATATGTTTTATTTATTCTTTTACAATTATCAAGTATAAATGTTTATTATTTTCTCCTATTCACTAATGTTTTGCAGCGTACAGTTGTAATAAATCATCGTTCACAAGGGAGATAACCACAGCTTTTTGGGGGTGATACGCTACAATATTGTTTGCTTATAAGTTTTGTCATGTACATGTTATAATTATTGTGGTCTATGAGGTATACCTTCGGAGCTATTGTGAAGTGTATTTGTACTAGGGGGAGTTTCCTTGACTTTCCTTTCAAGTCCCAGAAACTCTACTCTTTTAATCTATGCATTTTTATGTGACTGTTGATCACTTTCTTTCCATACTATTTTTGCAACCTTTCTCTCTTTTGTTTCATTTCTTTTGCATGCTTAAACCTTTCCTTCTTTTGTGTATCTTGGCTACATTATGGGTCTAAGCTTGTGCTTCAAGCATCTTACGCTGTTCCTTGGTATAATTTGCACTTGCTTACTGTTTGTGTGTGTGTGTGTGTTTGTGTGACTAACCTTATACTTAAGAAATAAGGTAACTTTCGTCTGATTTATGTGTATGTAATCTGCCAAAAACACACCTCATTATGCTTACTTTTTTTTAAAGAAATAGTGAATATTTCTAATTTATTCAAACATTTACTGGTTTTTAAAATTTGGTTAAACATTTATTCACTTTTTGCAATAAAACACTTCTACCATGTAATAACTGGTAGAATCTCGTAAACAATTTAATATTTAAACTCCTTGCAGATTAGATGATTTAAATACGAATAAATTCATTATTTTTTATTAAAAATTGAAATAAATATAATTTATTTGAAGTAGAATTGTTTGATTTCAGTCTCAATAAAAATAGACTTCAATTCACATAAACTCTAAACAAGATTTGATGTAAATCTCTATTGAGGAGTTTCGCTAGTGACTTTTGGTTAGATAGTTTCCCTAAGCGTTTTAAATTTCAATTTACAAACTTTGTTTTTGTATAGGAGGAAACAACGGTATGACGGAGTATGTAAAGCACGAAATTCGAGCGATGGTGGGAGCACGGACGGGAAGTGGGGGTGCTGGTCTGAGAGGAGCTGGTGGAGGGGGGCAGCAAGCACAGCAAGTTGGTATTTCTCCTCATCACCTTGACACGCTTGGCTTTGCTATTGAACTTCAGCCTCAAGGTAGTGTATATTCATTCATTAACCCCCAATCTCATTCCATTTGACTGTTCTACCTTAGTTGTTTAACATTAAGAAAACGCATGGATTTATATTTTTATTGAAATGAGCTTTCCTATTTCCCTCCAGGTGTTGGAGAAGGTCAGAAAATGTGGAGCAATATGGCTGAGATGGGAGCCAGCAGTCCTCAATCGGCTTCCCTTCAGTCAAGAGTAAGAAATATATTACGATAAATTACAAGTAAAAGTCATGCACTGCAGTTTATAACTTTGTCATTTCTCTAAAATTATATGTAGGTACAACTCTTGATCCTGATCTGCTCATGGTACCCATTAGTTCTGGGCATCAAGATTCTGTAATTAAGAGTTTTATATAGAAAAAACATGCCCCAATGGCTTCTCTCAACCCTTTTCGAATTCCCCAACTCAAATATACAGTTGCATGACTGATTTTATTCATTCATTTATTGTTTTTGTCGGCGCTGAAGCCTAGGTGCATAATGCCCTCGTTCCATGGGTTCCGGTTTGCAGCCATGGTCTTGATCTGCTTCCATGTTAATGACAGATCAACTTGACTTTCTTCTTCATTGACTTGCTTTCAAGTCATGATATTTACTCACATTCTTCTAGGGCTCCTTAGGATTCCAGTTCAGGGGCTCTCTTGAAATCTCATGTGTACTTTTCTGAGACTATGCGTGATCCACCTCCACTTCCTTTTACGTAGGGTTTCTTGTGTGAGCCACTGATATTGCTGTGATAGTGGGTTAGCTGTGTTTGGTGTAGTTCATGATTGATCCAGTTTTCTGGCCGCCTTATGCAAAGGATAATACGGGAACACATATTAATAAAGGTCTGAAGACTAAGGGCGGAGTTCATAGACAAATCCTGAGTGTGTGTGTGTTCACTCACGCTCACCTAAATGGAGGGTCACCCTCCACTCACAGCTTTGAATTCATAGTTGAGTGGGGTGGTTCACTCAGCAGTCAGGGACACACTCAGATTAAACGAGTTTGACAGAGCACTCAGGAAACACAATGCTTTTTCAACTTAAGTTGGCAGCTCTGACAGTATGTTGTAGAAGTTTCCCTGGTTTGAGGGAAAAGAACGGAAAAATTCCCTCTTGCATTCCACACTGATCAATAACTTCTCAAAGGTTACTCTTTTCTTTGTGCTTTTGCTTTTAGTGCTATTATCTATGTTCCATGGGGAGACAGGGTATAGACATGGAAAGCCTCCCACCTGGGTCGGGCTCCCACAGTTGAATTGAATCCTTGTTGCTTGTTTGTTGAAGTGCTCATTAATTGTACAATCAATCGACCGTCGGGATGAACAATTGAAATTATATTTAAATAATTTTGGGGAAAGGTTGGCAGCAGCGCTTGGGTGCGGAAAGTTTGAACTGATTTTAAAGAAAGAATAAAAACTAAGAAACTTTTCGTGTTTTTCTGATGGTACCCCTGATCTCTGGCGCATCGCTTGGGAAGTGACCATCATCTTGCCATTCAGTTTGAAGTAGAAATTGCTGGTGGATGACAATGGGACGGGCAACTGCCAGGTGTGGGTGGGACTGCACCAACCTTTCCCTACAATTACCTAAATATAATTTCAATTGATCATCCCAATGGTCGATTGATTGTACAATTATATTACGGTAATCTCCGGGAAAGGTTGGTTAATTAATGGCAGCTGTTGAAAGTTCATCAAAACATAAAGCTTGCAACAGCCAGTTAGGGGTCACCTACGTAGTTTTTCCCGGAGGACATCATGTGTAACCCCCCCTCCTTATCCGGACTAAATAGCATCCGTTATAGGTAAGGTAGACGAAGCAAAATTAAAGAATCAATGCACACCAAAACAGACGTAAGTTTTATAGGCACAGATAAGACGAAAAGAAAAATTAATGGCCAGGACTTTGGCTGAGTAATAAGTATAGAAAAAATACAGGGCAATGTGCTCACCCTTTGGAACCAAGCTTATACGAGATCAATAAGTTAGAAAATCAATACCTACAGGACTATGTCTTAACAAGTAATTAAACAACAAAAAAGAGTATGCCCCCTCCTTGGAGCCAAAGGTATACTAAAAAACAAACGCAATACTTTGAGTCAGTTATTAAACTTTTCATTCTGCTGGTCCGGTTGTGTGGTAGTGAGCACCGCTAGCGCAAAATCGTCCTGAGAACATAAAGGACGATTATAAACCTCATGGAACATCCTAGAGTTTCGTGACCAGCCAGCTGCAGCAAAGATGTTATCTAAAGGCACCCTCTTTCAGGCTGTCAAAGACACAGAAGCATGACGGGTAGTATAAGCCGTGAACTTAGCTATGTCAACCCTCGAAGCTTTTAATGTATCCTTAACCCATCTGCTTACAATAGTGCACGTTGCTGCCCTGTACAGAGGTTTTAAGGTTACAAATAAATTAGTGTCCCCAGAAACAAAGTTACTAGTATGGTCTAAATAATTTTTCAAAGCTGAGGGTACGCACAGTGCATGCTCTGTCAGTAAGTAGGGCAAAACTAAGGTTGAGGCAAGTACCCCTGGTTTAGACGTCTTAAGTAATTGTGAAATAAAAATCTTTGCTCCAGCTGGGGAAAATTCAATATTCAGACGTCTTACTGCCACTATAGTTTGGATCCGTTGTCCAGATGCTAATAAAAGTAGAACCGCCCTGATTTTTTGGTCAAGAATTGTAAAGAGTCATCTGTTGTACGACCCAGAAAATGAAGAACCACAGTAGGGTCCTAGGTTGAAGCATACTTTGCAGCAGAAGGGCGGAGTCTAAAAACTGCCCTCATGAATCTTTTTGCGAATCAGTTGACCTAAATTAATTTCAGTCAATAACCCCAAAGCTGGCCTGTGAGTATTGAAGGAATTATACTAGTGCATCGTGGAATCTTAAGATGTTGGAAGAACGTCAAAGTCTGATCAACTGAAATATCGAGGGGGTCCCATCCCTTGGAACTACAAAAATGTAACCAAAATTTATAAGGAGATGTATAATGGGTGAGTGTTGTAGTCGAAAGGGCGCTACAAAGTGTGTCCACCAGCGCCCCAGAGAATCCTCGTCGAGCTAGGCTTTCCCTGACAAGACCACTGCCATCAGTATAAGCGATCTCGCTGACGGATGTGGTTGTGGGCTGTAAGGACAAACAAGTCAATCAGCATTAGGACCAAAACACGATACCTATAGGATGCTGTGCAAGGTGCATGAATTGAGTGTACCAATATTGTGTGGGCCACATTGGCGCAACTACAATACCAATTGCTTGATCGTCCCGTATTTTCATTAGGACCCGAGGAATAAGAATGAATGGTGGAAACGCATAAAAGAAAAACTATTCTAACTGTAGGGAAACGCACTACCCCCTCCCCCTGCGGCTGAGGAAACCAATAGTAAAAACGATGACATTGGTGTAGATCTGCAGATGCAAATAAATCTATATCGGGAATCCCAAATTGGTGCATGATTTTTGAGTAATATTCTCCCCTTAATCCCCATTTAGTATCGGGAATTTCCCGCCTCAATTCCATATCTGCAATTGCATTATCGTTCGTATTGGTGTAAGAAGCAAACTCCCATAATTTTCGAATCTCACGAGCTACCTCCATAGTCTCATGTGCCGCTGTTTTTAAAAAACTCCAAACAAAATAAACGATGTATGCCTACATATGTTCTATACTATATTACCTGTACCTATACCTATGTGAAAATAATAATAAAAGTTATCCGTTGACGCACTTAAGTGACCTCCTGACACTCACCTCAACGCCATTTTTTGTTTATGAATCCCTTTGAGTGTGCATTTGGGTTGCACACTCAGTGCGCCCTTAGGGTCGCCCTCAAATCACGTCTATGAATCGAGCTGAGTGCGAAAATTCCCTTATCAATATACTTAGGGGCCCACACAGACTCGATACCCGTCTATAAATTCTGCCCTAAAGCTTCCTCATGATCTCAGTAGGCCAGTTCTCCAACCATGTTTCGCATCTGTGCAGCAAGACCCACAACATTTTCAAAAGTTTGGTTCAAACCTTACTGGGCAGCACAGCAGATCAACTTCAATCTCTCTTAGTTCTCGCTCTTATATGGTTGACTTGAATCGTTTATGGATCCCATCTCATAGAGGTTGATATTAGATTTTGCAGCCCTCAATACTCTTAGGTGTAGGCCCACTCGAGTTGAAAATATTGTAAAGCGTGTGTACGGCTTGGATCTTATTTTCACTACTTCCGAAATTTGATTTCAATGCCATGCCCATTTCTCCACTTTTCCTTTTTTCATTGAATGGTCTGTCGAAACCCCCGAGGAATTGATAAATTAAAAACAATTTTAGTGTTAAGAACTTCAGACATGCTCTGGCTTCATTTGCATGGCATTCCTTGAACACTAATACGCTTTTTATTGGTTCAGGATGGTATCCCTACTTTATTAACAGTTCTTGAAAATCAATTAACAGTCAAATGATTCAAATGAAAAACCTCTGCCAAGTTGGAGTATGTGGCACGTACGTTACAGCCCAGAAATATTTGATTCCTCGGATGGAGTTTGAATTCGTGACCTTACTACTAAGGAGAAGTTATAGATGCAAAGCTCCAACAGGTTAAGCTATGAGGCCGATTTAACCAAAACTCTTCAGCTTTGATAGTTTTCCTTGATCATAACATTTCCCCGGAGTCAAATACCAACCGTCTCGGCTGGCCTGGGGTCGGACGAACGACGAAGGGAAACTGCAGGCCACTGGCTCAGCAGATGTTTGCTGGAAGACATCCAGAAGTCGAGTGAGGTCGTTGTCAAGGTGTGTTTTGACTCAAGTGAGAGGAAGTGAAAGGCGCTACATCCTGGAATGTGATGTTTACAGTCTTTTGGCTCGAGAGGGATTTAATTAATTATTGTTTCATATTATTTTGGGTCTTTACTGACTACTCCAACTGTTACAGCCCAAAAATATTTGATACCTCAAATGGGGTTTGAACTCTTATCTTTACTACTAAGAAGAAATTTCCCTTTAGTTGCAACACTCCAACGGGTTGAGCTATGAGGCCATTTAAGAGAGAGAAGTGACAGTTTTTCTTGATCATAACACATAGCTTCCTCGTATCCATAACACAAATGTCTGTATCCGTAATCTTTGAAATGTTTTAAATACTCTTAATAAGCATACTGTCATACTTATTTTATTATTCTCACTTGTTTAGGGGTCTCTGGAAGATGTCAACCGATCAAATGATCAGAAATCATCTCTCCTGCAGAAGCTTCTCTCTGAGTAGTGATGTGTACCTGTACTTCATAAACATTATCGTGCATTCATCTACCAATAAATTTATAATTTTTATTTTATTTCTTAAAAAAACTGATTTCATTAGTTTTGAAAGAACTTATTGATTTAACTTAGAGAAGGTGGATTAATTATGTTGATAATATACATAGATGACTTAAATTTTCGTGTAAATTTTCAATTATAACGTAAGTGATCATAAATATATATATGTATACATAGTAAATATATAAATATCCACTTTTATAAAGTTCGAATGCTAGGTGGTTACCATGCATTGGTTATGATTGGTAGTTATTAAGATAATATGTTTTTTGATTTGATACACTTTATGGCCACATCATTATGTAGAAATTTAGATATCGTTGGGACTACCTGATTGATGTTTTAATTAGATGTTGGTATCATAATTGCTTTTTTGATGCTAGAAATCGTGTATAAATTTTTTTAAATGAACTTACCCTCTCTTCGCATGAATATTGGATATATATTTTCGAGTCAGAGGAGAAAAATTCTCGTTCACTCGTTCATCTTGAAAATTTTCTGTGTAAGTATTAATAAACGAAGTAGGTTTTGAAAATTCTTATCGGAAAGGAGAAAAAAATTATATATTTTTTTTGGGGGAAAAAAGGGATAACTTTTAATACAAACTTTTCTATGCATAACATATGCATTGTTTTAACAGAAATGACTTGGCAGTTTCATGATATTTTGTTCTAAGAATGTAAAGAAAAGGCTAAACGAATGGAATTAAAGATTTGGTGTGTCTATATTTTAAGGGCTTTCAACCATAATTTAGGTGCTAGAACGCGACGTTGTGATGAAGCTGCTAATTCATACTTTTACTGCTTAAATTGATGTAATTATTATTACATGGAATAAATTGTAACTTGTGGAAAGTACTCGTAACTGATTTTAATTTAAGTGGAAAAAAGAACAAAAAGTTGCATAGCGGTTTTGTACAGTAGATAAGGTAGATAACTATAGAAACGACTGGTTCATGAAAATCCAATGCTCAATACTGAAGAGAAAATGATGTAGCATTATTTATTATTTTTTCTCGACATTTTGTAAACATCCCTCTAGTTTTGCTTATTTCATTTTATGTATTTTTAATTCCTTTTATTATGCCTACCATCTAATCGTGGTTTGCGTTGTATTCGTATCTATTATGAATGATTTTTTGAAGTTTTTATTTACCAAACATTTAAACATCCGTTACGAAACGACGAATTGTTTTGTAAATGTCATGTAAGTTTTATGGAATCCGTTATATTTTTGAAACATACGGCACCCCATTTTGGCATAATGCCTGTTCATAACTTTTGGCATGCAAGAAAAAAATCTTAATATAAGAAACTTGAAAAAAAAATTGTTTGCGAATTGGGACAAATGTTATTTTGTTAATATCATAATTGCCTACTAAAATATCTCATTCCAGCCAAGTTTTTACTACAATAACTAATAAATGTTTTGTACTCGTAATTTTCTCAAAAACCTTATTGATATTACAAACTTGCCATTTTTCGTCACTTTTCTTCAACACCGCATCTTCTTGTTCTTACATTTTAATACTACAGTATATGTACATCTCTTGAACACGTAACCTATTATTGTCAGTTCTTTATAGCATAAAAAGAAATTTTCAAATGTGAAGTAGATAGATTATACACAATGAATTGAAAAGAGCATAGTAAAAGAATGGAGCGTAGAAAAGATATTAAATGTATTTTTTTCGCTAAAAGGGGATATTTTCCATTTGTGTACAGTAAAATAATTTTGTAAAAAAATAAAATTATAAATTGCTATAAATTCAATATTATTTTTGTAAATATATTTTTTTGAATGTAGTTGTTGACCTATATGAAAATTAAAAAAATGGAAAAATGTGCAGCTTTTCAAGTTTATTTATGTTTACCTAATTCAAACTGCCAACTCCAGAATCTGTAGGTTGGTGAACAGGGAAATGTTACTTTCGTGTGTGTGCTTAGATAAGTACCTAAGTATGATATAAATGAGGTGTGGCAAGCGATATTTGAGCTAGTGGCAACTAATAACTTCAATGTCTGGTGTGGGAAAAGTGCCACGGAGTTACTCGAGTTGGACATCTCAGCAGGAGCGCCCTTTGGTATCACCATCCACGCCCCTGAGTTCGCGTTGTTGCATGTTATTTGCATTTTATAGGGACGATTCCTTTCATCCCTCCTCCTCCTCCTCCTTCTGCAACTTCCTTGATCCCTAGGGCCTGCGTCCGAACCTCTCCACTTTTTTAATTAGTCCTTTCTTTTTTCTGTGCTCCCGACTTTGAGGGATTAAAAGGGGAAAAAAAGTGTGTGTGGGGACCTTTCTGGTAACCTGCCAACAATAATAATAGGCATTGTTTCATTGTCACAATGATGTTCATTTTTATCAAGTTGATAGGTAACACAGAATAAAGTGTTCTGAATCTATCCCAGCTCCACTTAATCATAACTATTCTTAATATCTTTACAAGTAATAGTATAGGCAGCATATGAGAGAGAACTTGATTCAGGGCTGGGTTTCGACTGCATGATGTTCAATTCAGTGTGAATCATGCGTGTGTGATCTACTTGTGATGAGCTGTTCTCTGCTCGATTTCATCGTGAACTTGGAGGGGTTTTGCAGTTCACATGGGATGGCAGACAATTTCCGTGATTGTTAACCATTCATAACTTGTAAGTCACCCAATTGACATGCGTTTGGATCACACCTTTGGACCCAACACAATTAATTGGTTTGTTCAAGGAGATTTTCATCATTAGTTGGACCACAATTCAATTGCTGTCTGACTGTGCACTGACAAACACTGAACACTAAACGGGAGCAGTATGAAAAGATTACTTTGAATGGTTCTGAATAGCTTCCTTGGAGATAAGTTTTGGTTCAACCTAATTTCTCCTCGAACAACTGTGTTTAACTAATTTTGAGATTTGTGGAAGATCCTTGGATACCTTATGGGGAAAAAGTCCTTCACCATCCTAATATAAAATGGGCATTTCACACACCTAATCTCAAGTAACAAGAGCTGTGTCACTACAGACAAAAGTGCTCCTTGAAAATATGGACAGCTCTAACTATCCAAAGGAAATCAATATGAAGACAGAATATGGAAGTTTTAATGTGAACGAGCGAAGACTTTACTGCTACCATGGAGGGTTCTCTCATTAGAGGTTCTATACTAAAGCCTTCTGTTATCAACAGCTCAGAAAACAGCAAAAGAGAAATGACCCCTGGTGAAAATGAATCCCACTTGTCGAGTTGAAAATAGAGCAGGTCTTTTTTCTGGGTGATTACAAAGTTCATTATTGGAAATGAAACTGAATCAAAATGGTTTGGGGGGGATCCTGGTCCACTTGACACTGTCTACACCGATGCCTGGACTTTACCATGCTCTACCGACGACCACTTATCATTCGTTATTAAATATAAAATCGTATCATTAATAAATAATAGTAGGTAATAATATTTAAAAATGGCAAAGGTGGAAATCCTAAATCAAGAAGTAGTAGAAAATTCCATAGCGGGATAACCCAAACTGATATATTTTTCAATTTAAATTGAATTTGAAATTGAATTTTTAAATTTATTCATTTATTTTATTATTATTTTATTTATTTATTTTTTATTACTTTTTATGTGATTAAGATTTCTTACTTGGCACATAGAGTCGAAAAGCGTTACGTTACCGAAAAGTGTTACCTACTTTGAATTTTCTGATGATTATCGCTTACAACCAAATCGTTGCCATGGAACTGTGTCTTAGGCATTCATCATCGTACAAAAATTTTCACCAGTCGTTGGAAGCCTCTCGATTTACCTAACCGTACTATGTTAACCACTGCGCAGTGAGTGGCCAACAATCTGAAGTAGAGTGTGGTAGTCAACCACGAGTCTATAATAAAGCTTCAAAGTAAAACGAGTCTATAATAAAGCTTCTGAAAAGCTGAGAAACGCCCTGAAAAACCTTCGTGACCACAAGAAAGAGCAAGAAATCCAGCATTTGGATACTAAGGACTGTTCATTGTGGCTCAAGGCAAAAAGTTTGACTAAGGAAAGATGGTCCATTCCTCCTTTGAAATCCAATAATCGTTGGGTAACAACAAGTCAAGGCAAGGCTGATCTGTTTGGCCAAGTTTTACAGCACCAGTTTTCTCCTAATCCCTCAGAGGATAGTTCTTTTGATGAGGAAGTTTCCGAAACCCTTCTGCAGCCCTTACAATTATCTCCATTCTCACAATTTTTCTCTCCCAACGATGTGCATAAAGAAATTAAGAAACTGAAAAAGAAAAAATCTCCCGGGCTTGACCAAATAAACAAAAAACTCCTCATGCACATACCTAGGAGAACTCTAGTATTTCTGACGCAGATTTACAATGCGATACTCAGAACTGCGTACTTTCCCAGGAAGTGGAAAATTGCCAAAATAATAATGCTACATAAGGCCGGAAAGAGAGCAGACGATGTGAGCGGTTATCGATCCATAAGCCTACTATCCATATTTTCTGAAATCCTAGAAAGGCTCATTTACCCTCACATTCTCACTCAAATAGAACACATACTGCCCACCACCCAATTTGGGTTCAGGCAATTACATTCTTGCCCTTGGTAGCTCCACCGATTCTTAGACCGCATCCTGAAGACGTATGAGGACAAAGAAATCGCTCTGGGGCTTTACCTAGACGCTGAAAAAGCTTTCGATAAAACTTGGCATGCAGGGCTGCTAGTCAAACTAAAACCACACCTCACTGACACGTATTTCAGACTGATACAATCTTTTCTAGCTGAACGAACTTACAGAGTCTGTGTGGAGAATGCCATCTCTGGGCAACTGCCGATTAACTCGTCTGTTCCACAAGGCAGCGTTATTGGCCCATTATTGTATATATTCTACATTCATGATGTACCAATATACGATGATAACATAACGATATCATCTCAATTTGCCGACGACTGTGCTTATTTAACTAAACACCCCACCGGTGAGGACGCAAGTGAGGCTATACAAGCAATTGCTAACAATGTCAGTGAATGGGCAAAAAGGTGGAGAATTAAAATTAATGCCTCCAAGTCAAACTTAGGTATCTATACCTATAAACGCAATTTTACATGTACACCCGTGGTAATGAATGGGTCTGTTCTGGAACTTGGAACACATGTAAAATACCTGGGTTTGACCATGAACCAAAGACTTACATGGAAACAACACATCACTGATATATCTGCCAAAATTCGCCACAGAATCGACCAGCTGAAACCACTGCTCACAAACAGAAATCTTAGCATCAAGAATAAACTCCTTATCTACAATTCCATGATTAAACCTATCTGGTGCTACGGTGGTGGTCTATGGTCATCTGGATCGGATACCCAAATAACCGAATCCAAGTTCTGCAAAATCGTGTTCTGCGTTTGATCACTGGCGCGGATTGGTACGTCAGAAATGAAGAACTGCACAAAGATCTTGAAGTACCAACTGTCAAGGATTGTTTGATTGCCACGTACTATGCAACCTATCAAAGAGCTTCATCCCATCCGAATCCGTTTATCAGCAGCATTCCTCAACATCGACCATTGCCCCGACACCTCAGACGCCTCAAGAGAAGACACCACTCCGACTTTACTGAGGGTTTTAACTGAAACCTCCAACACCAATAGAAAAGTTCATATACACATAACCAGTTACCAGTACATTAATTAATGTACTAAGTTAACATACATTAATTAATGTGGTAAGTTACCAGTACATTATTGTCCATTAAGTTATCAGTACAGTGTTTAGTACTCGAAGTTTTTTCAATACTAGGAGGTTGATGGACTAAAACTAGTACTTCTTATATACATTCATGTTATTGTTTATATACATCTACTTGTTATCAAACTATATAGTGCTATGCACAAAAATGTTTCGTTGAAAAAAAAAAAAAAAAAGAGTGTGGTAGTCTGAATAATTGTCCACATAAAGGTGATTTTTCTCAGTTAATTTTTTAAACATGATTGCCACCACTATAAGCCTGGGAAGTGAAGCTATAAAATGTCTCAATGTCTTGTAGACTTCTGTGTTTTAATTTTTATCAGAAATGTATTTATGTTTTAGGGACAATATACTCTTTGCATCCCAGATGATAAAGAGAAGTGGATGTGTATGTGTGTGGAAGTTCGTAGTTTGGCAACAGCAGTACTTTTGTCCCAGCACAATTAATTATATTAATGGAGTGATATCAGAATACTGGTAGAAGGATTTTGGATGCTGGGGCTGTGCGTGAAGAAGTGGCCAGAAAGACTGCCCGTGATGGGAAGTCAGATGTTGGGTGAAGAATAAAACAGTGGGCAACAGAATGATCAGTGATTGAAAATAATAATAAAATAAACTCGCGTTATTCTTTTTTCCATGGCTCACAATTCAATGCGACGCGACTCAGTGAGAAGTTCAACTTCAGAATCTACTGATTAACTTGATATTCATGAAATGCTTGGCCATAATAAGGCAAATTGTCATTATTGTTTACATTATACATAAGTCAAATTGTGTTCTCAGAAATGTTCTAGCAATACATTATGACAAAAAACTTCGTCTAAATATAATTCTGCTATAAGAACCAACTTAATAAATCTATATTTATCGCATATAAATCTAAATTTAACAATATTTTACGCCGTTTATTGCCATTATGGGTTATGGGTCCCACAAACTTATCGTTTCTTCAGGAATGCTTGATTTATTGTCGAAAGAACCACTTAGAATTGGGATACGAGAAAATGATGCTTGAAGCACTTTATGTTTGCGCATATACAGAATGAAGCACGTACCTACCTAATGGTTTGAGATCAACGAAACCCCGAAAATTTAATCAAAATTAAGTGAAAACTGGAGGTAGTGGATTTATGTAAGTTTTACTGGGAGTCGGTATTCCCAGTGGAATATCACGAGCCACGTTGTACATGTGGTAATACGGGCTTGACCCTTGAAAAGGGTTTTGTGCGAGTTACGAAGAAGTACCGTTGTTATCTTGTATATCCTTGTGTTCTGGAGGATGTGGGGGGTGTGAAGACCTCTCCAGATAGGTCTTCATGACGCTGATCTTTATGAGTTTCTCTGATTCGGGAATATAAATTCCCGGACTTTTGTTGAGTATCCTCACGACCGTACGAAACTGGAGTCTGAAAGTACTGAATGTGGGGGGTGTGAAGACCTCTCCAGATAGGTCTTCACAACGCTGATCTTTATGAGTTTCTCCGATTCGGGAATATAAATTCCCGGGCTTTTGTTGAGTATCCTCACGACCGTACGAAACTGGAGTCTGAAAGTACTGAAAAGTAACTTTTGTTTCGTGTTTGAGTGGGTCTCGAGAGTCTAGAAAAAGACTCTTATCTTGTGTGTACCCAGTCGGCAAGGATGGACGTATTTCCGCTCGTGAACTTAATTCGCAAGGGACCCTTTCAGAAGGGGTTTGATGTTAGTTGGCCATGTAGCCTATATCCGCTGGGGATGTGTACGATTGTGCCATGAAATATGCTCGATCCTTCTGTGTTTCAAGAAGTCGAGTTGGGCTCGTGTTTGTGGCGAGACCGGCGTGTGAACCACACGGCTGAGAGTCTGCGAAGAAGGCTTGCTCTTGCCCGTTAGCGCAGGCGGCGCCAAGTGCGGAAAATGCCGGAACTACGTCCGATCTTTTCGTGGGAAAGTAGTGGCCTCGCCCGTCGGCGCCGGCCTGTCTGTCGCTGTGCTGGTAAGCATCAGCAGACCGTGAAACCGGAGTTTCTGCCGTCGTGGCTTCGTTTATACCTTCCAAAAGGCAAACACTAGGTGTTTGCTCCATTTGGAAGGGTTTATTTAGTTCTGAAAAAAATAAATTCGGGGACTCGCTTTCGAATGAATTCGAAAGGTCCTCCTGGGGTCGACTACTTATTGAGTGAGTGAAGCTCACTCGATATAGTAGGTCCGCCAAAAATCAGACGATCGGCCGCTGTGGGCTTGCTTGAGATTGTCTGGCTTATCCCAGCGGGCGGCTCGTAAATAAATCTACGAGCCCGGGTGGCCTGACTTTCTGGAACTAAACAGCGTCGTCCGTATAGGAATGCTTGTTTAGCGTCTCGGCTGAAACGAGACTAGAGTGAGAGCAATACGAAGTGTATTGCTCAATCTACTCTAAATTCTGGTAGTCTGGAAGGCGGAGTAATCTCGTGCCGTAAATCTCGTTGCCAACTGCCTTGAGAGCCTTGTCCTCAGTCAATCCCAATGGAGTTTCAATCGCAGTAGGCTGGAAGGCAGAGGTTCTTCAAGAGTCGGAAGGTAGCCTCAAGATCAGAGGTAGAGATCGGTATGAAATGTAGGGTCTGGAGCTGCTATATTTATACTCTCCGGGGAGCCGGATTGGCTGTTCCGATTTGATCGAGTGCGCTTGAGGTGTCGCGGGGGTGAAACATCTTTTTCTCCCCCTTCTCGATAGAGCGCGTGTGGCTTTCTTTGCCCTTGGCTATTGTTTCAATGTCATTTGTTTTAAGGTAATTTTCGTGTGTCAGATCGTCGGCTTGCTTAGCCTCGATCGTGCAGTGAATGTTTAGCTTGTCGTATTTTACCTTCTGACGAGTTTATTGCCTCGGTGGTTATGTAATTTGCATAATATTTTCCGCGATTTATCTTGTTTCCTCTTGAGGTAGCCTGATATCGTATTTACCTTGTTTTAGGTGTGAACTCAATTTTAGTGGCCCTGAAAAGGGCCGATGATAGGTGGTGAGTTCACCACATGAAGCTCATTTCAAGGATTGTACATTCGTGCAAGCACAGCAGTTACTGATGATATAATTATATCTAGGGGCACTAGAGGGTGTTTTAACAATCGCAGTGGCCTCCACCACTCGTCGGGCAAAGCTGTTTCAAAGGTAGGTATTTAAAAAAATAGCGGGACGGGGGTTGCCTACAGGGGGGTCATACCAACCCCCGTTCTGCCTGGGGTTTTGGCAGCACTATCTCCGAACATTACTTGTTCTTCAGCTCACATCACGATCAGATCTGTTTTGAGTTTTTGACGATTCCTTCTGACTTTTCAACACAATTCAGTGCCTTTTCGGGTCTCCCGCAAAATTAAACGTCAAAAATATCCATGGTTGTGTTGTTCAGTGATATTTTGTCGAGTTTCATTGATTTTCGTGCGAGATTATGTTTCCTACCCAGGGAGTCGCTTCCCCTCGTAATTCGGTTTCTTGTCCGAATGCTTTTTTCTCGCACATCGTACTGGGAAAGGTGCTTTTCCTTGCACCCGTTTGGACTGGAGGTTTGTCTGTCGCCTGGACTAGTGCGGGGACGCCTTCCCGGGGTTGGCCCAGATGAGGATTCGGGGCAGAAGGTGTCACACCGACATCATGCTCAGGCCAAACGAGCCAGGGTTTATTTACCTGTCGATGACCTTCCGGGAGAGTATTTTTTGTGTACCGTGTCGGAGGATGATGGGACCCGATTGACCCATGAAATTCGACTGGGGACATCAGGGGTTTTCACCCCCTGACCCCAAATTGGCAACCGCCCTTATTGGGCGACACCGAAAGTTTTGGGGGTTTCGGTCCCACTGAGCAGTGACTCAGATGAGAATTTGAACTGTGCATAACCCCCAGATTCTGCCACCCCATTCTGCTCTTCACTCGAGTTTGGTTGAGTTGGGACCTCTATTTGCAACATGGCTTGGTTTTAACATCATTTAACTCACTCTGTGCCCCTCCGAACTTAGTTCGGGAATCCATCCATCGTTAAACCCTGAAATAAGGAGTATTTGGCCACTGAATGGGCCTCACAAGGGTTGGCTCCACTAAGGAAACCCCCTCCTCTGGTTATTCCCGTCCCCGACGAGGTGGACAGGGAAAACTCAAAAGAAAACTGATGGGAACGGGAACAGTCAGGCTGACTGCTAAGCGGATGCAGACCTCCATGAAGGCTCGATCCCGCCCTGGAGCCAGCCAGCCCCTTTCCACCAGATACGCTTCAGTCTTTGCGAAAAAGACGGGGAGCCAAGCCCCGGATACAAATCCCGGACCCCCCCAATCCCGGTCCTTTGGCTTGGATACTATTCTCCGGATGGCAGGCTGGACAACATCCTCTGCAGTGTTTGCTAGGTTCTTACTAGTAACTACCTTACTTATGGACTTGCAATTGTTTTTGGCTAACAACAATATATTCTGCTTCCAGGTGATATATATATATATATATATATATATATATATATATATATATATATATATATATATATATATATATATATATATATATATATATAACCATATATAAAACCAGCAGCTGACTTTTACACAAATGACCTTTTCTTGGCTAAGATATACCGGTTATCACTCTTTTCTATATGCATACAACTCTAATTATTAGATTTTTAATATGTTATGAACACGTGCCTATATGTTTCGAACATCTTCTTACATTATTCATATTATGCATCTTTTATACTTCCAACCTGTGCTCAATCCCTGATGTAAGTTGTTTAAGGAATTATAGGAGATAATAGGGAATAATGACTTTAAAATGGGTCTCAATTTATCGATTCCTGGAAAGTATATTGTAATTAAATTTTGAAGTTTGGGGGCTTCTGATTCTGAAGTTCTTAAAGGAGGATGTTGCAGGAAGGATCCATTTTTGAAGTAGACTGCAAGGGTACCCACAATCTAGTAGAGCCTTATGGAGGTTCTTCAAGTACTCCTGTTTCTACTGTACTACAAATGCGAAGAGCTCTTATTGAAAGGGAAAAAGTTATTGAATATTTGGTGTGGGGGGAGGGGGAGGGGGATGGCAACTGTCAAAGTGAAGATATTGTTGTTTATTAGTGGGCTTTAGATGGATGGAGGAATCTAATTTATTATTATCATTATTCAGGACCAAATTGATATCTAAAAAAGTTACATTTGTTGTTGAAAAATTATATGTAAATTGCTATTTAAATTGTCCATGAAGTAGATGAGTGATTCTTCACCGCGCTGCCACAGGAAGAATCCATCATCTATATACCTTTTCCACAGCAAGGGTTTCAAATTACTATTGCTCAAAAATTCCTGTTCTAGATGTTCCATGTAAAGATTAGCGTAAGATGTAGCCATTTTGGTCCCCATGGCACATCTTGAATTTTGAAGGTAGAATTTATCGTTGAAAGAAAATACATTGTTTTTTTTTTTTACTAAAAACTCTGCCAGTGTTGTGATGAACAGTGTGCTGGGAGAATGTGGATCATGGCGGAGGGCGAGTGCAGTCAGACCTTTACCATGAGGGATGTTAGTACCTGTATAAAGGGAAGTTACATCAAAGGTTACAAGTAACAAGGGATGGTTTGTATTAGGCGGAATTTTGAACTGCTTAATTATTTCCAGGAAATGAAAACTGTCTTTTATATATGATGGAAGTGCTGTAACAATTGGTTGAAGGAAGAAGTCTTCTAATGCAGAAATCCTTTTAGTGGGGCAGTTTATAGAGTTTACGATGGGTCGACCTGGAATTAAAGAAGGATCCACATTTTCTGGGTACCTATTTGTGGTGAAATACCCCCTCTTTACAGGACCTTTCAGGGCTACCAAAAAGAGGTAGATTACAACACAAAAATATTTACAAGTGGGGGGGGGAACGTCGAATTATAAACTCCGTCAAACAAAATATTTCACACCAGAGAGAAAATACTAAATTCTCTCCCAAAGGGTGGAAATATTAAAGAATAACACGCAAGGCGACCTCCCCAAACATTTACTGGGCGAGAGAGATGCGACAAACATCACGAAACAAGTCGCCTTGAATGAGAACCCTCAAACAGGAAAACTCAAGGTCGTTCAGCCACCCCCGGGGAACCCGTCACAGCGACGGACGCAGGGAAACCACCTCGAAAGACCAAACTCAGCTATCATATGCACAGATACTGAGGAAAACACTGTGCGAACCAATGAGATTGCACAGTCGTATTTATGAAATTAAGCGGACCAACCAGGAGGCGGCAGGAGGCGGCCACCTCCCTATAAATTACCCCGCTGGGAGCCCTCCGAAATTCATTCCACTCTCCGCTCTCGACGACGACACACTCTGAAGTACGAAGAATTCTACACGCTCTACGCTGACGAACCTTCTGCCTTACGAAGTCATCTCAAGAACGGTTTCCTACTGCTTTCTACAAGCCAGTCCTTCTCTCCACGCAGATCTCGCATTGGCATCTACGAGTCCAGTGATTATTCATCCTGCTCATTGCCCAACGTAGTTCATCTGTCAGGACGCCACCCGGTGCAGCTATCGATATTCTCTTTAGCTCGCACGCCCGAGGGACGTTCCGAGCCGTGTCGCCCGGGTTACGTAGCCTTAAGCTCGTAACCGACCGCTGTGGGCACGCCGGTAAATTACTCAGCTCCTCCGCTCTAATTTACCGTCTAAGGAAGCCTTTTTCAAGGCTACGAGGTAGGACCCTGACATCCGAGCATTGGAAAGACGCTCTGTCAAGCGAGTCCACCTCCAAAACCCTCTATTTTTCACAACATAGAGGCATCGAAACGAGCTAAAACTCGATCATTTCGAGTCTTGAACGTCGGCCTTCCTACTTCCCCTTGCAAGGAGAGGTGGACGACGGCGAAGCCGGGCCGAGTAGCCCACGTAGTGCGCCCTTACGGCCACACGGCGAGTCCGCTGAACCCAGCGACAGCGCAAGGCGCGACCCTCACGTCCGGATCGCTTCTCGCCCGACGTATTCGTTCGAGAAACATTCGAACAAGCCTCACCTATACAAAAGATCGAGGAAACCTTTCAGACTCGCTCTGAAGCCGATCATTACGATTCGACCAAGCTGTCCGAATACCCACGATATTCGACGCAGGCTTACCCGACCGATCTGAGTGTCAAATACACTCCAAATGCACAAAAAGCCAAAGGATACTTTTCAGTACCCTCAACCAAGCTCAACATATTCCCCTTTCAGATATAAATCTAAGGCCGGAATATTACAAAACGGCTCAGTACCAAACTGATCGAACCCAGCACTTGCTACGCGAGCCTAGCGCTCCACGCGGC